>MKYO02026740.1:18197-37662 GCA_002013955.2 Citrus medica | reverse complement strand
TTTGGGAATTATTTTTTATTAAACTTAGGGGTATTTTATAATTATAATTTTCTTATTTTTCAAAGTTTTTGTAAAATAAAATGATATTTTAATTTATTTAGGGATAAAATTATTATTTTATTTAAATTATTCAACGGTATTAATTAAAAAGTATCTAATTGATACAAATTAAAAAAAAGGTAATGCAGAAAATATATTAAAATTTTTTTATAATTGAATGAATATAAGATAAAAATAAAATGGTACAGTGATAATTTTTTTTTAAAAAAAGAACGATTCGAAATGGTAGCTCATGTTCTGACGTGGCATATAATGCATCAGCAAAATGTAGAGCACTGTCAGCAATACCAAGAATTACACGTGTCTTATGAAAAAGGATACACGTGGCAGACAAGGAGCAAAACATTCATAATCCCACTCAAAAGAACGCCTGCTTGCTTGCCGCCCACTCGCAAAAAGCAGCACTCAATTGATCCCAACAAAGATGTTGGTGGGGCGCACAGGAAAATACAATCGATTACCACATGCATGTATACTTGATAGTGTACACATCTTTTTCTTTGTAAATTTCATGAAAAATTTAAGGAAATATTTTCTTTTTTTATGTGAGCAAAAGTTTAATTTTAACTCTCTCTCGTGTGATATTTAAAAAAAAACCATAAATAAACAATATCCACAAAATAAAATAAAATTATCTAATTGAGATAGATTCTAACACTAAATTTAACCAATCGTAATTAAATGTCTCAAAATATTATTCTAAAAAATTGTTTACACAATCAATTTAAAGACGATTGGTCATTAAAATATTGAGTTTATTTCTTATAACAAAAGAAAATTTTAAAAATATCTTTTAAATAAAACATACTAGTCACTCACTACATTAGTAAATATTCTATCATAAATCACAACATTTCTAAAATTTAGACTTACAAATCGACATGTTTTTGCACCTTACTTATTTTTTTACACCTTGTTAATGTCATGAATTATCAAAATTACCAACTCGTACTTAAAGGGCAGATGTAATATTCATTAAATACTTTTTTAATGAATAAATTTTTTGCTCAAAAAAATTAATTAAAAAAATATTTTAAACATTTAACAAATATTTTCAAAAAAAAAGTTTAACAAAAGACATTTTACGTAAAAAAAAACAAAAATCATCATCTTTTGCTGGTGGATAATTAAATTATTCCTATTTAAAGTGTATTAGTGCACCACTAAAACACCATTCACATGGACAGGCTGTGTACACTGTAAAATGAGCATATAGTACGTTACTTTTTTGTACTAATTCTAGTCAACAAAACAAAATTAACATGATAACAAGCATGAGTAACCCCACTACATGAATGGCATTTGTTGAGACAAAAATCAAAGCTCAAAGCCTTTTTGAGAGTTGGGGTGGGATTAGGAAAGTACTAAACAAAAAATATTCTACATTTCTGTAACACTCATGTCAAACTTTTCCTCCACTTTCCTTCCATCAATTACAGTCGGAAAAACCTAATGACACCCAAAAACAAACCCAATTTTCAGAAACAACCAAGTTTTGTACCAAACTATTTGTTTGGTTTTGTCGTTTTTGTTATGTTCTCAAATGGGTTTTGCAATTCGGATATCCAAAAGGGATATAAGCTAACGCTTGCTGTTCCTGCTGAGTATAGTCTTGGGTTCATTGGGAGAGCTTTTTTGATTGAGACTGGCCAAATTGCACCAGATTTTAGAGCTGCAGTGAGTGTTGAAGCTGTTAATGGGAAATTTTCATGTTCGTTGGAAGTGCTTCTTGGAGACGTTAAGGTTTGGAATTCAGGGCATTATTCAAGATTCTATGTGTCAGAAAAATGTGTTCTTGAATTGACCAAAGATGGAGATTTACAGCTAAAGGGTCCAAATGATCGAGTCGGGTGGCTGTCAGGAACTTCTCGACAAGGTGTCGAGGTAATAAAAAAGGAAAAAAAAAAGGAACAAGATTAACTAATTTTAGGTGCTAATAAGCTGTATAAATTATTAAATATGCGGCTCTTTTTGTGCAGAGATTGCAGATGCTGAGAACGGGCAATTTAGTTCTCGTCGACGTCGTGAACAGAGTTAAGTGGCAGAGTTTCAATTTCCCGACGGATGTAATGCTTTGGGGACAGAGGCTGAATGTTGCCACTCGCTTGACTTCGTTCCCCGGAAACTCAACTGAATTTTACTCATTTGAAATTCAACGTTACAGGATTGCTCTGTTTCTTCACTCTGGTAAGTTGAATTATTCTTACTGGGAATTTAAGCCTTCAAAGAACCGTAACATCTCTTTCATTGCATTGGGTTCAAATGGGCTAGGTCTGTTCAATGATAAAGGCAAGAAAATTGCGCAAATTTATTCACAAAGATTGCAACCCTTGAGGTTCTTATCGTTGGGGAACAGAACAGGCAATTTGGCGTTGTATCATTACTCAGCTAACGACAGAAATTTTCAGGCATCATTTCAAGCAATTAACAAAACATGTGACCTTCCATTGGGCTGTAAGCCTTGTGAAATATGTACATTCACTAATTCTTGTTCATGTATTGGACTATTAACAAAGAAAGACAAAGATAAATCTGATTGCGGCTGCGGCGAAATTGCCGTAGGGTTTTGTGGGAGAAACCGGGTGGAGATGCTTGAATTAGAGGGTGTTGGGAGTGTGCTTAGAGATGGTCCCAAAATGGTTAATGTGAGCAAGGAAGAATGTGCAAGCATGTGCATAAGTGACTGTAAATGTGTGGGTGTGCTCTATTCTTCAGCTGAATTAGAGTGCTTTTTTTATGGAGTGGTAATGGGCGTTAAGCAAGTTGAAAAGAGGAGTGGGTTGATTTATATGGTGAAGGTTGCAAAGGGGACACAGAGAGGTCGCGGCAAGAGAAATTTGAAAAAATGGGTTTTGATTTTGGTGGGAGTTGTTGATGGTTTAATTATTGTGCTTGTTTTTGGTGGCCTTGCTTATTATTTGATACGAAGGAGAAGAAAGAAGTCATTGGCTTGTGACAATAGCAGCTGACAGCAAGTGAATTTTGTTGAGTTTTGGTTTTACAGATTCAGAAACAAATAGTAATTCTTTTTTTTCTTTTTTCTTTTTAAACTTGTCCATAGTGACAATATACCCCATAGTTTTTGGTTGGTTTTACAGGCATGAATGTTCAAAGAAAAAGAGTTGTGCATGCAATTCAAATACTTGCAAGATTGAATGGTTATGTTCTAAAAATTTTTTAGTTCAAGCCATGACTCGAACTTTAAATAAACTTAATCTGAGCAGGCAGCATTCAGTCAAATGAAAATAAAGATGATTGAGCTCAGATGCACAATGTTTCGCCCAAGCGGCGATAATGAAAATTGAAACGTCCAATGTTCAATTCTTGCGCAAGCTTCGTCGTACGGCCAATTAAAAGCCCATTCAATATACACTACTGATGTTTGATTAAACTTTTCTGCGACGTGGGACACGCCAACTCATTTGTTTTATGTTTTTGCAGGACTCAAAGTGAAAGTGGGAAGAAAAATTATAATTACATTAGTCTACTAAGTACTACTACTATTAATTCTCAGAACTCAGAAGCAGGAACCAAAGAAACAAGGTAAAAAATTTGCCAGAAATATATCATTCAATCACAGAGTTAGAGTCAGTTCTTTTCGGCTCTTCGGTAATTGCTGGCGTTTAACCGTCAAAAGCATCGACAGTAAAGAATAAACACAACTCTTTTGTTTTATTTATTTTCTTGGTGCATGGGGATATAAAATCATACGAAAATTTGTCCCAGAATCAGAATCTATCTATCTATCTATATTTATATATAT
Organism: Citrus medica; assembly: GCA_002013955.2. Classification (NCBI taxonomy): domain Eukaryota; kingdom Viridiplantae; phylum Streptophyta; class Magnoliopsida; order Sapindales; family Rutaceae; genus Citrus; species Citrus medica. Next base: position 33,839 of record MKYO02026740.1, on the reverse strand, counting down.
ATCTATATCTATATATATATGTATAAAGTTAGGACTTGAGGAGGTGATGTGTCATCACCATTTTGTTTCTTTGTATATTCTCTATTATATAATAAATAGAGATTTTTATTTTTAAATTTGACTTTTCATCTTCTCATAGTTAATTTGATTGTATTTAACTCATTTAATAAATAGTAACTTTATTAATATATATCATTCTTCATCTTTTTATATTTTCTATTATCTAAAATATCTAAAATATTGGTGGATATTCTTTGTACTTTTTTTCTCTTTCTATTTAAATTCAACAATATGTAATCATTAATAATAATTAATTATAAGTCTTTTGAAACATTTATTTATTTTATTATGCTAGCAATTAAACTTTAGTGGCATAAAATACATGAATTAATTAACATAGGAAGAGAGGTTCTTTCATCTATATATATATATAAAGTTGGGACTAAAGGAGGTGGTGTGGCATCACTATTTCTCATCTTCTTATATTATCTATTATCTAATAAATTGGTTGATATTAAAAAAATAATTACATTACAAAATATTAAAAAAAAAAAATAATTATTAGATTATAAAAGATTATATGTCTCTTCCTCTTTCTATTTAAATTCAATAATATGTAACCATTAATAATAATTAATTATAAGTCTTCAAACATTAATTTATTTTATTATGCCAACAATTAAACTTTAGTGGCTTAAATATATCAATTAATTAATATAGGAAGGAATTTTCCTTCATCTTCCCTCAATAATGCCATTAGGGTCTAATTTTAATGTTATAATCTCATATTTAATTATGCAACCTTTTGTTTAGTGCCTTTTGACTTCTTCAAACTCTATAAATATTAAGTAGTTAAGATTTGTGGCATTATTATTTCTCATCTTTTTATATTCTCTATAATCTAATATATTAGTTGAGATTAAAAAATAATTACATTACAAAATATTAAAAATAGAAAATAATTAGTAGATTATAAAAGATTACATGTCTCTTCTTCTTTCTATTTAAGTTCAACAATATGTAACCATTAATAATAAATTAATTATAGTTTTGAAACATTCATTTATTTTATTAAGCCAACAACTAAACTTTAGTGGTTTAAAATACATCAACTAATTAATATAGGAAGGAAGGTTCTTTCATTTTTCCTCACCAATACCACTAGGACCTCATTTTAATGCTATAATTTCATATTTAATTATGCAACATTTTATTTAGTGTCTTTTAGTTTCTTCAAACTATATAAATATTAAGTATTTAAGATTTGTTATGTTTGGGTCTTTTTTTTTAATTATTTAACCAACATCCTCTTTAGAAATGTTCTTGTGTTTTTATTTTTTTTTACTTATTTTAAATTTTTTTATTATGTACTTCATGGAGTATTATTTTATTTATGAGTTAAACAATGATAAAGATAGTTAGATGATAAGGGTTAGACTTTGTAAAATGTGAGAGTATGTTAATACCAAGAAGAATGAAGAGTTGATTAGTGTGAACATAATTTTTATTGATGAAAAGGTTGTGTACCCTTAATTATACACATTAATATATATTTTTAAAGTCAATAAAAAAATTAACTTTCATAAATAACATTAATTTTATAAGGTTGCGTCATCTTAAAAAAAATCAATTCATATTTTTTATCAGTTTTATCAAGTGTAAAGTAATAAAAAAATAATACTAATTTTTTTTAAAAGCCGCACGAAGTGCGGTTCTATTTCCTAGTATATATATAAAATTATGGCTTGAGGAGGTGATGTGGCATCACCATTTCTCATCTTTGTATATTATCTATTATCTAATAAATAGAGAAATTTTCTTTTAGATTTGACTTTTCATCTTCTCATAATTAATTTAATTGTTATTACACAATAACAATTATGTGAAGATTTTAATGAGGCATATTATTTGTAATGAACATCAAGGGGAGAGTGTTATGAATTTATTAAAATAAATGTAGATGTTCATAATATATATCTCTTAGTCTCCTCACTATCTCCCATTAGCAACATTTAGCTTTCCTATAACTCTCACTATCTCATAAGGAATTATGATCCATAATTTTTCATTAATTTCATGTAACTATAAAATGAGAGCTCATCTTTTTGTTTTGTACACACATAATTGGAATGAATAAAATCACTGTATAATATATTATCTCATTTTATTCTTTATCTTGCATTGCTTCTTTATTTGTATTGCTGGCTAATAGTTTTTTTTATATAAGGTTGCCTCATCTTGAAAACAAATCAATTCATATTTTTTTATCAGTTTTATCAAGTGTAAAGTAAAAAAAAAAAGATAATACTAAATTTTTTTTCAAAGCCGCGTGAAATGCGGTTCTATTTTCTAGTTATTAATAATTTTGAAGGTCATGTGTATGTCTATATATATATATATATAGATATATATAAATATAAATATATAAATGTTCCAATCGGGATATTTAAATTGCGGGAATGTCCGGAAAATGTATAAATCGTGCGGTTTAAACACTTAAAGTTGTAAGCCTTTAAAATCTCACAATTTTCAAGATTTTCTGAAATTTTTCAGTATTTTAAGACCCCAGACCAAAAAACTATATATATATATATATTATTTATTTATCAAAAAGGGAGAAATGTATTTTCTATGCTGAGACTTAGTTGAGCGGGATGGCAATGGGCCTCTGACAGTTAGCTTCCTCGCTTCACATGGAACAAGTGAACCCTTTGTTCTATGGGCTGCCGTTTCAATAAGAAGCCCGTTTTTTTTCAAAGTTTCTAAATCACACTGAGAAAGAAAGAAAATTAGTGAGCTTCATTATTAGGTACAATGATTTGGGCAATATAGATTCAAAGAACGCAATAACAGAGTTTTGTATTTCTAATTAATGATCATACCGCTGTGATTTAATTATTAGGTTTGTGATGTTATATAAACGATCGACTTATTGAACCGAATAACAATTGGTTTAAAGATTGTATGATTGGTTAATTAAGAGATTTATTACATAACATATCTCCTAAACCTTGCACAATTAAAACCCATCTATGAAGAAACATGCACTTGCAATTGGATTAGGTTACCTTCCTAACCTTTTTAAAAAACCTCTAAAACATATTTTTTTATTGGAAATAGATGAATAAGATTTAACTTTTTTATTTCTTTTATTTATCAACCACAAATCACTATTTAAATTTTTAACGACGAAAAAATCCTGATCTTTTACAATTTTCATGGTGATTATTGTACAATATATTGTTGACCATTATACCATGCACAAGAATAGGTAGTATTTGAAAAATTCACTTTTCTAATGAGTAATATCTTAAAAAGAAGGGCCAAACTAAAGGACAGTAAACTACAATCTTTAATAAACCACATTGAATTGAAGTGTGTAATACTCTCGTATTTTAATTAAGTCCTTATTTTATTAAATGAGGGATCCCTCGTTCTAATCAGAAAGCTATATTCTTGAGGATCCTAACTCGGCTGCATGCCAACTGGTGTTCCAATGTATGTATTGCAAATACTTCACACGAAACAATGTTCCAATCGATAATGATTTTAACTTGTTCACAATTCGGTGCCCTGTCGTTTCACACACAGTATTTGATGTATCACACGAGCTGATTAATTCATTATTGTACATTGTATCGTGATCTTGAAGATCAGCTAGCCAGCAGAAGTCATCGATCGATCTTTTCTGATTATAACGCAAAGAGCAAGAAATGACTCATTCTCCTATTTTGTGGGGGATTGAATTAATAGCTAAGTAGCTAGCTAGTAGCTGTCCTACGAATGAATAATATACGTGATCCTTGATAAAATTTTAGATCCTAGGGCTATGATCACTCAGTTTGGTTGTTTTTCAAACTCATGTCTTGGATTTGATTTGCCGAGCATCCCACTTGTGAGGAAATCAGACATAGACATTTAATCGTAAAATCTGCTCTATGCATCGATCGATTTCTTTCTCTTCATGATGATACACATTAAACCGTACGCGTTTTCGATCAAATTGTTATCTTTCGAAGCCAAAACACAGCCCGTGAACTTTAATATTGTCACAAAGTCTCACGTCACAACAGATTTATGTTTGTTTGTTGTCATTCACTCATCAAAGACCCCACAAAATATGCCAAAAGGCTTTGATTATTGATAACCATTTATAGGCATACAATTGCTTGCGCAGGTATGTATACAATAAATTAACTGCTAAGATTTTTTTTAATACTAATTAATGTTGGGCCTATGCCGAAGAATTTCACTTTTTTTTTTTGGGTTAAGCGATTTCTTTATTATGATATCAAAACCTAGATTTCATGTTCAAACTCCCACATGCACACTTTGTATATCAATTAACTTCATGATAGGGTTATTCGTATGTGAACTGTAAACTTCAATTAATGTATGTGGACAGATATAGAGCTGTCAAGAATTGTGAAGCTTGATTGAGACTTGAGAACACGGCTTTTCTCGTTTGATTGCGCTAACTTTTATTTTTATTTTTAATGCTTTACTCGCTAGGTTGATGTGAGCCCTTACCCTACGCCACTTTCACAAATGGAAAGTGACCTGCTTAAATTAACTCATATTTTGCAAATAGAGAGCTGCATCAAGGCCTTTGAAAACTTTTTCACTTTTCAAGTACTTCAAGATACATGTTTTCATCATCAAAACTTGAATGTTTTCTTTTATGCTGTTTACCCAATGATCCATTCCAAAACCTAAAAGTTCAAAGTTCATTGTTATGTATGTAGCTAATACGTGTAAGCGATATGCAACTCATGCCATAATTTAATTTAAATATTGCAGCTCTTTGGTGTGTGAAGAGTTAAAGAATATTACATCAACATATAAAAATTGATATGCAAACAAAGATACTGTAGAGTTTGAATACGTCCCTTCACTCATCACGTGATATGAGTTATAATAGAGTAGGGAAAATGTCAAAACCCTCAGAACCCATCAAAACTCCCGTGCCGTTAAAAATAAAAATTAAAATAAAATGACACTGTGGAGTTACGACTTTTTTTTTTCTTCGATCTTTTATTATTTTACTCTCGATGTACTGACGTGCCGAACCCTAAATCAAATTATCAAATGATAGTTAGACCCATGAAAGTAAACATTTGATCGATCACACTAAGCTTCTCTCTGATGAACTAAGTCGACAAGTCATTTAAGAGAACGTTGCTAGCTAGGAGTTAATTCTAATTGTTTCCGAACATCTGCATATGGCCGCTTATTCTATAGCATTGTCTCTCAATATATACCAGCGTCTCGAACTTCAAGGTATGGGAATCTCATTTGCCAGAAAAGTAGGTTCAGAAAATAAAAAAGGTTTTGTCACGAGACCCTTTTCCAAATTTGCGCTATTTGTTCATTTGCTGCAATATCCGTATTGTCTGATTGGACATTCAATCATGCATTCTCTTCTCTTCACTCTTCTGTATTTTTTGATCAGGAAAAAAATGGCTTACAGATCAGCAATGCACCAACATTCCAACAATTTGCATCTCGTTATTTATTTTTTTATGCGACGCACACAGTAAGGACAATTATGGTGCATCGAGTTTAATTAATTATTCTAAATCATACTCCCTTATTGCCTTGCAACATATGCCGTCAGCTACATATTATTAAACCAACTTTTCTCAGATCGTGGGGGAGGAGAACCATCAAATCGTAGAAGAATAATTGCCACAAACTCTCGCTTGTTGCAATGGCTGACAAGTTGTCTCTTTTAATTTTTTTGTCATAGAAGCATCTTACGGTTCACGAATTTTCGGTAAAAGAATAGGAAGATTGACGCTTTCTTCCTATAATTTTCGTTTCTTATCAGATATTCTCTTGCAATTTTAATAATAGCTCGTTATTTTCACGATATCAAAATTTTAATGAAAAAATTATTATTTTGTCACTAGAAATTTTTTTTAGTTTTGACATTACGGATGCGTTTGCGATTGAGGTTTGGCAGCTGTACCTTAAAAGTTACAGCACTAAAGTATTTGGTAAATACGAACTGCTATAATTTGAAAGTTATGTTGATATGATTTTTCACTTGTATAATGAAAATTTTATTATATTTTTAATAATTTTATCAAAATCATTATTTAAAATTTACATTTACTATATATTATTAACTTTTATTTCATAATTACAGTTTTTTTTCCACAGCAGTGGTAGCTTAAAAGTTATAGCACTTCAATTCTAAACCCATCCTACAAAATTGTATGGGAGTAAATGGTAAAAATTCTGAAAGGAATATGAACTTTTAAATTTTTTTCAATTTTTGAGATTTTTTCCAATAAAGATAAATATAGCTGAAATTAATAAATCATGTTTATTATGAATTACTTATTTGGAAGATAAATTACTGATTTATAATGATCGATGTTGAATCTTCTTTAAATAGGCATTGGAGCCATTTGAATAATAAGAGAGTAGACCTATGTTGCCTTTGTATCTGTTAAGGACCAGACAAAAAGGCTAACATATATGTGATAAAGGGCGTTAAGAGAATAATTTTTCATCAGCTGGGAAATGAAATTGGGCTCAATATTTATGTTTGACGCAACCTTTAACTCATGAGCCATCTTTTGATTATAACTTAACTAGGCTTATGGGTTTCCTTATGCTATTATAGCAATGAAAAATTCCACCATACCAAATATTACCAACTGATTTGTTATCATCATATTAGCAGTCAAACTGTCAAAGTGATTATTCACAATTTGATCTTTGTATTTCTTTTAGTTTTCATTATTTTCGTTTTTGTAAAGACAATTGAAAAAAGATGGGAAAGGTGATTGAGAAGAATGTGCGGGACGAGATAGTTCAATTTAATTTTTTTTAATCAGGAGATTTCGTTCAAAAAAGGGGAAGAAATAGCAATTCTAAGTCCTATCAAACAGGGATAGTTTGGATAAGAAAACGAGAAAACAATGTAAATTAAACGTCTTGCTCTCAAGTTTCAACTGATAAAATGTTGCATTAAAATGACCCCATTATACAGTAAAAAAGTTTCTTTGACAAACAGATGATAAATATATTTCCCGCTACAATCCTTTGATATGTGACTGAAACTAAATTTCATTTTTACATGAATATGTAGCAAATATCATTGCGCCCTTATACTATACATCTATGAAAATAATTCAACGGCCATTATTGATTACGTATGTGAAAGATAAACCCTGATTATGATAATTGATTTCTTATTTTTATGTTGTTGGATCTTTTGTATAAACTATGTTCTTTATGGCTGTCAAATCCTAAATACGTAATTTCCTCTTTTCTTGTATGGTTTGGTTGAATCAAATTCTAGAGTTACGATGAATATACAGAAGAAAAAATGTAAACACTAGCTGTATATACACTTCCACTTCAATAGTCATTCAAATGGCACACAAATGGTCAATATTTAGAAAACATAATTAATGGTTTTGATTATTTATTCATTTGTATGTCCTAACGGTCACGATTCTTAATAATCTTGATTTGCATGTTGTGGTGACCCTGATTAAGCTACCTAAAACAAATTTCATAATTTCTCTTTTATATGTATATGATTACACACGGCTTTATGTTGATAAGCTCAAAGTCACCCTCAATTGAAAAAAATATTGAAGATTATCCAATTTCGCAGGTAATTCGTGTCCAATTTTTCAACATATTCATCGAGCCAAATAGCAAATAGACTAAAATCCCTTCGAGGAAAAAAACAAATTAATTACATCAACTTCACTGCAACCATGCTAAGCACTTAATCATTACACCTATCAAGAAAGAGAGAGAATACGTGTTGCTGATTATTCTTAAAATAATAGTCCTTCTGCATGATGCGATTAGAAATAATTCATTTGATGGGGGCCATCTCTTCCGGCTTGCAAAAGTAGGAAGAAAAGTTCTGATTATCACCAGAACCAGACCAGAAGTTTGTGCATGGCACGACTTTGATGTGGAATTTCATCACAACGTTGAACATTCAAGAAACAACTATTCGTTGTAATCTCAAGATTTTGATTGTAAATTAAAAAATTACAATACGTTAACAGGAAGAAATATAAGAAATTATAGGGGAGATTCATAGCTCCTAGACTCCTGTACAAAACCCTACCCAGCAAATTGGAACTAGGGCAACAGACAAGATTGGAGCAGTTTATGTAAGTGGAGGATTGTTTTGTTGTGATGATTAAAGCGCACACATGTGAATAGCGTACACAGTACTGATGATTTGTTTGTGTGGAATGGAGACAATAAACGTAGAGGAATGCAACGCGGATATAAAATCTCCCTTTCTTAATTCATATACATATATGTGTGTGCGTGTGCATTTTATCATGTTACAAGTATGCATAGGCCCAAAAAAAAAAAACAAAATGTATGGTCAACCTCCAGGAAGCGTATCAATTAAAACCATATGTGCGTATGTAATTTTATTCGTTGATTGATGGCTAGAAACTACCTTAATATAGTTGTATGGAAAAATCATTAGAATTATTTTGTTACTGGTAACAAGTTACCTACTAGTAGTCACAAGTTTATTGTTCCATGTAGATTAAATTTGGAATGCGTGAGCAGAACTTGACAAATTTTTGTAACAAACAAGCTGGGAAATGTAACAAAAATGCCGTAAGGTATAATTAAATCCCGATTTTTATGATAACACACTTGCTCTGGGAAATGTAACAAAAATGCCGTAAGGTATAATTAAATCCCGATTTTTTATGATAACACACTTGTTAATATTTAGCAAAAATATCAGCAACTATATGCATATACAGTATCCCTAGCTACTTGCTTCTCTGTTTAATCCTATAAGCTCGCGAATAAATTCCATGTTCTAGTAACTTTGAACCGTAAGATATTTAAATTAAGAACATTTACGAAAATTATATTTCCATTCTTGTCCAATTTCAAAATGGATCCAAGACCTAATTCAAACAAGATAACACATAAACGCAAAAAAAAAAAAAAAAACTTCAAAAGTTTTTTGGGTTTAATTTTCCATATTTAAATGCAAAAATTGGTTGTTATGACTCTTACCATTTCCGTTCTTGTCGTAGCATATATCATGATAGTAATCTCAAGCTTTATCATATATGCATCATATAGTGATTTTAACATTATCATATGCGTATAACACAATAATTTGATATTTTATGTCGAAGGACTTGATCGAATAATTTTCAAACAATTTATTTTTTGAATGATTTTCAAACAATTTATTTTTTAAATAAAGGCACTTGAGTTCGAATCTTAAAGATATAGAAGCTTAAAAGTTATATTTAAAAAAAAAAAGTACTTGACTTATAAGGATCTTCGTATTGACTTTACCCGATTCTGATGATCTAAGCTAATAGTACATGCATGCCGTAAATCTCACTTCTGATCGAACCTGCGGAAGCCTCTCACAGACAAGTGATTAATGAAGTTGAATTTGAAGTATGTATGCCAAATATGATGCCCATTTTATGGGAAGGAGAGTGAAAGCACAAACATGCCACGTGGATGACAGAGAGAAGTAGATGACTGGGGCTATAATGGTCCGCGTCTAAGGGGGAGGAATTCGCTCGTGAAAGAGAAATGGAACAAAACAGAGTCGAGTGTGTATCGAAAGGCATCGAAGGATGCGTCAATGTTTGTTTAGCTGTCACTCAATCCTCCTCCGAAATAAATTAAAAAAATAAAATGAAATAAAATAATTAGAACTGCTCTTTGCTCACGGTCACGGGGAAATTTTATTATCTCTCTTTCTCTCTCGCCGTCACGCTTTTGTCCACTCTCTCTCATGCAAAAATGTCATCCTCGATCCCGTTAATTTATATAGCTGTCCTTGTACATACCTAATATTGCCCCTCCTCTCACCGTCTTCTTTCTTTTTAGTTCTACAGCAATTTTATTTTATTTTTTAAATCATTTTTTTCTACACAACTAGTTGATTCAGCTTTTATTGATGATTATAAGCGACGATGGATGCGTCCAATGGTTACGTTCCATGGACCAAGATCCAAACATTAAAATTTCCCGCAATTCTCCTCTCTCTCTCTCTCTCTCTCTATATATATATATATATATATATGAATTATTTTGATCAGAACATGTGCGCCTATCTTAAATCATCTTAATTTAGTTACACATGCTATGCATGGATGCATGCTTTAATAGTTTGTGAAATAGGAAAATAACTTACCAGTGCATATATGTTTTATATTTCTCAAATAATGACATAATTTTTCTATCTTTGGTCAATGGGTCCAAAACTCCTGTTATTTGGATTCCATGCTAATATGAACTTATGCTGAGCTCAATTATTATGTATATACATCTGAATGTACAGATAATTAATTTTATCTATGTAATGTAAATACACATGTGGCATAATTAATATCGTAAAAGTTGAGAACAACTTAGTTGAACATGAGAAATTTTTTTAAATATATTTCACTTTCAAATTTTATGAGTTAATTAAATACTTTTTTAATTAAAAAAATAAAAGCATAACATGATGGAAACTTACTTTCTTCCTAATCCATGTAAGTGAGTTCAATTAAACTCTAAGTCTCTTGTATCACATCAACAGGCTTTGCCTACTCAACTAACTAGCCAGCACCCACAAATATAAATACTCTTTACATTAATTGTTAAGACCAAAATTCTATGTTATAATGGTAATCTTGTTTGGTACATACCAGGGGGAAAAAAAATCATATCCTCATATGAGAAATTGTATAAAATAAGGAATTTGATTGTTATTACACCTATATGTGCTTGATTATGCTTATGGATGGAACCCGAGCTTTTATTGGGAAGAATCGTTGTCATGGACAATGAGGTCATTTTCGTAAACTTGCTGCAGTCAATAATAATAAATTCATGTGGGGAAACGGAGACACTCATGCAGGAAACAAACAAGATATTACTATGAGTTGGTGATCTCATCTCTTCTTTTAAAACCCCGTAAAGCTCACGGTGAAAACATGGGCAAAGCCGAAGAGATCAGATAATAAGAAAAGCAGAAGCATGTCTTCAAGGGAGCAAAATAAAGCAGCTTTGTACGAGAAGTTGATGCTGCTTCGTGATGTTACCAACTCTACTTCTGTAAAAAAAAAAAAAAACCTAATCTCTTTTATCTCTTCATTTCACTTAGCTTTGAGATTGGACTAGAAACCCTAAAGCAATATTTCACCAACAAGAAAGCCGGAAATGAATACAAACAAAATTTATTTTTCTTGATTTATTTTATCCTTGATTATATATCCCATCTGCTGGTTTTTAGATGAGAGTGAAAAATAGACCGAGTTGATGGATCAATATATTGAAATGATTATTGATATGTTGAATTTGTGTGATTGGCAGATGAACAAAACCTCGATCGTAGTGGACGCATCAAAATATATAGAGGAGTTGAAGCAACAAGTAGAAACTCTGAACCAAGAGATTGGAGCCTCAGAAGCGTCAACAGTCGAAAATTCGTTACCTGTGGTGCATAATCCTTGTTTCTTTTATCCACTTCTCTATCTCAAAATTTGAATTTGTACTTATTTAAGGGGTTACTTGATAATGAGTATAGTAAGATACTCTTTAATAACTTAAATTAATTAAATTACTTTTGTGCTTCCGCAGGTTACAGTGGAAACTCTAGAAAAGGGTTTCCTCATTAACGTGTATTTAGAAAAGAATAGCTCAGGTTTATTGGTCTCAGTATTAGAAGCCTTCGAGGATCTGGGGCTTGAAGTGCTTGATGCTAGGGTTTCTTGTTCAGACAGGTTCCAACTAGAAGCTGTTGGAGGAGATGTAAGGAATACAACTTTTTCAAATCTTTTAATTTGAAACTGAATTTTATTAATTCATGATAGCCGAAGCTTGCATTCATTACAGTACATACAAATTAATTACAGATGTGTCTAATTCTCCGAAGCTTCCTGTAATTCTGCACTTGGGTAAACTATTATAACTCGTGAGTTGTAAAAGTTTTGCACCACATATCACAGATTTTTAATTGCAAATTCTGACAATGCTATTGGGTGGTTCCCATTATTAGAGAACAATATATTTTATTTTCTCTTCATTTATCTGTATTTGTATATCTTGTATTGTATGTCTTACAATTTCATTCAATCTCTGTATGCTCAAGCTATATGCATACGCTTTCTGTAATCAGCAGATGACTGTTACAACATTACTCATTGTTATTTATTGGCACAAGTTCTTGCAGCATATTGAAGGGCACGCTGACGGCATCGATGCTCAAGTGGTGAAAGAAGCTGTGTTGCAGGCTATCAAGAATGTACAGGATTCAGAACAGTGAATGAGAAAATTAAAGTAATTTTCCATCAATTTTTGTTTAATTTCCTCAATTTGGCCGCTTCATCCCTTTGTTAGAGTTTACAAGCATGAACTAATGAAGGGAGGTTTCAGTTCTTCTCATATTAAAATAAGATACATATACATTATTGATTGTATCATTTCAACCAAATTCACTCTTCACGCTCCATTGAAGATCTAGGTAACTGCTAGCCCTTCAGTCAAGAACCAATTTATATATTTGTTTACGAGTACAATGCTCCTTTAAATTCCTTAAGTATTGTATGAATGGATACTAAACTCATCTCTTCGTGGAATTCCAATGATGAGGTTTTATCCATTGAACTGACAACCACAATGCTCGTTATAATTGGCTAATAGAACTAGCTAGTGTCTGCTGCGCGAAGAAGTTAGTTACAATTATTACACTGGAGTTTGTCTTCAAATTTGTAGACACTAGATCAGAGAAATATTGTCTCTCTAGCATCTTAATAACATTTCTATACCCATTAAAGAAATGGAATCCTAAGCGTCAAACTTCTAAAATAAGAACAAAAAGCAATGAAGCATATGATAAACTAATCCAAGTTAAGCTGCTAGTTTTGTGGTGAAATTCAGGGGCACCAGCATTTGAATGGAGGTTTATAAAATAAAATAAGACACAATCATAAGTTGATAAAAGAGTTGTCATTAACTTATTTATCTACTTCTGCCCCAAGTGGGAGAAGTTAATGAACGGATTCGCAACGCATGTAACGCAATGAGCTAATAATGGTCAGAAAAGGAATATCAATTTGTAGCTTTAACAAATATATTTTTTCGTTAATTTTATGTTGCTATTATATATAAATGTAAAATATTAGCCTACTGGTTGGAAGACCTTGGAGTTATTGGAAGGAATCTTAGGATTGAAATGATGAAACAATGTCTGAATCATTGAATGAACTGTTAACTAGCTAAATGCAATAATTAATATAAGATAGTACAAGGGGACATATCGGATTTGCCTGGTGAATGTTGGGGCTGTATGTCGCCAATAACATAGACTTGAACTTCTCAATTATGGAGAGCGCAAACCTTTATTGGCAACAGGATGTGGTTAAAAAAAAACACTTAAGAAAAAAATAACAAAAAGATACAAATTTATTTTTTGTCACATCTTAGAATGGACAGTAAAAAATGAGTCAATTGAATTTATAAGTAAAATAGGTCTTTTCATCTAATAAGTTAATATTTTGGGTCAATACCTAGATATTATAGGCTCCATTCCTAACAAATGATATCAAAGCCAAACCTTAGTAGTGGGAATGTGGTGGTGAAAGAGATGTGTTGGATGAAATTATTGTGGTTTCATCCGAGGAAAAATTATTAAGTTGTGTTCCATATTAGCTATTAAAGGGAATCAATTGAGCTTATAAGTATTGATCAATTGGCTAATAAGTAAGATAAATCTCTCCATACAATAAACTAGTCTTTTAAAGTTGGTAACTAGATATTTTAGGCCCAAAACCCCCAACGCGCATCATTAGTAAAGGCAATTTAAGGAACTTCTTTTGTTCCATATTAGCTATTAAAGGGAATCAATTGAGCTTATAAGTATTGATTAATTGGCTAATAAGTAAGATAAATCTCTCCATACAATAAACTAGTCTTTTAAAGTTGGTAACTAGATATTTTAGGCCCAAAACCCCCAACACGCATCATTAGTAAAGGCAATTTAAGGAACTTCTTTTTTTTATTAGTGTTTAGTTCCCTTAATTAGGTAGAGCATTTTGAATACCTCTTATCCCTCAACAGTTTTCATGATATTTAATAATCCCTTGGCACTGAAAATTTAAAGGAAAAGAGAGATAAATGATTATTTTCTTGATATTTGATCTTAGGAATAAAGTATATTTTTATTATAAGAATAAATGTTTAAAAAAAATCTTATTATTAACTTTTTATTGACATCAAGATCTATATTATTATTATTATTATTATTATTATTATTATTATTATTATTTACTTTAATTTCAATTGACAATGAGGGTAATACTATAAAATTATGGTGTTAAAAAGAGTTATTGTATATTTTATAAATAATAAAAGGGTAAGTAGCATATTAATTTGAGTATGAGGGAAACTAACAATTTCCTTAAAATATAAGTGCCTCTCAAATGGTGCATTATTATTTAGATAAACAACCTGGAATCAATTTAGACAAACAAAGTAGACTAGACCACCAAAAATGATTATTGACCTTATTATTTCTTTTTCCAAAATTTTATAGAGTTCGTGTTTTGCATAAAATTTCAAGCCTAATGTTTTTCCTTCCGCCAATGGTGAGTCGTTGCCTTCACCATGGTGAGGATAGCCACTGGAGCACCCTGAAGATCAATGGGAAATTTATCCATTTGACCACCTTCCAAATTTTAATATATAAAAAAAACTACTCCGCACATTTTCTTATAATAGTAACCATTTACAAGGTTCTTAGACCAAAATACTCCTAAATTCTCAAAACTATTACAAACAAAATATTTCGCCCAACAACGCCCAAAAACATCTCCCATCGCCCCAACTACACATGCCTTGAATTCCAATAATTTCCTTCACTTCCAGTGGTAATTTGCTTCACTTCGGGTGGCAATTTGTGTCAGTTTTAGTTTGATTCCAGCAAGTTCCTTCAGTTTCGAGTTTATCGGCTTAGGTACTCTCTTGATTTTTTAATTAATTTATAATAAATTTTGTTTAAATTGCTTGGTTGATTTATTAGTGATCATAGTTAATCATTAGGATATGTATTGGATATGAAAATATTAGAGCTTTCTTAAGATTGAGATATCTAATAAATGACACACCAAATATTTATTTAAATGCCCCTAAGAAATTATTAATCTAAATTTAAAGTTATTTTGAGGTTAAAAAGAAGGTTGGTGTGCCAGCCAATCAGGAACATGGGTAGTTGCCCGTGTTGCCCCAAATTTGGCCACGCCTGAAATACAAGTATGTAACCCAAGAGGGGGGTGAATTGGGATTCTAAAAAATTGTTCAATATATTAAAGAAAATCTTAATGCAATTATAAATCAAATTCAAATCAATAACAATTAAGATGATCACAATATAAAAAGATAAGGAAAGAGGGATTCAAACACCGAGATTTTTACGTGGTTCGGCCAACCTCGCCTACGTCCACGCCTCCAAGCTTTCCGGGCTTGAGGATTCCACTAAGCAAGCCTCCAAGGCTTCAAATGCTTACACTTGACTTCCAAGGTGTCAATGGACCTTTACAACAAGA
Source organism: Citrus medica (assembly GCA_002013955.2). Taxonomy (NCBI): domain Eukaryota; kingdom Viridiplantae; phylum Streptophyta; class Magnoliopsida; order Sapindales; family Rutaceae; genus Citrus; species Citrus medica. Next base: position 18,261 of record MKYO02026740.1, on the reverse strand, counting down.
GATTATTCCCAATCTCTTAACCCAAGTGTATCCCAACACTTACAATCACTCAAAGTAAAAGATT
>MKYO02026740.1:0-17154 GCA_002013955.2 Citrus medica | reverse complement strand
ATGAGATAGTACACTTCCAAAAATAGATTAACACCAACGTTTGCTTTCAACAAGCCAACAACTCCATGAACAAAACAAAACAACACTCCAATATCCACAAACATACTAACACTCCAATGTCCAACAATTAGTAATCACAAATCAGCAATCATCTAATCATCAAGAACATCACACACATATGCATCAAAATCCAAAAAAATATAAATGCAAACAACCAAAATATGAAATGTATGTGCGAAAACAGAACTCAGAAACTACGGAGGCGGAGAAGATGTGCTCCCCGGATCATAGTCGAAATAACGGAGAAGAATGCGCTGTCCGACGATAAGCTCGAGCTGCTGGTCAATGCCTTGCTGCTGGAAAGTCTGAAAGTCAGAGCGGAGCTGCTGGTGGTCACGGGAAATGGTGTCCAACCGATCAAGAATCAGTTGCTGGCGCTCCGAGATCCGGTGAACATCAGCAACCAACTGCTGGACAACGTCTGAAGCAGGAGGCTAAACTGAAGCTGAAGGCGGCATAGCGGCGGATGGCTGCTCAGGAACAACATATGGCTCAGGAGGCAGCATAGCGGCAGATGACTGCTCAGGAACAGCAGATGGCTCAGGAGCAGGAGGCGGCTCGGAAGAGGAGGGAATGTCAGCATCCATCGCATGCTCCTCAGAGGCTGAGTCAGCTGGAGGCCGAGGGACAAAACGACGAGGAGGAGGAGGAGGATGAGCTCCTAATCTAAAGTCAGGAAGCTGATCTGGAGGATAGACATCATTGAGCATCCGATCGTCCTCCGGAGCAATCAAGGTATCCCGGTTTTTGGAGTTGCTTGTCTTTATCCACACTCCATTCTTCCTAGAGAAACCGATACTAGTCATGGCCTCGGGACCAATCCGTCGAGGCTCCATATGTCCAGTATCAAGAAGTGGAACCTCAAAGTGTCGCAGTATCTTAGTGATGATACTGCCATAAGGAAGCAAGCGATGGTTGACCACTGGAGTACTCAACATATGTCGCACAATAATATACCCGAGGTTAATGGGACGATCTGTAAGAAGGCTATCTAATAGAGCAACGTCCAACCTCGTAACCTCATCCGAGTGACCCTTCCTAGGTGTCACTATGTGCTGTAAAATAGAGTGAAGAATGCGAACTTGGAGAGGTAAAAGTTGAGACCGAAACGGAAGCAAACAAATCTCATCCGATAAGTCTCGACGACGACATATATTACGGACCCCATGAGTATGAGAAAAACTGTCAAATGAAAGGGCTTTCCTAGAGGTGTATATATCAAGCCCCTCACAAGGGATACCAAGAAGGTCAGCTAAGTCCGCATCATCAAACTCTATTGGCACACGGCCGACTTGAGTAACTATCCTATTTGGGCGAGTGTCGGAGATTTCCATGTTCGAATAAAAGACTCGCACTAAGTTTGGATAGACTCGATCATCAAAATCAATACCAGACTCCCAAGGCAGAAGCATATCCCGAATACTTCTACCACATACAACTAAGTTGCGGAAATCATCAATATCAACAAAAAAAGGATCAAGTACCTTTCGACCATCAAAGCGATCTTCGAACCGCTTAGCCAAGGCAGGTGTGGGGAAGTGAATCCTTGCAAATTCAGAGACCTCCCGAGGTGGTATGGGATTCCTTGGAGGCACAGATTTTCGCCTGGGATTTCTCCGAGATGATTCAGCCATGGAAATATGTAATGGAACGAAAGAAAATCGATAGAAGGTTTAAGGAAGAGTAGAGAATGTGAGTAGGACGATCAATTTGGTTGAAGAAAGGTGGAAATCGGATTAGGAACAAGGAAATCCGACCCGCGACAGTTTAGGGTTTAGATTTGGGATTTTGGAATTTTGGGCTCGATTTGAAGTTTTGAATCGGTAGAATTGTTCTAAAGGTGATAAGAAATGATTTTGAAGGTTTGATTTGGCAAGGAAAGCAAGAAAAATGAGGATTTGAGGACGGAGAAACCTTCGGCTGCGCAACAATGGTGGAAACGGTGAAAGGGCAACTGGAGAAGGAGAAGAAAACCTTTGAACAGCTTATATACTTCGCGAAAACGGTTAACCGTTTATTTAAACGGTTAAAGGGTAACTTCCAGAGGCTGTAGGAAGGGAAACGGTGAAAGCCTAAGCGCTTAACGGGTAAGGAGTAACTGTTAGAGAACTCTATGTTGAAAAACGGTTCACCGATTGTGGCAAACGGTGAAAGGGTAAACGGACAGACACATAATCTTGTTTCTGGAATTAAACGGTGATCCGTTTATAGGAAACGACTAACCATTTATTTTCTCTGTAATTTCGCACATTTGATTTAATTTTTGGCCAGCAAATAATATATTTCAAGATCATTTAATTGATCTGAAAATATTTTATGAGCCAATTTAATGCATGATTCATGGACATGTTTTCAACCAATCAATTCATATAATCAAGAGTTATCAATGCAAATTCATCATTTGTCTACCAAGCTCAAGCATTTCATAAATAGTAATCAATCAATTCAGTACACTCAATAGCATGAATAGAGATGTTAATGCAAAAATTTCATCATCCCAAGTTCATGCCGAATTTTTGAAAATTGTTCTTCGCAAAGCGGTTTTGTGAAAATATCGGCAAGTTGTTTTTCCGTGGAAATAAACTCTAATGCAATATCTCCCTTTTGAACATGATCTCTCAAGAAATGATGTCTTATTTATATATGCTTGGTTCGAGAGTGTTGAATGGGATTCTTTGAAATGTTTATAGCACTAGTATTATCACACATATTAGGAATTTGTTCAAGATTAATGCCATAATCTCTAAGTGTTTGTTTCATCCAAAGTGCTTGTGCACAACAACTTCCGGCAGCTATATATTCAGCCTCGGTAGTTGAAAGTGCAACAGAATTTTGTTTCTTGCTAAACCATGAAACAAGAGAGTGTCCTAGAATATAGCAAGTTCCACTAGTGCTCTTCCTATCCACTTTATAACCAGCAAAATCCGCATCCGAAAAACATGTTAAATCAATATGAGTTCCCCTAGGATACCAAAGGCCAATATCTATGGTTCCGCTCAAATAACGGAAAATTCTTTTAACAGCAAGCAAATGAGATTCCTTGGGACATGACTGAAATCTTGCACACAAACATACACTAAACATGATATCGGGTCTACTTGCAGTCAAATAAAGTAGGGATCCGATCATACCTCGATACATTTTGATATCCACTTCTTTACCTTTTTCATCTTTGTCCAGCTTGGTTGTTGTGCTCATTGGTGTATTCTTGGTCTTTGAATCATCAATGCCGAATCGTTTGAGTAGATCCTTTACGTACTTGGCTTGATTTATGAAAATTCCTTCCTCGTTTTGTTTGATTTGAAGTCCAAGGAAGTATTTCAGCTCTCCCATCATACTCATCTCGAATTCTTTGCTCATACACAATGAAAATTCTTTACACAACAACTCATTAGTAGAACCGAAAATAATATCATCAACATAAATTTGAACAATAAGTATGTCTTGGTTCTTATGCTTAACAAATAGAGTAGTATCCGCTTTTCCCATAGAGAAGTCATTTTCTAGCAAGAAATTTTTAAGTCTATCATACCATGCTCTAGGTGCTTGTTTTAATCCATACAAGGCTTTGAGCAACTTATACACATGATTTGGAAATTTTTCATTTTCAAAACCAGGAGGTTGTTTCACATAAACTTCCTCCATAATATATCCATTTAAGAAAGCACTCTTGACATCCATTTGATATAAAATAAAATCCTTATGACATGCATATGCTAACAACATCCTAATGGATTCTAACCTTGCTACAGGTGCAAAGGTTTCATCAAAATCAATTCCTTCCTCTTGGTTGTAACCTTGAGCCACTAATCTAGCTTTGTTTCTTACAACCACACCGGATTCATCCATCTTATTTCTAAACACCCATTTAGTACCTATTACAGATTGATGTTCAGGTTTAGGAACTAATTCCCACACATTGTTTCTTTCAAATTGATTTAACTCCTCTTGCATTGCCATAATCCAAGATTCATCATTTTCTGCATCCTCAAAGGATTTTGGTTCAATTTGAGAGATGAATGCATTATGCTCACAAGTATTTCTAAGTGATGATCTAGTTGTAATACCTCGTGAGGGATCTCCTAAAATCATATCTTTAGGGTGAGAAGAGACATACCTCCACTCCTTGGGGAGTGTTTGAGAAGTACCTTCATTTTGCTCCACATTTGGTTCTTCATGATGTTCCTCTTGAATCCCGTGTGGTGCATCTTCTTGATTGTCATTTGATGCTTCTTCTTCTTGTTGTTCTTCTCCTGCATCATCATCAACAACGACTTTCTCCGTAGAGGAGGGGTTAGACTCATCAAATGTGACATGCATAGATTCCTCCACAACTAAAGTTCTTTTGTTATAGACTCTATAAGCTTTGCTTGAATTTGAATAACCAAGAAAAATACCAACATCAGATTTTGGATCAAATTTACCAAGATTATCTTTTGTGTTCAAAACAAAACATTTGCATCCAAAAACTTTAAAATAGCCAATGTTGGGTTTTCTATCTTTCCAAAGCTCATATGGAGTTTTATTAAGATTAGGTCTAATCAACACCCGATTTAAAACATAACAAGCGGTGTTGACGGCTTCGGCCCAAAAATATTTTGGTAATGCATTTTCATTCAACATGGTCCTAGCCATTTCTTGAATAGATCTATTCTTTCTCTCAACAACTCCATTTTGTTGTGGAGTTCTAGGTGATGAAAATTGATGCTCAATGCCTAGATTATTACAAAAACTCTCAAATGCATGATTTTCAAATTCTCCTCCATGATCACTCCTAATGCATACAATACCATGCCCTTTTTCATTTTGTAATTTCTTACAAAGCACTTTAAAAGCATCAAGAGCATCATCCTTATTGGCTAAGAATAATACCCATGTATATCTAGAATAATCATCCACTATCACAAATGCATAATATTTGCCATTTAGACTTGCATATCTAGATGGCCCAAAAAGATCTATGTGAAGAAGTTCAAGTGGTTTTGAAGTAGAAATATGGTTTTTATTCTTGAAAGAAGTTTTAATTTGTTTTCCAAATTGACAAGCTTCACAAATCTTATCCTTTTGAAAACCAATTTTCGGAAGACCTTTAACTAAATCATCTTTCGAAATTTTTGAAATCAAATCCATACTTGCATGTCCTAACCTTCTATGCCATAACCAACAATCATCATGTAATGCCGAAAAACATTTATCAAGAGTAGATGCACATTCTATGTCAATGATATAAACATTACCACATCTATTTCCAACAAAAAAGGTTTTGCCATCACATGAGTTCTCAATAACACAACTAAGTTTATCAAAGATAACTTTATAACCTTTGTCACATAATTGACTAATGCTAATTAAGTTGTGTTTCAAGTTTTCAACCAAACATACATTCTCAATTAGAGTTGAAGAGACTTTACCAACATTTCCAATTCCAAGAATTTTTCCTTTTGAATTGTCTCCAAAAGATACGTCTCCACCATTTTCAATTTTGGTGAAGCTTGAGAACCATGCATAGTTTCCGGTCATGTGCCTTGAACAACCGCTGTCCAAGTACCATTTGTTTTTCTTCTTCTTCAAGCCCTACAAGAAAAAGTCTCAAGTTTTAGGTACCCAAAGCTTTTTGGGTCCTTGAGAGTTAGCAACGGTTCCTTTTGGAACCCAAATGCATTTGACACCATAATATGCATTCCTTTTCACGGGACATCTAAATTTCATGTGACCATTTTGATTACAATAATGACATGTAATCTTATGATCATTTGTGGAGGTAGCTTTAACAAAATAATTCTTATAATACTTTTGCTTCAAGTTAGGCTTATATCCAAGTCCTCCTTTATCAAAAACACATTTTTGTGAGTTAAGCATATTATCCAACATCTTTTGCCCATTTGTAAATTTCAAAACAATTTCATTCAATTCATTACTCTTTTTCTTGAGCATTTCGTTCTCATTTTTCAGCTCATCTATGTGTGATTCTAGATGCTCATGTAAGATGCTAGGTTTCTCGTTTGATACTGCAATTTCATCATGCAAAGTTTTGTTCCCTACTTCTAGGCATACAATTTTTGCATTTAGAGATTCATTTTCAGTTTTAAGCTTTGCCATTTCCTTTTTAAGACATACATTCTTTTTACCAATCTTCATCAACTCATTATGCAAATCTTTAAAGGCATCATACAATTCATCATAGGTGGGATCACTTACCTCATTGAGATCATCATCTCCTCCTATTGCCATGAGTGCTAGGTTTGATACTTCTTGCGATCCTTCTTCATCACTTGATTCTTCCTCACTATCATCCCAAGTTGCAACCATTGCTTTCTTCTTGAGTTTGTTGATAAGTGGGCACTCCGATCTTATATGTCCAGGCTTCTTGCATTCATAGCATGTGATTGCCTCCTTCTTCTCCCTATGGTTCTTGAAGTTTCTGAAATTTCTTCGCTCTCCGGTTTTCTTGAAGAATTTTCTGAACCTCCTTGCTAGCATGGCTAGCTCTTCATCATCCGGTTCACTCTCTCCATCACTCTCATATTTTGAAGCTTTGAGAGCAATGCTTTTCTTCTTCTCCTCATGTCCTTTTTCTGCAGCTAAATCCTCTTCATATGAAATAAGAGAACCAATTAAATCATCAAGAGGTAAAGTATTTAAATCTTTGGCCTCTTCAATGGCGGTTCTTTTAGGTCTCCATTCTTTTGGAAGTGACCTAATAATTTTCTTAACTTTCTCACTATTTGAGAAGGTTTTCCCTAAGGCACCTAGGGTGTTCACTATGTCCGTGAATCTAGTATACATAGAATACACATTTTCATTTTGTTCCATTTGGAACAACTCATATTGACGAGTGTATCTACTGATTTTAGACTCTTTTACTTGATTTGTCCCTTCATAGACAACTTCAAGTTTGTTCCATATCTCTTGTGCACTTTCACAACTAGATACTCTATGGAATTCTTTCTTATCAAGGGCACAAAACAAAGCATTCATAGCCTTGGAGTTTAGAGACATTTTTCTCTTTTCTAACTCACTCCATTGACTTGATGGTTTAGGAATATCATCTCCTACTTCATCCTTAAACATAGGCATGAATGGACCGTCACAAACAACTTCCCAAATTTCATAATCTAAGGCTTGCAAGTAGATTCTCATTCTAGTTTTCCAATAAGCATAATCATTTCCATCAAAGAATGGTGGTCTAGTTGTAGATTGCCCTTCTCTAAAGGTTGAGTCATTTAGGGTTGCCATGGATCTTTTACTCTAGACGATTAAGTCTTAACAAGAGAACGAGGCTCTGATACCAATTGAAATACAAGTATGCAACCCAAGAGGGGGGGTGAATTGGGATTCTAAAAAATTATTCAATTTATTAAAGAAAATCTTAATGCAATTATAAATCAAATTCAAAGCAATAACAATTAAGATGATCACAATATAAAAAGATAAGGAAAGAGGGATTCAAACACCGAGATTTTTACGTGGTTCGGCCAACCTCGCCTACGTCCACGCCTCCAAGCTTTCCGGGCTTGAGGATTCCACTAAGCAAGCCTCCAAGGCTTCAAATGCTTACACTTGACTTCCAAGGTGTCAATGGACCTTTACAACAAGAGATTATTCCCAATCTCTTAACCCAAGTGTATCCCAACACTTACAATCACTCAAAGTAAAAGATTACAAACTGTTTTTGCCTCTCACAATATATAAGATTACACAATGATGCTTAATATGTGAATAGATGAAGCAAGAGTGTGTTCTAAGCTCTATGAAGGTTGTATTCTCGAATATTAGCTCAATGGTCGTGTTGTGATCAATCTTCTTTGAATTTGAATGAGCTTATTTATATCTGGAGCTGAAAATCTAGCCGTTACAAACTGTCGGACAGAAAACGGTTCGCCGTTAGAAATAAACGGTTAACCGTTTCGATTGGTCAAAGTTACCGTTGGACCAGATTTCAAATAAACGGTTTGCCGTTTACGATTAACCTTTCGCCGTTAACTTCCAGAGACCTGCAAGATGAACATTGGTTATCCGTTTACACTAAACGGTTAAGGACTTGCGTGAAGTGGCTTCTCTGGATATTATCGGTTAACCGTTTGTAATAAACGGTACGCCGTTTGACTCCAGTAACCTGCAAAACAAATTTGGCCTCATCAGTGCCAGAGGAGGACAACCTTCAATTCTGGACGTTATCGGTTAACCGTTTAAAATAAACGGTGCACCGTTAGTTTCCAGTAGCTTTTCCATCTGGGTGTTTTCCGTTAACCATAAACGGCTAGAGGTTTAGGAAATGTGTTGCTCTCTGCCTTTAATCGGTTAACCGTTTGAAATAAACGGTTTACCGTTAATTTCCAGTAACCTTCCCATCTTTTGTGTTTTCCGTTTTTCATAAACGGTTAGAGGTTTAGGAAATGTGTTGCTCTCTGCCTTTAATCGGTTAACCGTTTAAAATAAACGGTTCACCGTTTATAACCAGAATTGCAATTTTAAACGAGTTTTTGTAGAGAATCTCTTTATAATTAGAAAGTCCATCTTTTATGAAGAAATAAGACAATGAATAAAAGGGCTTTCGTTTATTAAGAAATATCTCCAATATTTTTGTCAAAAACCATATAAAATTTGTTATCATCAAAATCAATATTATTAACATATTTATGTTAACAATGCCAAGCTTAGGCAACGCGAGTGGCTTTCCCCCATCGACCAACCAAATAGCCATGTGTGGCACAAGAGGCTTGGCAACATAGGCACATGTTTGGGTCGCCCAGAATTGGTTGGGCGAGACATGTTGTCGCCCATATATATGTGTTACATGTGTTCTAGGCGACAATTTTTTTCAAATGTTTTAATTTTTTTAAAAAAATTTATGCTAATGTTGTCCTAATTTATTGTTTAGATGTGCTCGACAAGTAGATGCATCCCTGGTCATTGAAGAAACCAATCAAGGATCATTTCCCAGGTTACGTTACAAATTTAACGAGATTTAATTTTGTGACTACACGTATACAGACCAAGTTAACTGATACTAAATTTAGGCTATTCAAAAAGTCAATTTTTGATCATTTTCTAGCCATGGGGTCCTTGGATTTAGCGGCAATCTTGTACACTATTTTTTGCTCAGAATTAATCATGAAACAAGTTAATGATGATTTAGGATTGGCAATAAGATGTTACATTTCTCTCTTCAAGAATAGTGCTTGGTGATAGGATTGAAATGTAGTAATGTGGAAAATTTGCGCAAAAAAAACTTTGGTTGGCGAATACGTGATCAATATTTCGGTGGAAGCACAATACTTTAAGCTTAACGAATTAGATAGCAGGTTTGATGATTTTGATTTCGCTAACCTGGATGACATGGACGCATTGAAGATTGCCTTATTCTATTTTATAGATAGGGTTTTATGTGCAAGACCATTTGAAATGAGAATCACAAAAGAGATCATGCATGATGTGAATGATTTAGATTATTTCAACAACTTTTCTTGGGGCACCTATATGTGGAAAATTCTCTACAAGCAAATGACTAACAGTTTGATTAGTAAAGTTGAAAAATATAAGAAAGAGCATAGTAAAGATCACATTAAAGAAAAGTATAACGAGAAGTACATGTCTTATATAATATTAGGTCGTACACCAAATTTTAGCTATTGTGGAGATTTGTTTAGGAAGAAGATTGCTATAAATATTTTTATGAATTAGATTCTGTAAAAAGATATACTATTAAGTAGTCTTATTTCAAATTCATATTATCAATTGACATTTTCAGCAGTCACTAAAATCAAGTAATATACAACTCTCTGGAAAATCGGGCGACAAACTGTGTTGCCCGAATGCCGTGCATCCTTTTGGAAACAAAATGTAGTAACTTTTTTTATTCTTATACTCCATATGACCATCCTTCAAAGTCTCCTACGTTCTATCAAAATAAATCTTAAGCACTACTGACTCTGTTAACGTGATGCAAAAAAAAAAAAATAATAATAATAATAATAATTTGCTAATAACACTCCAAACAATAATATTATTATAGTAATTAAATAACTAATTATCAAAAAATTTAGGTGACCCAGATGACAGTATTACACCCAAGCAACAGAAAAAAATTGCCCAAATTACATGCAATTGTATATTAGGCGACGCGAGCACTAATCGCCTAACATGCAGTATCTTATCGCCTGGGCGATGAATAGCAGAATCCAAGCGACAAGTGCAAGTTGCCCAGGTGATGAATACTAAAATCCAGGGGACAATTGCATGTCGCCCGGGTGACAAGTGTTTGCCGCTTAGATTTTGGGTTTCGTCTTCAACATTGTTTAAGACCCATTTTTGTCGAATTTTGATGGAATTTTAACCATTTAATGTATCCACATTATAATAAAATGAACAATTGATCCTTTGTATGAAACCCAACCAAAAAATAAAAATAAAAATGAAGAAATACTAACCTTAACTTCTTATTATTCTTTAGTTTGTTGCTTGATTTTGTCTTCAATGTTTAGATAAATATATTAGTTTGATGAATATGAGATATGTGAAAAAGGAGTTGAGTGATAGTTGGATAAATAACTTTGTAATGAATATGAGAGAGGTGAAATGAAGAGTGTTTTGGCGGTGTGTGGAGAGCTTCGGCTGTTGCTTGGGAGTTGAGGGGTTTGTTTGTTTAGTTTTAGGGGTATTTTGGTACAAAAACCTTCTATATGCTTGCTATTATAAGAAAAATTAGAGTGTGATACTTTTTTATATTGAAAGTTGGAAGGTGATCGAATTGGTAAATTTTTCGAAAATCAATTTTAAATTCCTTCATAAATATGGAGATTGTAGAATATTCTTTCGAATATTATATATTCATACTCTCATTAAAATTGTAATACCTTTGTAAATCTTAAAAATTTATGCCCAATTTGTACCAAAGATAAACTCATCTCTATTTGCAGAGGAAAAGTTCGGCCTAATCCACTAGTCGTACCCATAGCTTCCAGGATATGGTTTCTAATTACTAAATTCAACAAATATTGTTTTAAACAAAAAAAAAAATCAACAAACAAATGTTTTATTTTTCTATGACATGATTGAAAAAAATAAAATATAACAATTAAGACAATAAAAACAAAGTTAAATCAAACTCTATTCGTTTGAACTTCATATCAGGTTCCTTGATGAATTTTCCTTCAAAAGGGAAAGTTACGTCCACTGGCGAAGCTATATTTTAGTTCAATTAGGGACATAATTCAAAATCTAAAAATTTTAGTTGGTTCTAACATAAAATCAGTAAAAATGAGAGGAGAAAAAGTAAAGATGATAATGAAGAAACCATAAACTTAAGTAGGTCATAACTAACAAATATCAATTAAGGCACCAAATGTGAAACACACACAAAAATTTGATAAAATTTCAGTTCAGTCCCTTAATGATTTTCAATAGTATTTTGGACATGGCTATGGTGGAGAAATAATAACAAACTCTAGGAGATTAGAATCAAATATAATAAACTAAGGAGGTCAAACATAAAATTTTTCAAAGAAATGGATAACTTTCAATTAGACCCTTAGACATTATCTTTTTTCCTTTTTTTAAGAGCAAAGATTGAAAAACTTTTTAAAATGTTAAAATATATAAAATAGTCTATACTTATTTGATAAATTTATTTTATTTTTTTCACAACATAATTTTAAAATGTTTACTTATTAAAATAATTTTATAATTTTTAATAAAAACTCTCATTGACAATCAAACAACTATAATTTTTATAATTTTCAATACAGAATCGATCATGGTGTTTCGTGTTTTGCAAATATGCAAATCTGCACAATATCAACTTGTGACGTACAAGTAATGCTTCAAAGAGAACTCAAAATTTTGATCTTGAATTAATGTGAAGGTGTGTTTTACTCTATCATTAGAAAACACACGGTAGCTAGCTCCCTTATATTAAAGAAAGTTATGTTAGTTGTGTTGTTGAGTCAATGTACATGAAAAAGATGGTGTTAGCTTTTGTCAATTTGATATTTTGGTTAATTACGTGTTGATCATTACTATACAAGCACTTGAACAAAAGAAGATTCTAAAAAAAAAAGAGTTATAACTATAAACAAGTTGCTCTTAATAATTACCGGCCCAGCTTGCTATAGCTAGTTATTTCTTTAACCTTATATAAATCATGATATGGTGCCATTTCAATTACCAAGCAATAGCACTGAAAAACTCACACTTTAACTAGTTCATCTTCTAGCCATGAGTCCTAAACAATATTTATACTAGAAATTCATTTATTTGTCAATAGTCTTGTGTCCAAGTGGCATGGCCGCTGCTCAATTATCTTTTCAATTCTATGAGAAGTCATGCCTTTTAGTACTATCGATCATCAATTTTGAAGTGCAAGATGCTGTGTCGAATGAGGCTTACACGGGGCCATCCTTGCTCCGTCTCCATTTTCATGACTGCTTTGGTTGAGTTATTACTTTCTCTCTTTATATTTTTATGCCTTTATTGGTCTTTATCTTTACACTACTTAATTGCTATTATTATATTTTTTGGCATCTTTCACATTAAGTTATCATTGACATGGCAAAATTCTCTACGGGTTTGGAACCCTTAAGATCTCACCCCAAATGGATAATTTTTTAAGAATACAGTGGAGAATAAGAGAAAAATAACCTCCAAATTCTTATTAGGGTGGAGTTTGATTTTGTACTCTCCACCCAATCCCTATTACATATGAGTATTTTATTAATTTTTATTTAATAATTTTTATTTTATCAATTATAATGCTGGTTAATAAATTTTTTTTTAATTTTTACCTAATATAAATATATTATATCTAAAAGAAAATCCTACATTATAATTTTTATTCAATTGTAAAATATTGTTATTTTCTCTTTCTTGTTTCCAGATCAATGTTTACACCAATCAGGAATCACCAAGATCAATATTTTTTTTTTTTTAGAGAAAGTATAACTTTCATTCATCCAAATGAGTGAATAAGTACAAAAATTTTGTTGGTATATTATCTACCCAAAAAACAAAATCATTTACCTCTAAAGCCAAATTTGCCAGTGTGTGAGCTAAAGAATTACACCCTCGTGGAGTGTGCTGAATATTTACTTTCTTTAGCTTCATTCGATCTTGGATTTCAGAGATGACCCAAAAGATTTCGGTTCTTGTGCTCTTTTTGAGAGAGATTAAATCCACTACTTCCTTAGAATCAGATTCAATAATTAAAGGGAAACAACCAACGTTTTTTGCTATCTCCAGACCAAACTTAGCAGCTTCAGCTTCTGCAGAATCAACTTTGCTAAGAAACTTTGTGGGCTTCATTGCTGCAGCCATAACCTTCCCTTCAGAATTCCTTATCACAATTCCTAAACCAGTTCTTTGTTGCTCCATTTTTACTGCTGCATCAGTATTTACTTTGAACCAGCCCTCTGGTGGGTAGCTCCATTTTTGCTGAATAACAGGACTTGTATGGGGACTTTCTGACATTTGGGGCATTTGGATTCTTCTGTAGGACTGCACCAAAGCTTCTGCTGCCGCAACTGATAGATGGGAATCTTCCCTTTTATTTTTGAAAATGGCAAGATTCCTTAAGTGCCAAATGCTCCAACACACAGCAACTATCAACTCCATTTCAGCTTTTTTCCTTTTTGTAGTCAAATCCTGTAACATACTAAAAACATCTCTAATGTTGCCTAACTGAATGTCCTCCATAAAATGGGTCAGCCTTTAAATTTACTTTGAAACTTTGCATTCGAAAAGCATGTGACAGACATTTTCTCTTGTTTTTTTGCATCTCTGGCACCAGGGGAATTGAACAACTTTCCTTTTCCATAAATTTTCTGTCGTTGCCAATAGGTTATTTGCTGCCCTCCACATGAATATTTTAACTTTTTCTGGCACTTGAAGATACCAGATAGCATGCCATGATCTGTATTTCTCCCCCGAGCAGCTTGGCTTATCCGGAAATCTCAGCTTTAAAGCCAATTGGTAGCCACTCTTAACTGAATAATTGCCTTTTTTGTCATAGTGCCACATTACTTGATCTGGTTTCGGTTGCCTTGGCAGTGATATTTTCAACATTTGGTCAGCATCCTCTTCCAGGAAGTGATGCCTAATCACATCTTCTTTCCACTCCTGATCCTCATTTATCAACTCTGAAACAGTTGTGTCTAAGCTTAAAGATGGGGGGGGGGGGATATCGGTTGAAAGGTTATAGGTTTTGGAAGCCATGGACTTTGGTACACTAGAGCCTGCTGATTATCTCCAATTCTCCAACGTAGCCCTTGCTCTATCACTTTTCGACCCCATAAAATACTCCTCCATATGAACGAAGGTTGTGAACCCAGCTGAGCCTGCATCAAATTTGAGTTTTTAAAATATATGGCCTTCAAAACTCTTGCTACCAGCGACTTCGGCTCTTGGATAATCCTCCAACTCTGCTTTGCAATTAAGGCATGATTAAAACTCGACAGATCACGAAACCCCAGCCCACCTCTACTTTTTGCTTGGCATATATTTTCCTATTTTGACCAGTGAATTGACTTATGATTCTGGCTGTTCTCCCACCAAAAACCAACAATGGTCTTCTGCATATCCTCACAAAGACCTATAGGGAACTTAAAAACACTCATTGCGTATGCAGGCACCGCTTGAGCGACATCTTTTATCAACACCTCCTTTCCTCCACAAGAGAACAGTTTTGCCTGCCAGCTCAAAATTTTGCCAAGAACTCTGAGTTTAATGTCCTTAAAAAAACTTGTCTAATTTCTACCCACCATGGAGGGCAAACCGAGGTATTTTGCATGCCTTGAGACCACATGTAGCTGGAAAATGGCCTTAATTGCAGCGCTCTGCTCATGCCTGGTACTCTCACTAAAACACATAGATGACTTCTCGAAATTGAAAATTTGGCCAGAAGCCGCTGCATAACAATCGAATATCTTCTTCAGATTTGTGCAGTCCTCCCTTGTAGCTATTGTGAAGATCAAGCTATCATCCGCGAACAAAAGATGAGTAATAGAGAGCTCCTTGCTGAATTTTATCCCATGAATGAGCTGCTGAGCTTCTGCTTGATTTAGGAGATTTGTAAAGGTCTCTGCACAAAGGATAAAAAGATATGGGGACAACGGGCATCCTTGCCTGAGCCCTCTTTGAGGCTGGATTAGCCCTTTAGCTACCCCATTTATCAGCACCGAAAATGATGAGGTAGATATGCAGCGCATTATCAGTTCAACAAAGCCAAGAGAGAAACCCAATTTTTCTAAGGTACATTTCAAAAAATCCCATTCCACTCTGTCATAAGCTTTACTGATGTCTAATTTCAGAGCCACTAACCCATGTTTTTCCCTTTACTAAGCCTTATTTTATGAAGACATTCATATCCAATAATTATATGATCAGTTATAAGTCTATTTGGAACAAAGGCACTTTGAGCTGGTGAGATTACATCATTTAAGATCAGTTTCAGCCTATTTACGACAATTTTTGCAATAATCCTATAGATTACATTACATAAGCTAATAGGTCTAAAATCCCCAACTTTCTTCGGTTTTTCAACTTTTGGGATCAAAGCTAAGTAAGTATGATTCAAAGGAGTAAGGTTACCTCTGCCGTTAAGGACTTGCAAGCATGTGGCAATGACTCCTTGGCTCACTGACTTCCAGTGCTTTTGGAAAAAAGCAGCTGGAAGACCATCTGGACCAGGGGCTTTAGTTGGATGCATTTGACTCAATGCTTCTGTGATCTCTGCTTCAGAAAAGGGCTGGTCCAGCTGGGCATTCATCTCCTATGTGATTCTACGAGGCATGTTTTTTAATGCATTCTCTATTTGGCTTGGGGATGGGTTATTGGAGGTGAAAATGTTGTCATAATGTTCGCAAAATATCCTCTCAATATCCTATGCTTCCTTAGTCCACTTATTGGTTTCATCAAAGATCCCTCCAATTCTATTTTTCCTTTTCCTTGTTGTGGCTTTGGAGTGGAAAAACTTCGTATTTTTATCTCCTTCTCGCAACCAAACAGCCCTCGACCTCTGCCTCCAGAAAATTTCTTCATCCACGAGTAAATCATCAATCTGCCTCTCTATTCGCTTAATTTCATTACCATCTTCATAATAGTTGTTGCTCTATATGTAGAGAAACCCAATTTTTCTAAGGTACATTTCAAAAAATCCCATTCCACTCTGTCATAAGCTTTACTGATGTCTAATTTTAGAGCCACTAACCCATGTTTTTCCCTTTACTAAGCCTTATTTTATGAAGACATTCATATCCAATAATTATATTATCAGTTATAAGTCTATTTGGAACAAATGCACTTTGAGCTGGTGAGATTACATCATTTAAGATCAGTTTCAGCCTATTTGCGACAATTTTTGCAATAATCCTATAGATTACATTACATAAGCTAATAGGTCTAAAATCCACAACTTTCTTCGGTTTTTCAACTTTTGGGATCAAAGCTAAGTAAGTATGATTCAAAGGAGTAAGGTTACCTCTGCCGTTAAGGACTTGCAAGCATGTGGCAATGACTCCTTGGCTCACTGACTTCCAGTGCTTTTGGAAAAAAGCAGCTGGAAGACCATCTGGACCAGGGGCTTTAGTTGGATGCATTTGACTCAATGCTTCTGTGATCTCTGCTTCAGAAAAGGGCTGGTCCAGTTGGGCATTCATCTCCTATGTGATTCTACGAGGCATGTTTTTTAATGCATTCTCTATTTGGCATGGGGATGGGTTATTGGAGGTGAAAATGTTGTCATAATGTTCGCAAAATATCCTCTCAATATCCTCTGCTTCCTTAGTCCACTTATTGGTTTCATCAAAGATCCCTCCAATTCTATTTTTCCTTTTCCTTGTTGTGGCTTTGGAGTGGAAAAACTTCGTATTTTTATCTCCTTCTCGCAACCAAACAGCCCTCGACCTCTGCCTCCAGAAAATTTCTTCATCCACGAGTAAATCATCAATCTGCCTCTCTATTCGCTTAATTTCATTACCATCTTCATAATAGTTGTTGCTCTATATGTAATTCTTTAAATCTTCCAGCAACTTTCCCAACTTCTTTTCCCTTCCACCAAATTCTTCTCTACTCCACATCTTTAGTTCTGCAAGTGAGTCTTTG
>MKYO02026729.1:174464-244278 GCA_002013955.2 Citrus medica | reverse complement strand
CCAATTAAATCATGAGGGGGGAATCCACACCTCATGAACCACGCTCTAATCAATATGGTGCTAAGGGCTTATCGTGCCAAATAATAACAACCTTGTACTAGAGAGCCGGTGAAACCAGTGCGGTATCTAGACATGACTATTATTATTTGTCGACGAGAAGTCAAAACATCCACAAAAACTAGAGGGGAAGAGAAAATAAATTTACCAAATAAAGCCCATGACACATGTTGAGACTTCACCTTCAACCCAAGCTTGAAAGAAAATTAGCTACTCATAATTGAACTAGGGGCAAAATGAAAATTTATTAAAATATGTAGTAAATACAAGATGGAGAAGGAATTACAGAAAATAGAGCCCAAAAATGGATTCAGAGATATCAAATTAGGGGGGGAGAGCCCCATTTTTATAGATACATTGAGTAAATCATGGCTATCGGATCAAAAACATTTTGGACGCTCAGGATTGTGCCACGTCATCAGTCAACAGTACACGGTTTGACCACGCGGATTGAACGTCATCACTGATATGCTGCCACGTCATTGATCAACAGTACATAAGAATTTTAGTCCAACAGGATCGTAACACCTCATCAGTCAATGCCACATCATCGGTCAATGCCACGTCATCGATCCGTCAATGTGAACAGTGTCATGAACAGTAACATAGACAGTACCGTACATGTGAACAATGTCATTTTTCCTTTTATGTTCCTCCTAAGGTTTTCGACCGTCTTGAGTTCAAAAGTGATGTCCGTTTTGCCATCTTATCTCTCGTTCATTGTGAAATGACTATGATGCCCCTAAAATACATAAAACACTTAATTATAAGACAACACACATAATTTAATGACAAGAAATTTAAATACATAAAAGTAGGAATGTTAGTGGAACTTGAAGAGTAAAATGACAATTTTCTCCTTTATAAATATACATTTTCTAACACTCAACATTCGCCCGTAGCCAATGTTGAGTGCACATAAGCACTTCCAATGTCGCAGAATGAAGTCTACTCTGATGTGGAGTCAAAACTCGACCTCTAGTGCTAAATGCAGATTTGGAGGTAATGGTTGTTACGGGAACGGTTAAGATATCCTTCGCTATCTGAGCCAAGATAGGATATTTACCTTGGTTTGCCTTCCACCAATTCAAAATATTCAAGTGTGGAGTGGATTTGACTAAAGGCTTTTCTAAGTTCCTCTCAAGGTCAGACTTCAATACCATGGTCTCATTATTTTGGCTCGCAAATGTCTCAAACTTACGTATATTAAAAAATTTACCACCAGTGCCTATACTAAAATTAAAGCGAGTATCGACTGAAGAAAACTCACTAACAATTTCATTACTCACATTCCCATTCTTACCTTCATAAAATTTAACCAAATCGTTACCTAGATTGCGTATCCTTTGGATTTTATTTGCAATACCCTCACCATAAAGTTGTGGAAAATAATAATTAACCAATTGCATCATGAACCTCGGGTCAAGAATAACAGTCGTCACCAAAATCCCATGTATTTGGGCCCAATATTTATCAAATTTCATAATCATTTGACCAGCCATTTCTCTAACCACAGGTTCCCATTGATCCAGGTTAATCATCATTTCATATATCATTGGCAAAAAAAAGATTAGATGTCAGATATTGTGTATTTGAAAATAGCTCTATCATCGAGTAAAACAGTAGCAAATATTCCAACATCTTTTCAGCCATCTCTCATTCCTCATCCATTGGCAAAGAAGTGTAGTATTTGTCGCGCTGCTGCAATCTAGAAAAGACACTTTTATATTTCACAACAACATCAAGCACATACGTAGAATTCCATTTAGTTACACAATCAAGCACTATTTTTTTTTCACACTTGACGTGGAGCTGGCAAATATATAAACATATTCATCACCCAAAAACTAAATTTTAGAAATAATTAAATTGAAGTAAAATTAAATAAACATAATTAAATAATAAGAAAAGTATTGGTTTGGTGTTACATATCAATGTGCAAGTGTACACAACAAGTAATATAATGATGAATATCAAGATCGTCTCTATAAAGATTGATGTTAGAGGATTTATTACAACAATCTTATCAGTGCAATTTTAGTAAACTAAATAAAACACAATAAATGAAGAAATGAATGATCTAATGAAATGAACAAGGCAATAAACAAAATACAATAAAGAGC
Organism: Citrus medica; assembly: GCA_002013955.2. Lineage (NCBI taxonomy): Eukaryota > Viridiplantae > Streptophyta > Magnoliopsida > Sapindales > Rutaceae > Citrus > Citrus medica. Next base: position 242,098 of record MKYO02026729.1, on the reverse strand, counting down.
ATCTAAAGTCAAGCACAAAGATATATTCAATGACAAAGGGATAGTTGCATTCTAAACTCACTTACTAGTTATTAACTATCTTTCACTTGAAGCACAGTTGCTACAACATCTACTACAATACTAGACAGAATCGCGAATGCATCTTCAATTGTCGCACTTTGGATGTCTTATATCTATATGCAGTCTAAAGGTGATTACTTATGAAACTAACTTTAGATATAGCATTATACGTTTTAGACTCCATTTTCCCTACAAAGGGAATTCATATGTCACGTTTTCACTAATTTTATATTAAGCATGACCCTATTCAAATCGAGATTAACTCAACTTGGGAAACTCAATCTAAAACTGTGTATTATCTTAATTTGTTCCACTAAATCATACATTTTTAAGGCCCCTTCTTGGCTGTTATCCACTAAATAAGTAGTCAATTGAAATAGAAAAATTGCAATAAGTAAAATTAAAACAAAATGCTACAAATTATGAGTAACACATACATGTAAATCAAAGAATCATTAAGCTTATTCAAAACCCACTAAATTAAGGTTTAGCTCATGATGAGCTTTTAAATAGTAATAACACAAGTGTTTGCCATTAGTTACAGTATCAAAAAGAGAATAAAACAAGGAAAATACAATATAAATGTTGAGATACAAAAGATCCAAAGTGTCACACTTTGATCTTCAGTTATCTCTCTTTTTTCTCCACGAAAGAATGCCTCTATTGCAACTTTGAAATCTCTTCTTTTGTTCTCTTTGCATACGTCAATTATTGATGAAGTCTCTCCTTAAAAATAAGCTCTTTTATATCTTGAGATTAGGGCAACCAAAAAAGCATTAGGTCTTGGCATCCTAGGACCACATTTTTTTTTGTATTGTCTGTCACTATTTTGTCTGCACATGATAGTGGCAATGCAGTAACGCTGCAATTGGGTTTGTCGATTAGCACGTGAATAGTCTGGATAGTTTTGTCTGTATTTGATCTTGGATTGCTACAACAAATACTACAACATTCCCTCTAGTTTAGATTTTTCTTTGTTCATATGCAGTTAAGTCTTTTGTCGTTTTCTGCAGGTTTGTTGCTGTAACAATGCAGTCCTTCTTCTTCAACATCCGTCAACAAGACATGTGCTTTTGAGTCGCCTGCAATAGTACACTAAATTAGAGCAAAAAATGGTCCAAAACATATTCAATTATAATTAAACTTAAATAGATACTTATGCAAAATGTAGCTAAAAATTGGATAAAGAATCATCATCTACTCTCTAAGTAATATTAGTTTAAGCCTAAAAATATTATGATGACTCTCATTTCGTAGAGTTGTCAAGTACCTTAAAATTCAACTTTGCAATCGCCAAGACTTGTCCACAAAATGTCCTGCAACAATCATATATCCCTTATTTTTATTATTAGTATTTTATATATTTGTAGTAATTGCCACCCTACTATGATTATTAATGCTCCAACAAAGCCATTGCTTTTACCTTTTCAACTTGATACAATTTAAAGATCTCACTCTTTAAAGTGTTTCTATTCATCATCTTCACCACGAGGTTGGTATAATCCCTAAATGCATCATACTCCACAAAATTAAGTGGTAGCTCATGCTTTACAACCAATGTTACAACTTTTGCCGAGCAACAATTAGATCAAATTATCTTGTCTCAACATAAGTTTTTCCATCATCTTTCTTCAACATGCTAAGAGTTTTTTTAAGACTATCAGAAACTTTGGGAACACCCTTTACCTTACATCTTTTCAAGTGTCTATTCAAATGAGAGGTTCCATTAGTATTAAAGTCTACAAACTTAGCGAGACAATAGTTGCATTTCGCCTTCAATTCACCATTAATGTTACCTTTGAGAAATATCCCCAAACATGAGAAGGTTGTCGGCCCCCTTCTCGCTTTCTTTTATTGGTACTTTGTTGTACCTTATCATCACTAAGGGATGGCTCTTCAACCTTTTCAACCGCTTGAACGACATCATCTTTATTCTCTTCACCCACATTAAAATCTTCATGCGAATTCGATTTTCGTGCATCCGAATTTGACATAATGACCTAAATTAAATGTGTAACAATTTTAGGTTAATTTATACGCATGATTAAACTTAAAACACGATTAAAGTTATAAATTTTAAGTTAATTTATAAACTTAAAACATGATTAACCTTAATTTACAATTACAGCATAATGATTAATATTCATAACCTTATATTTAACTAAAATATAATATTTACAGTAACATCATAACATACGGTACAAGCACAATACGTTTTTGCACATTAGTTGAATTAATTATCATGAATATATTTGACTAAAATTCTAAAACAATCAATAAGCTTAAATGAAAAAATTATTTATTATTTATAAATTACCAAGTTAATGGTGGTAGTGGCTCGATCCCCTTTCTCCCCCCTAGAGCATGGCTGTCTGGCTATCAATTTTGTGGTGGTTGGTTGGCGGTGGTGCTGCAGAGGATAATAGAGATGTCTTTTGCACAAATGGTTGGTTGGTGCCTGGCGCTGGGCTTGTGCAGTCACGCCGTGTGCGGGGCAACTTGGGCCTTGGAGGAGACGCGATACGTTGACGAGCTACAACAGATTCACGCTGGTGGTGGCTGGATTTTGACTTAAGGTTTGTAAATTTTAAGTTTGGTTGATTGGTTTTGTGATTTGCGATTGAGATTTGAGAATTGAGAAAGTGAATATGTGATGTGCTCGTGCAAGTTGAGAATGTGATGTGTGCGTGTGAACTATGATGTGCATGAGCTAGCCTCTTTTTTTTTTTATAGGTCGGGTCGGGTTAAGTCGGTCCCTATTCTACCCAAGTTTTTACCCGAATTTAATTAGGCCCTAATTTTTTGGCCTGAACTCGACTTGAGACCTTGAAATTCAGGTCAAATCTCAAAAAAATTAGGTAGGGTCAATCGGGCCGAAATTTGGATTGGGTCAAATTGTCATCTCTACATTTAAAAACGTGCTTCATTTGCACGTTGTCATTTGGCCTATGGAATCCACCACCCTCATAAAACTATTGGAATATTTTGTTTGACAACACACCATGAAGCACATTGTAAAAGGTAAGTTTTTAGCAACTTTTAGCAACACGCGATTTTAGAACATTTTTAAATACCATATTTAACATGTTTAGCATGCATGTTGCTAAACTCCTACTATTTTATCTCTTTTTTCTTTTAGTCTTTCAATGACATCCTATAAGTATTATTTTGATGAAATAACGTCCTAAACCATTTGTTCCAAACTTTAAGCTATGTCTTGATGATATTTGAGGCACGTGTTCTCAAACTTTCGCAATGTTATTTGCCATCATAACTTGAAATTAACAACATGATGTAGATAAAGTGTTAAACCATATGAGCATGAATGGACTTAATTTCATAGCGTAAGTATTTATGTTGAGTTTTAACTTTATGTTCTATGTTTCCTTCAGGTCCCAGAACTGTTGGAGAACTCGTTGAAGTCAAATATAGCTCTTACCAATGTCTTTCTCAAATAGAAACGTGTCGCTGTTCTTACCTTCTAATAACTATTTATGTGTGCTCACAGACATCCTAGAAGTATCTGAGTTTAATATATGCTAGTATGCATAGTTTTGATTCCCCCTTGTTGTAGATGTTATATGATTGGAAATATGCTTAGCGTCCATGGCTAGCTACTTGTGGAGAAAGATGATGGAATGAATTTCTTCTACTTTTTGCATGTTAATTTGGATTTCTGCTTTACTTGCCTATAATTTATCTTCTTCAAGTAAAACGTTTGGTTAATTTACACATTAATATGTTCACGTGTGTCGACCACCATCCGAAAATATGTTCATCCAATTTTTACAACGAATAAGTCAAGCATTTCATTCATCAATGTATATGCATTAACATCACACAAATCCTCAATATATATTGTCTTATATTATAAATATATACTGTATATGTGTTTATCATTTTCCGTGATCATAAATTGTTTTGTATGATTTGTAGTTTTTGGCACTCTAATAGTTGTTTTTTTTAGAATTTTTTTGTTATTTTTCTTAATAATTTGCATTAATTAGTCCAACCTCACCTAGAATCTTAACATTAAGCAATTATGAATTTTTAGATCTGTTATTTCTAAGATCTGACCAATTAATTTGAAAGCCAATGATAACAAATACAACATTATTTATTAAAAAATTATATTCCATAAATATAACAATTGGGTTAAAAGAATAAATATATTGTTACTGTACTTGAAAATCATAATGTTGGTTTTAGAAAACAATTTTTTAGTATAATATAAAGCTGAAAATCGTTCATCTTTAATATTAATAATATTCTTCTTTTATTGATTTATTAATTCTTTATAAAAAAAAATAATTGTTTGCTAATATAACTGAAAATACATAATGCTCATCTGCACTGCATCGTGATTATGGATTGGCTGGAGCAAAGTTGCTGCAGCTTGAGAGAGATGAACGTTGATGATGACCATGCTCTTGACAAAATTCAGTTTAGTTCTGCGAATAGCTCAAGTTTCCATCAAAAGATTAATCAAAGAAACTTCCCCTGGTAAATTAAAGCTTATTAATTTCTTTTAATCCTTTCATTAAATTTGATCATGTTATGGATTTTAGCCATAGAACATAAACTACAATATACATGGTATGATTTTTATTCCCTATATATAAATGCAATTAGTAATTGGGTGCATTGAGTTATAAGCGGCTGATTGCTGAAATTGCACTCATCCATTAATTTGACGGGCTTCATTTTGCTTTGAAGAAAACACATAGCAAAGATGAACTCACAAGTTACGTCAAGTGTAAAACTATATAGTTAACTTATTTGATGTGGCCGGATCGCCTAAAATTTATGTGGATTTAATGATAAGGATTGAAGATGTCTCAACTCTTAGTAAATGGAGTTGAAGAGTGCAGTCGTGTACCTAATCCTTTATAATTATGAAAGGATTATTTTGTGGTAGATTTGTAGGTCTATCCAATATTATTTTGTGATGATATGTCTATACAATAGTACCTAAACTTAAACACTGAGACAATTTTGAAGAAAAATTATATTGCAACATTTTGATAGATGTGGTTTTTTGGAATGATCATAACTGCAACTCTGCTACATCATAATAATAAATTTATAACAAAAACTGTGAAATTTGTGGCTAGGTTTTGTTGGGAAAAGAATCCACAGATGCAGCCCCAAGTTAAATGGAAACTAAATCAACATGATCCAAAACATACCTGAATCTTTGGTACACTTCTCTCTATATATTCAAGAGGATAAGTGGAAAGAATGTGATATGACTTTGAGGGAATACCCATTAAAGCATGAACTTCCCTTGGTTGACTTGTATCCTTGCTAGTGTTGATAATTAATCTGAAAATCATGCATAGTACCTATTGTTCTTATCAAAGGTATTGTGATCAATTAATCCGGAGTCGTTATTCCGGGGCCCTAAAGAATTCTAGTGTGTCAACTTTCCAGTACTGAGTGTTGGGGAAAAATTAGGTTTTTAAATTTTTTATAAAACCTTTTGAAGATCGCTCTCATATAATATATAAGAATTTGTATTCTAGAAATCGTACCTTGAAAATCCGAGTTGGTTTTTCCACTGAAGTGATTTAGGCTCCTAGATTATCACGATCCGCCACCACCACTCCTGTTAGATCACGATCCGTCACCACCACGCTTGTTAGATCACGAACTGTCACCAATGATCTTCCAGGTTATGACTCAGGTTCGATCTGCACTTGACGTGTGGGCGCCTTTATCACTACCAAAGCAACTAGCACGAGAAAATTTTTCTCTCAACAATAGAGAGAAAAATCTTATTCTCTGATCTGTATAAAGTGGCTTCTGTCTTTTTCTTTAGAGAAAATAAGCCTTATACATCTCCCTTTAGTGAAAACCCTAGGCTCCAAATAATGCCCTAAATAAAACTCACGTTACTTTTCATTTAATAGGGGACCCACCATGTAAAATAACATAAGGCCCCTTACACATAAGCTAATTAAATGGAGCCTCCCACTAAATGATATATTTAGGCTTTTGACCCAAATAGCTAGTTATCTTGCTTATTAGTCCAGTAGTGGTGCAGTCAATTAAATGAGCTAACCCGGGGATCATTTGGGAACATACAATAGTGGCTACAATAATTAGGCTTGTAATTAAACTAGCCCAATTATTTAATTCCAAATCTACTCCACTAAAAGATTGGAACTGACTTCCATAATTGTATGCTCGAATAATAATTCGTCCCAAGCCACATTGATTTCTTTACTGCACAATCCTTTGTACCACATCGTTAATTAAATTGATATCTCAACTGTCCAATCAATTTAATAACATCTTATTCCTTGATCCTTACTGGTTTTCTCTAATGATCATTTTCAACATACTAAATATGTTGACACACTCTGGCCAGAGAATTCTATGATCAAGTGCCGAAAACCCATCAAGAGATGTGTTGTACAAATTCTATATTGTTAATCCATAACTCCAATACTCATAATTGCTCCCACCAAGATACCGGGTAATCTTGACCACAAGAATGTGTCGTGCCCATTGGTAACTCAAATGGAATAACAATTACAATCATGAAATCATAATTAACTCAAGATTAAGATTACAGTAAAATCAACGCCTATGAGATTTAATAAGTCTGACAGTTATTACAAAGTTAATTAAATCTCATATGTGATCCTGTTCAATGTAGTCGTACTACATCAATAAATTCATACATGATTAAGACAAATCATTCAATGAATTTATTACAGTCTATACCTAAATAAAGTGCCCAACTTTATTTATCAACTGCGAACTAAATTTATTTAATCATAAGATAACTTGTATTTATGTCTTCTGTGAATCCACATGGTGATCACATAAATACATATAATATGATTAAATGGACTTTAATACAAATATTAATGCAATTAAGATATTTGAATAAAATACCTCATTTATTTTATTAATCAGAAAAATTATTTATTACAATTAAATAAACACATATGTTTTTAAAGAGCATATTTTCCCAACACTGAGGCCATCAGTGCTGTTGATACAAACCTAAGCATGAGATTGATTCTTGGGATCATATGGATCAAAAAAAGGTTGTCATTGATCGTTGGAGTGTGATTCAAGGTAATAAGCCTTTTGGGAGGTGTTAATTTTACACTTGTAAAGTTACACAGGTCATTCTGGGTATTGGCTTAAGTCTTAGGCCTCTCTGAGTATACAGGTTTAAGTTTAGAACTTACTTCTGCATGCGTCTGACATGGCTACCTAACACGAAGGTCTAGTGGTTGACTTTGTTGACTATTTTGGTTAATAAAGCATATATATATATGTGTGTGTGTGTGTGTGTGTGAGTGGTGCTAGGTAGAGAGAAAGTTGAGAATACGCTGAGAGAAATTAGTTCTCTTTCTCTCTCTACCCACGCACTTTTTCTCTACCATTTTCTTCATTATTTCTCTCAGTATTCTCTCAGCTTTCTCTCTGCCTAATATTTTCCTATATATATATACACTCTTGGATTGAATCACTGTCCGGCAAACCACCTAACCCTCTCTCTCTCTCTCTCTCTCTCTCTCTCTCTATATATATATATATATTCCTTTTGCACTAGTTACATTGCATTATGAGAACTATTCATATATACTTCTTTTGCACCAGTTACATTGCATTGTGAGAACTATTCATTTATGAGATTGCTTTATTTATTTTCAAGGTAGGAATGCTAACCTTTGTTATTTTTCATTTTCTTCATTTTTAAACTTAAGTTCTATTTCGTGTTGAAGTGTTACAACTTAAAAGTTATAACGGTTCTGGAAAAAAAATGTAATTATGAAATACAAGTTAACATTATATATTAAATATAATTTCTAATTAATAATTTTGACAAATTAATAAATATATTGTAAATTTTTCATTATATAAGTGTAAAATTAAATTAAATTAACTTTTAAGTTATAGTAGCTAATGTTCACCTAATACTTTAATGTTGTAACTTAAAAGTTACAACTGTCCAACCTTAAGCTCCGTTTGGTACAACTTTTCAAGTAGAGTTTTTGGCAGTAGAGTTTTTACCTAAAAAAATTTAGTTATTTGGTTATCAATAAGAGCTTTTATTAAAAATTTATGAAATTACTTTAATAGACAAGTTTTTTTAAGTTGTATTATGAAAAGAATGAAATAAGATTGTCAAATAAGTAGATGATATTTTAGATATTTTAACATTTAAAAAAAACTTTTCAACCTCTATTCCCAAAAGTCCAAAATTTAAGCTTTTGCTAGTAGAGGCAAAATAACTTATTTAAACTCTAAAAGCTCTACTAAAAAGACAACCAAACAACAATAAAAATTATGATAAGAGTTTATGAGATTAAAATAAGCACTTATGGTCATTAGATAAGCCATACCAAACAATCACTTAATCCTAGACAAGAATTATAAAAAGTCATAATTGCATTAAATTTTATTGTAACCAAATTCATCCCACTCTTATTCATTTCATGTGGCTCAATGGCCCATGAGGGTAAAACTATTTTTTTTTTAAAAAAAGTTAGGGGTGGATAAAATCCAACTTTTATCCTCTTATTTTCAAGATTTGAATCCATGTAGATGGTAAAATAAAACTATTTGAAAATCACTCAATGACGCTCATACAAGCACTAAAAAATAAAAATAAAACTTATTGAACCAAAGCTAAATAATCAAATACAGTATATTAGGATTCCTTTCAGTATTTACCTGCACATAATCTTGATTATTTCCTTATATGTATGATTTAGATTTTTACCATCTTTGAATCACATAACGATCTTGACTCTTAATATGTATACATCATTCGGTGCTAATCTGCAAGTCACAGCTGCAAATGGCCTTGATTACTCGTGTGATTCTTATGAGTGGCCCTATGGCAGCAGTCTGAGAGGTACGGTTAGCGCAAATTGAGAAAATATTTGTTTCTTGGGATGCAAGAAAAATTGTTAGTTTTTTTTTTTTTTGGGTTTTATGAAAGTGCATCATATCATTGGTGATTGTCCTGACTGTACATGATTTCTCTGTGCTTCACTTAACTCTCGCAACATCACAATTGGAAGGTGTGTTTGGTGATCAATAAGTTTGAGATAGGACTAATTCCTATCCTATGTTTGGTACATAGATAGCTTTGGAATAAATTAGGGCCCACAGAATTATCTCATAAACTTAAGAAAATTAATCCCATGAGCCCTTGAGATAAATTTATTGAGATAAGAATTAGGGTTCAGTACTGAGCTTATTTTTTACTAAGAAAAGAATTAAGAGTCAAATTTTATATTTTATTTTAATTTTGTGTTTTCTCTTACCTAATAATCATTGATTAAGTGGTCAGCAAAAACTCAATTCGGCACTGAATCCTTATCCATGGGACAACTCTATAGCTGAAGTATATTTACTAATTTATCAATATTAATATTATATCAATATATAATGTTTATATATATTACAATTAAAAATGTAAATAACTAATAATACAAGAAAATTTTTAGTTGATTATATTTAAAGAAAATATCGAACAAATTTCCCTTACTTTTAATTTATTATTATTGATATAATTATTTTATTAAGTATAATTACAAACATTATAATATGATGTGAAATAAATAACTAAGAATAAAAAATAAATTATTAATTGATTACAAAAATAAAATATTCAAAAATTTTACTTAATTTAAATTTATTATTCATTATTATAGTTATTTTATTTTAGTATTATTATAAATATTATAATTTTAATGTGAAATAAATAACTAATAATAAAATATCCAAACATTTCTTTAGTTATTTGTTTTAATTAATTTAATGTAAACATTATATATACAATTTAGTTCAATCCTATATATTCCATAAACATGAGACAACACTAAATTGCCATTTTCACATTGAATGATAGTTTGTAAACATATCACATCCCAACCTGTCATATTCTATACAGCATAATAAAATGGAGAACTTTATGGGTGTATTTGGGATTGAGGTTGAACAACTGTAACTTAAAAGTTACAACAGTAAAGTGTTTGGTAAATACTAACTGTTGTACCTTAAAAGTTATATTGATATAATTTTTCACTCGTATAATAGAGAACATATTATATCTTTAATAATTTTGTCAAACTTATTATTTAAAATTTGTATTTACTACATATTATTAACTTTTATTTCATAGTTATAGTTTTTTTTTTTGCAGTAGAGTACCTCAATCTCAAACACATCCTATGTTTAGTTGATCTCAAGTGCGATGCTCATGCCTCATTGAGTAACATTGCTCACTATAGTAAGGATGGTAATAGATTGGATTTGACCTAAGATCTATATGATTCAAATTCAATCAAATCATATTTGAGTCTATCTAAAATGAATTTGAATTGCATTTGAATATCGATGTGTAGATATAAGACAGATCTGAAGTAGGTCTAAATCTATCTTAATATCTAGATCCAAATCGATATCCACTTACTTTTAATTTAATTTTAAAATTTTCAAAAAAAGTGTGTAGTTATAAATGATAATAAATTTTATTCATAGTATATTAGTGGTATTTAGATTTACCCACTACAAGAAATTTGACTTTTTAAGACAATATTTTTTACAACGCTTTGAAATTTGGTCACGAAATGATAATTAGTGTGACGAATTAATGAAATCGTATCCGACAATTTTGTCCTGACTTGTGTTATATTTTTTTACCAATAATTTTATTTTGGGACACAATCTTTGGTCTCTAATTCAACCTTTGTGTGACAATCTTTATTTTAGTCATTGAAGAACATAATATTTTGGCGCAAAAATTTCCCTCCAAATTTGAAACAGTTTGCGACAATATTTTTTCATTTATGACAACAGAAATGGTTGCAAAAATATAAGTATAGGCGACAACACTATTTCGTAACTAAACAATAAGTGTAAATTTAACCAAATTATCTGTGACGCATATATTTGTCTCTAAAGCTATTTTTATTTTTTTATAATTTTAAGACCCCATTTTGTGGTCGTGGATGAGTAATTACAGTGACAAAACTAAAAGTAGTAGCCGAAAGTTTTGTCTTGAATAAATCTGTATTTATGTGACTAAGTTATTTCTTTCTTGAGACATACTATTTGGTATCTAATTCAACTTTTTTGTGACAAACATTATTGTAATAAAAAAAAGTGAGTTTGTTTTTTGGGCACAAAAATCTCCTTGAAAAATTGTACATTTTGGTACAATATTTTATCATTCATGACAAAATAAATGGTCACTAAATATAATTTTAAGTGATTAAATTATTTTGAAACTAAAAAATAGGTATACATTTAGGCAAACCATGAATGACGCATAATATTAGTCTCTAAAGATATTCTAATTTCTTATCATTTTAAGACCTCGGTTTTTAGTCCTAAATGAGTCACTATGGTGACAAAATTAAAAATAGTAACTAAAAGTTTTATAATAATATTCCCACCCTTGATAGTCTTTCTTCGAAAGTTCTCTCTCTGAAAGAGAACTCAGAATGAAAGGTAAGTAGCCCCCAGGGCAACGAATTGCTCCAAAATGGGCACCCCATGATAGAAGTTATTTATGTGAGTCGGTGAGTCATTGCAAGCAGGAGTAGTCGGTGAGTCAGGAGTTGTTAGAGCAGTAGTTAATATCAGGGCCTCATGGAAACAGAGGAACTGATTCGTAAGTATAAAGCAATCACACTCGAAGATGACAAAACAAGTAGAGTTGCCATTGGTGAAATTATGAAAGGCAAAGGGAAACAACTAGTGGCTGGAAGCTTGCTAGGGAGAGTCTTGCACCCAAGAGGAGTTAGCAGGGAGGGCCTTAAGTCTGCACTGCAGCAAGTTTGGAGAACAGTTGAGGGGTTCAGAGTTGAAAGTCTAGGAAGTAAAACGTTCTTATTCAAATTTGCCTCTGAGGCAAATAAAAGAAAAGTTCTTTCTGGAGGTCCATGGCATTTTGAACGTGCACTGATAGTTTTAAAAGAACCGAGTGGCATAGGGGAAATAACAAAACAAGCTTTTACGCATTCAGCCTTTTGGGTGCAACTGCATAATCTGCCAGTTGGATGTATGGAGCAAGAAACAGTACGAATGTTGGGGGAAGCCATTGGTTCAGTAGAAGAAATCGATACAGATGAAGAAGGGGAGTGCATTGGTAAATACACCAGAGTAAGAATATCAATTGATATCACACAACCACTGAAAAAGATAATTTATGTAGAGCAGGAGGGGGAGGAGGATATCCCGATTCCAGTGGTGTATGAGAGATTACCAGATTTCTGTTTCTGCTGTGGTCTGATAGGGCACCCATATAATGAGTGTGATAAGTACGAAGGTCAGGCAAGGGATAAGCTTGCCTATGGAGTGTGGATGCTGGCAGTTCAACTGTATGGGAGATCCAAAGTCAATAGAAGTAGTGAAAAAGGGCAAAATGCTACTGGTACATCAACAAACCAATCAGCAAAGGCAGGGCATAAGGAGCAACGGGGTAATTCACCGGCCAAACGTCAACAGGGTTCCCAATGGAACAGGGCCAATGTCAAAAGAACATAACCAAGCTCCAACAAAGAAGACGAACACGTGGCAATTATTCAGAAAGGTACTGAGAAGGAAGTAGGTGAAGATCAATTAATGCCTAGCTCGCTAGAATCAAGAGAGCAGTTGCAAGGCTGCAAAAAGGTATTTGTGACAGCTGACAACGAGGAACAACTCAGAGAGCAGGGTGGAGAAGCGGGAAAAGCAGATGGAAAATGGAGGGAAAGTGAAAAGTCAACCAGAGATAGAAATTTAGCCATTGTGGGGCTGGAACAAAAGCGGAAGGCCCAAGATAGTGGAGAAGTGGAGGAAAGTGGGGACAATGGGCCGCAGGCAATGTGTTTAAAGCCCAAAGGAAAAAATTGGAAGCGCCAAGCCCGGATTAAATGTGAAGCAAGTGGAACGAAATCGGAAACATATCTGTGCAAAAGGCTGAGGCAGGATAATAATAGCTCAAGCCCAAATCAAAAAAGAATTAGAACGACTAGTCTTGGTTAACTAATACAGAAACAAACACACTCAGGTACAACAAAGCCTCAACCTGCATGGGAATCAATGTCAGCAAAGGACATGAAAATGCCAACACCAACAATTCCAGATACAACGGCGGGAGCTGGTCACAGCCCCGCCGACAACCATGAGAGTCCTCATCTGGAACGTTCGGGGTTTGGGGAATTCCCGAACGTTCCTAGCCCTCCAAAAAATTCTCCAACAACAAAGGCCGCAAATCTTATTTGTGAGTGAAACAAAGTTAACGGCCAAGCAAATGTCTAACGTGAGTAGGAAGCTAAAGTTTGAAAATTGCCTTGCAGTTGATAGAAAAGGCAGAGGGGGTGGATTGGCAATGCTCTGGAACAGTGACGTCAATGTGCATGTAACCTCGTTCAATATCCACCATATTGATGCACAAGTTTAGACGGAGGGAGGCAGCTGGATGAGGTGCACTGGAATATATGGGCATCCAGAAATGGCTCAAAAAAAGCATACATGGACGTTGTTGCGACGGTTAGCAGGTTTTCCGATAACCCCTGGTTATGTTTTGGTGATTTTAATGAGATCCTGCATCCAAATGAGAAAAGAGGGGGCAATGATAGAAATATAGGCTTGATTAGGGAATTCAGAGAAGCCTTATGTGACTGCAATTTGGTTGATTTGGGGTGTAAAGGTTACCCGTTCACTTGGAATAATGGTAGATTTGGGAAAGACTTTGTCGAAGAGAGATTAGACCGATTCCTAAGCAATAAGGGCTGGAGTGACAAGTATGAAAATTGTACTGCCGTTAACTTGGAAACCTGGACCTCGGATCACTGTCCTATGTTACTGGAAGTGCTAGAAAGGGGGAGTGGGATAAGATACAGGAAAATAAGTGCCTCAAGAATCCATTATGAGGATATGCGGAGTACCTACGAGGCGTGTAAAGAAATTATAAATAGAGAGTGGAAGAGGCGTGATAACTGGAGAAGTAATGATCATGTCCAGCTCTTTAAACAAACGGCATAGACCTCAATGGCTCAGCTAAAGAGTTGGAGCAACGGGGAGTTCAAAGGGAGGCAGCAGAGACTTGAGAAGTTGATGGCCATATTAAAAGAGCTGAATTACAGTGGAATGCAGCACAACAGTAGGGAGGAAATCAAGAGAGTCAAGAATCAGATTCACAACATATTACTCGACGAAGAAATTTACTGGAAGCAGAGGTCCCGAGCAGATTGGTTGCGAGAGGGAGATAAAAATACCAAGTACTTTCATGCCAAAGCCTCTTCTCGTAAAAGAAAAAATAAAATATGGGGCATAGAGGATAGTCAAGGGAACTGGATGCAAAATGCCGACGAGGTAGAGAGTGAGTTTTGCGGCTACTTTGCCGATTTGTTTACCACCTCAAGTCCAGACCAGAAGCTAATGGATACAGTGCTAGAAGGGATGGGTACAAAAGTCACTCAGGAGATGAACGATCAGCTGATACAACCCTTTACTAAGGAGGAGATTGTGGATGCATTAATGCAGATGTGCCCTACCAAAGCACCAGGGCCTGACGGACGGCCAGCCACTTTCTACCAGAAGCATTGGAATTCAGTCAGCAGAGGGGTAGTCAATACATGCCTTCACATTCTAAAAGTTGAAATGATTCAGAAATTTCAACTTTTAACTCTCAAAGCTTAGCAACAATAATTTGTAACTCATGTATTTGATCAAGAATAGATTTTGTGTCTACCATAATAAATTCAAAATATTTAGATACAAGGAATTTGGCAGTACCTTCTTTCTCCGTTTTGTATTTGTATTCAAGAGCATTCCAAATTTCCACCGGAGAAGTCATAGAATTGTAGAGATCATATAATCTGTCAGAAAGCATATTGAGTATGTGATCCCGGCATATCAATTCATCATCTTCACGACGTTTCCTTGCAGCCTTAACAACTTCGGTATCATCTTCTCTTGGTTCTGGAAATGGTTCCAATTTCGGATCAAGAACATATGCCACTTTAAGAACAGTAAGGAGAAAGAACAATTTTCCCTTCCAACGAGTGAAATTAGTTCCATCAAAACGATCGAGATGGACACTAGGATTCAGAAATGATGTCAAACTCTTCTCAACCTCCATTTGCACGAATAAAACCTTAAAGATTGTTGGTGAATTATAAGAATATGGAGGCAAAGAACAAAGAAAGTTTCTTAGGATTTGAGACGTGTTTGCACACTTTCCTTTAAGGTTTTATTTGCCCTCACCAATCTTGGTTTGCTATAGAGTTTTAATGGCAAATTACCCCCAAGATATATCAAATCTTGAATACAATCTCTAGCAAATAAGATTGTATTTCCAGAACATATATAAAACCTGCAAAAAATCTGATATATATCTTATTGTATCTCTTTCTTATTATGAAGAAGATGTTTTAATAAAGAATACAACCATTCGAAATGGTATTTCTTCAAAGACACTCTTTTGGTTTAATTTTGCAACGTTTGACACTTGAAATTTTCAAGCTTACTAACCGTTTTTCTAGTTGACGCATTTCTGGAAATAAACGGTTAACCGTTTTCTCAATAAACGGTGAGCCGTTTTCTCTAGACCATAAACATGCTCTCTGGAGTTAAACGGTTAGCCGTTTTCTCAATAAACGGCAAACCGTTTTCGTCCAGAATATCAAACCAAACAAACTTGAAAGATGTTACAATCTCTCTTACACTCCCCACTAGATTGTAATTTTTTTCAGATTTATTAATGATAAACTTATACATACAAAAAGGTATCTTTCGATTTTAACCTTTAATTAGTGAGTGTATTTCAAAGTATTTACAAAACAATAGTGTGCTAAGCATTAAACTTTGTCTCTTAAGTAAATACCGGAGATACATCACATATAAGCTATCCCAGATTTCAAAATTGTGTTCCAATAGTTAGCACTATTCCGGCCTTGTGCTCTATCTTGGATTCATGCACAGTTACAAGATTAAACCATGACCTTGTTAGAAACGGCACCATTTCTTATGTTCACTTAGGTGAAGTTTCAAATCATGTCTTTAGCTACTAAAAGACTTGAACTTCATTAAGAGTAAATACTCAACCTCAACCGCGTAGCTATTTGCACCGAATATCTCGAATGGGATTATTTATTCCTCGGTGTCAAACCAGTCACATTACAACAACTTGTTATTACCCATTTAACTATGGAGTAGCGGTATAACGACTACATAGTTGGGTTACCGTCGCTGGTGACTTTATTATATAAAGGTTTCAATCCCATTCCATAAGATGTATCCTTAACTAAGTCTCTTGAAAGACCTTTTGTTAAAGGATCTGCTAGGTTCTTATTAGTCCTAACATAAACAATATTAATAACACCATCTGCTATTAATTGTTTCACATATTCATGTCTTAAGCTAATATGTCTAGACTTTCCATTATACACTTTATTATAAGCTCTAGACAATGTAGCTTCACTGTCGTAATACAAATAAATAGATGGCTTCGGTTGTGGCCACAACATTATATCAAACAACAAATTTCTCAGCCATTCTGCTTCTTTGCCTGCAGATGCAAGTGCTATAAACTCACTTTCCATTGTTGAATGAGTTATGCACGTTTTTTTCTTTGCAGCCCAAGAAACTGCTCCTCCAGCAATTGTAAAAATCCAACCAGAAGTGGATTTATTGTCTCTTGTATTGGTTACCCAACTAGCATCTGAATATCCTTCCAGTACTTCAGGATAATCATTATAAAAAAAAACCCAAATTAATGGTCCTTTTAAGATAACCAAGTATCCTACTAATTGTTTTCCAGTGTTCAACACTAGGGTTACTCGTGAATCTTGACATTTTGCAAACTGCAAATGATATATCAGCCCTCGTACAATGCATAGCATACATCAAGCTACCAATAGCACTAGCATATTCTAGTTGTGCTACTACTCGGCCTGAATTCTCTAGTAATTTAATACTAGAATCATATGGTGTATTAGCTTCTTTAAATTTCAAATAATTGAATTTAAGAAGTACTTTCTCTATATAATGAGATTGACACAACGAGTAACCCCCACTATGTTTATTCACTTTGACACCTAAGATAGTATCTACTTCACCAAGATCTTTCATCTTAAATTGTGAAGTTAAATACTTCTTTGTATCATCTACTCCTTGCATATTAGTTCCAAAGATAAGCAAGTCATCAACATACAAGCATATAATCACACCAAAATCATTCGTAAATTTAACATATATACATTTATCAGCATTATTATGCTTAAAACCATGAGATAAAATTACCGAATCAAACTTCTCATGCCATTGTTTTGGTGCTTGCTTTAAACCATAAAGAGATTTGACTAACTTGCATACCTTTTTCTCATTTCCTGGCAAAACAAATCCCTCAGGTTGTTCCATATAGATTTCTTCATCAAGATCACCATTAAGAAAAGCTGTTTTAACATCCATTTGATGCACATACAAATTGTTCAATGAAGCAATTGCAAATAGCACTCTTATAGAAGTTAACCTTGCTACCGGAGCATATGTATCGAAATAATCAATACCATTTCTTTGCTTAAACCCTTTGGCTACTAATCTAGCCTTAAAAGTTTGCAAAGAACCATCACTATTGTACTTTCTTCTAAATACCCATTTGCTGCTAATTGGTTGAGATCCTGGAGGAAGATCAACCAAGACCCATGTTTGATTCGACATAATTGAATCCATTTCATCATTTACCGCCTCGCTCCAAAAAGAAGCGTCTCTATAAGACATAGCCTCGCTAAATGTCTTTGGATCTTTGTCAATATTTAACAATAATGGTACTTTGTTAAGTACATTCTTTTTATCCCCTTCAACTAAGAAGAGTAGTGCTTGTGATGAAATAAAATCCGGAGCTAAACTCTTTTCTTTCTTTTCACGTTGACTCCTCCTTAGTTCGAAAGATGTCATAGACTCTTTCCTTTTATTATTGTTAGTGGAGGTAACAGGAGTATTAACACATGGTTGATCAATAATTGATTCTGATTCAATATTAGAATCATGTTGAAATTTATTCTCAATAAATTCAACATCTCTAGATTCCACAATCACATTAGAATCTAAATCTAACAACCTATAAGCCTTGGAATTTTCAGCATATCCTACGAAAACACTTTTTATACCTCTAGCACTCAACTTTGATGACTTAGGGTCATGTATTTTATAAAAAGCTAAACAACCCCAGACAATGTGACTTTCTTTCCAGAAGTGAAGTTGATCTCAACTACTCCTTTCCCTGCTACTATGGCTGCATTATTGTTCCCCATGAGAACCATTTGTCCTTCCGTTTCTTCTTTGTATGATAAGAAAAATTTCTTATCATTACAAACATGAATTGTTGCACCCGAATCGAGCCACCAATCATAGGACTTAGTTTCAGCCATAATGGTTTCGGTAATCATGCCAATTTGCATTTCAGAAACTATAGCACAAATCTCTTCAGATTTGTTTTCAATAACATTAGCTTTATGGGAATTCACTTCTTCCTTTTTCTTCTTGAATCTGCAATCACTTTGGCGATGGCCTTTCTTACCACAAAAGAAACAATTTCCAGAAAACTTTTGTGTGCTGGACTTCTTGAATTTCTTGTCATTCTTGACTTTAAAATTCTTTGAGAATTTACTAGCTTCAACAACATTAACTTTAGTAGAATCATGCTTATCCTTGGATTCGCGAGACCTAGTCTCTTCTTCAATTACCAAGTGTTTTTGCAATTCTTCTAAAGTTATGTTCTCTTTACTATGAAGGAGTTTCTTTCTATAATCATTCCAACTTTGAGGCAATTTAGCAATAATAGCTCCAACTTGAAATGATTCAGAAATTTCAACTTTTAACTCTCGAAGCTTAGCAACAATAATTTGTAACTCATGTATTTGATCAAGAATAGATTTTGTGTCTACCATAATAAATTCAAAATATTTAGATACAAGGAATTTGTCAGTACCTTCTTTCTCCGTTTTGTATTTGTACTCAAGAGCATTCCAAATTTCCACCGGAGAAGTCATAGAATTGTAGAGATCATATAATCTGTCAGAAAGCATATTGAGTATGTGATCCCGGCATATCAATTCATCATCTTCACGACGTTTCCTTGCAGCCTTAACAACTTCGGTATCATCTTCTCTTGGTTCTGGAAATGGTTCCAATTTCGGATCAAGAACATATGCCACTTTAAGAACAGTAAGGAGAAAGAACAATTTTCCCTTCCAACGAGTGAAATTAGTTCCATCAAAACGATCGAGATGGACACTAGGATTCAGAAATGATGTCAAACTCTTCTCAACCTCCATTTGCACGAATAAAACCTTAAAGATTGTTGGTGAATTATAAGAATATGGAGGCAAAGAACAAAGAAAGTTTCTTAGGATTTGAGACGTGTTTGCACACTTTCCTTTAAGGTTTTATTTGCCCTCACCAATCTTGGTTTGCTATAGAGTTTTAATGGCAAATTACCCCCAAGATATATCAAATCTTGAATACAATCTCTAGCAAATAAGATTGTATTTCCAGAACATATATAAAACCTGCAAAAAATCTGATATATATCTTATTGTATCTCTTTCTTATTATGAAGAAGATGTTTTAATAAAGAATACAACCATTCGAAATGTTATTTCTTCAAAGACACTCTTTTGGTTTGATTTTGCAACGTTTGACACTTGAAATTTTCAAGCTTGCTAACCGTTTTTCTAGTTGACGCCTTTCTGGAAAAAAACGGTTAACCATTTTCTCAATAAACGGTGAGCCGTTTTCTCTAGACCATAAACATGCTCTCTGGAGTTAAACGATTAGCCGTTTTCTCAATAAACGGCAAACCGTTTTCGTCCAGAATATCAAACCAAACAAACTTGAAAGATGTTACAATCTCTCTTACAGCTCCTGCTCTGTCTCATGGTTTTTTCTTTAAGTTTTGGAACTTTTACCGCCATTGATGAGCCAAAACAAGAAAGAAGAAGTCTTGTTCATTTCAAAAACTCCCTTCAAAATCCTCAAGTCCTTTCTGGATGGAACAAAACGACTCGACACTGTCACTGGTTTGGAGTGAAATGTAGACGCAGCCGAGTCGTCTCTCTTGTTATCCAAACTCAGTCACTCAAAGGCCCTGTCTCTCCTTTCCTCTTTAATCTTTCGAGCCTCAGAATCCTTGACCTCTCCAAAAACCTTCTCTTTGGTCAACTTTCTCCTCAAGTCTCCAACCTTCAACGTCTGAAAATGCTGTCTGTGCGTGAAAACCAGCTGTCCGGTTCTGTCCCGAGGCAACTCGGTTTGCTGACTCGGCTCGAAACTCTCTCGCTTCGTTCCAACTCTTTCACCGGGGAAATGCCATCTGAGCTTGGGGACATAAAACAGCTCAAGTCCCTCGATTTTTCCGGCAATGGCTTGAATGGAACAGTTCCGAGTCGACTCGGTGACTTGACTCAGTTGCAGGACTTGGACCTCAGTGACAATCTTCTCTCAGGTTCACTCCCTGTAAGTCTCTTCACAAATTTACAGTCTTTGAGTTATCTGGATGTTTCAAATAACTTACTGTCTGGTAACATTCCCCCTGAAATTGGCAACTTGAAAAAGCTCAGTGACCTTTATCTTGGCATAAACCAATTCACCGGGTCCATACCAGCTGAGCTTGGTAACTGTAGGAATTTGAAAGCAGTGGTGCTTTCTCTCAATGCATTATCTGGGTCGTTGCCTGAGCAGCTGGCCGAGCTACAAATTTTTACATTTGCTGCTGGAATGAACCAGCTTTCTGGATCATTGCCTTCTTGGCTTGGGAAGTGGAACCAAATGGACTCCCTTTGGCTGAATAATAATCAGTTCGTTGGCCGAATCCCACCAGAGGTTGGAAATTGTTCTATGTTGAAGTATATTAGATTGAGCAACAACAAGCTGTCTGGTCCCATACCAAGAGAATTGTGTGAGTCAGAATCCCTTGCGGAGATTAATCTTGATGGGAATATGCTTTCAGGAACTATTGAAGATGTTTTTGACAGGTGTACCAATCTGAGTGAGTTGGTACTCGTAAATAATCGCATCTCTGGTTCCATACCTGAGTATATCTCGGAGCTACCATTGAAGGTTCTTGATCTTCAATATAACAATTTCACTGGTGTAATACCAGTGAGTCTGTGCAACTCGGAGAACTTGATGGAGTTGAATGCAGCCAGTAATCTGTTAGAGGGTTCTCTTTCCTGGGAGATAGGTAATGCCGTTGCTTTGGAGAAGCTTGATCTTAGTAGCAATATGTTAAAAGGGTGAATACCTAAGGAAATTGGGAACCTCACAGGTATTCAAATTCTTAAGTTGAAATCAAATTTTTTTGATGGGATTATTCCAATGGAGCTTGGAGACTGTATTTCACTTATCACATTGGACCTGGGAAACAACAATCTCAATGGGTCAATTCCAGAGAAGATTGCAGACCTGCCTCAGCTGCAATTCTTAGATCTCTCTCATAATAATTTATCTGGGCCGATTCCTTCAAAACCTTCATTCTATTTCCGTGAGGTCAGTATACCTTATTTAAGTTATAGCCAGAATCATGGAAAGTTTGATCTTTCATACAATACGTTGTCTGGTCCAATACCTGAAGAACTGGGGAGCTGTGTGGTTTTAATATATCTTCTACTTAGCAATAACATGCTCTCTGGTAAGATTCCTGTATCACTCTCGACTCTCGAGACTAACAAACCTTACAACCTTGGACTTGTCGGGGAATCTGTTAACAGGCTCCATTCCACCAGAATTTGGTGACTCTCTCAAGCTTCAAGGCTTGTATTTGGGATATAACCAGCTTACGGGTTCCATCCCTGGAAGCCTAGGTCGTTTGAATGGTTTGGTAAAGCTGAATTTGACAGCCAATAAGTTATCTGGCTCAGTGCCAACTAATTTTGGAAACTTGAATGGGCTTACGCACTTGGATTTAAGCTATAATGAGCTTGACAGTGAGCTTCCTTCGTCTTTGTCACACATTCTGGGAATTGAGGGGCTTTATGTTCAGTCCAACAAGCTTTCGGGTCCAGTGGATGAACTCTTTTTAAATTCAGTGGCCTGGAAGATTGCAATAATGAACTTGAGTAATAATTTCTTTGATGGGGGTTTGCCACAGTCTTTGAGTACCCTTTCATACTTAATAAGAATGGATTTTCATCTAAATAAGTTGACAGGAGAGATTCCTTCCGACCTTGGTAATCTTGTGCATCTGGAATACTTGGATTTTTCAAGGAACATGCTAGGTGGACATATTCCAGAGAAGATGTGCAGTTTGCCGAATCTGTTATACCTGAATTTGGCAGATAATAGATTGGAAGGTGAGGTGCCGAGAAGTGGTATTTGTCAGAACCTCTCAATAATTTCACTCACTGGGAACAAAGATCTCTGTGGGAAAATTATGGGTTCAGATTGCCAGATTTTGACCTTTGGTAAATTGGCCCTGGTTGGAATTGTTGTTGGCTCTGTTTTTGTCATTGCAATTATCGTCTCTGTGCTGTGGTGGTCGATTCAAAGAAGCAACAGGCAAAGTGATCCTGAGGAAACTGGAGAAAGCAAGCGAAATAGTATCGCTGATCAAAATAGAAAGAGTATCTCAGATCGCAGCAGCAGCGCGTTAATGGAGCATTTGAGCATCAATTTAGCCATGTTTGAACCAAGTCTCCAGAAATTAACTTATGATCAGATTGTTGCAGGCACCAACAAATTCTGCGAGGAAAATGTTATTGGAGGTGGTGGCTTTGGAACTGTATTCAAAGGTACTATGCCTGATGGGAAAACAGTGGCAGTCAAGAAGTTAAGCCAGGCTACAGGACAGGGTGACCGAGAATTTGCTGCTGAAATGGAAACCTTGGGCATGGTAAAGCATCAGAATCTTGTGGAGTTGCTTGGTTACTGCTCAGTTGATGAGGATAAGCTACTTGTCTATGAGTACATGGTCAAGGGAAGCTTAGACGATTGGCTAAGAAATCGGGCTGCGTCTTTTGATTGGGGTAAACGCTGCAAAATTGCAGGTGGTGCTGCTCGTGGGCTAGCATTTCTTCATCATGGCTTCCAACCTCATATTATCCACAGGGATATCAAAGCTAGCAACATCTTGCTTAATGATGATTTTGAAGCAAAAATTTCAGACTTTGGACTTGCTCGACTGATCAGCGATTGTGAGAGTCATGTTAGCACTGTTGTAGCGGGCACAATTGGCTATGTTCCCCCGCAGTATGGGGGAACTGGGAAGGCTACTGAAAGGGGTGATGTATATAGCTTTGGTGTCATCCTACTTGAATTAGTGACCGGAAAACAACCCACAGGACCTGAGTTTGAAGGTAAAGATGGCGAGAATTTGGTCGATTGGGTGCTGCATATGATGAAGAATGAACAGGCTGATGAGGTTCTGGACCCTGCAGTGCTTAATGCAAATTCAAAGCCAACGATGCTTAAAATGTTGCAGATTGCCACTGGTTGCATCTCTAATGATCCTACTGTCAGGCCTACCATGCTTCATGTACTGGAGTTGATTGAAAATATCATAATGGATGAACCTCCAGAGGAGATTAAAATAGAAAGGGGAGAATCCTCTGGCACTAAGGATATATAGCTGAGGTAAGGTTGTGAGGGTTCCTGCAGCTAACCTAAACAAAATTTAGCTTCAAAATTTCTTGATTGTCAATCAAATTTGTTGCTTGGGAGCTTCGGCATTTTTGCAATTCCTCTGAAAGCTACAAAAGAAAGCTACTCACATATATTCCTTTTATCTGGCCATGTGCTGGAGTTTGGTTTTTAATAATGGATTTCTCTAAAGTTGTTCATTGGTACTTCGTGTTTTTTTTTTTCATGGCCTAGTTCTCTCACTGCTAACATGTGGATTTTCATCTTCAAAAAATGCTGAAGCTAGTTGGACTATTTGCTAAACGCTTTAAAAGCCTACTAATTTGAACTTAATTATAAATTATCTCAACAAAAGAATCCCTTAAAATAAACACTATTTGCTAAATCTTTTTATGCTGTTAAATCATGCAGGTTGCACATATGGATGTTATTTCGCCTCTAACAGAGTTGCATTCTGCTTTCGGTGGAGTGGATTGAACCTTAATATAAGCAAGCGGGAGGAAATGCAACAATTTCAAGTCCAAATGGACTATCTAAGTCAATAAAGGTAACTCTGAAAATATTTAACTTTGGGAATGTGGACTACTAATGTTGATGGAAATGTTACTATTACTCTTTTAGTGCAGCCAACTTGAGAAATGGCCATTAATGGTTTTGTTTATTCTGGCTCATCCTAGCCTGAATTGTGACACGATCAAATCAGGTGGAAGAAACATTTGTAATCAACATCAGCCAAGATCACATAAACCTGTTATGTCATATGGTCGATCAGATTTGTTAAACCAATGATATAGTTCTATCATAAGTGTATCACTTGTTGATTGATTCAATTGGAGAACTTCAAGTTACATATGCTTTGCAAATATTACATTTCAGCATTTAGGATAAGATTTTTGATACTGTAGACTAATGCGTAACCATTGGGAGAATAGTAAACTGTATGAGATGAGCACGAAGATAACTGCACCCCCAGCAACAGCATACCTGGTAATTAAGACTATATATGGCAGCTGGCTCCTAGACTGACTTTATAGATGCTTTAGGTATTAATGGTGGTGAACTCAGTTCTGGGAGTAAAAGAAATCTAGGGTTGATTCAGGAGTAGGCAGAATATCAAGAAGAAGGAATGAACTTTTTATTAGAGAAGTATTGAAGGGTATTTCTTTATTAATTTTATCAATTACTTGGTGGCCTTTTCATTTTATACATGTTTTATAGTGGATTTGGGTTGGTAAATCAGTATTTCTTTCTCTTCATCTATTTTATTGTTGAGCTAGTGTGTGTGATTAGGTGATGATAAAAGTTAAATGATTCATTTTACTCGGTCACAAACAATTAGTCTATCAGGGATCTTACTAGTCATTATTACATTTTCAATGTTCTTGAACTAATGTTTAAAGTTATTTAGGCAAGATTCATTTTTACTCAGTGCAGACGATCAGGTACTTTTTGACTGTGGGCAGTACATACAGATGCATCAACTCTAGACCACCTTGCCTAATTGGGGACTAATGAGGGGGAGCACTTGTTAGGGGGAGTCCGGAAGACTATGGATGGCTTCAGTTTAATCTGATGTTATTATTATTATATTTATCTGGATCTTTGAAATTTCTCAGAATGGAGAAAGTTGCTAAATTCAGACTCAGTTAGAAACTGTGCGGATGGACTGTACATGGGTAAATCATCTTTAGAGGTTATTTTCTGGTAGGCATTTATATTTTAGTGAGGCATAATTTGAGTTTTTTCTATTTCTATACATATTGAGTAAAACAAGACAGGACCTTGCTGCAGGGTGCATGAATTTATTGTACTTGGTTATTCTTGTTGTTTCCACTTATTCCCTTTAGATGCTGCTCCATCACTGGAGTCAATGGCTCTGTTCACAAACCATATCATCAAAAGATGTGTATTTCTTTTTGATAGTATGCTTCGTAACAGCTAATCGCTAGCTATTGATTCAATAAACATGTCTTTTAAGTTTTTAAGTTTTGAATCTCCTCTCATTTTTCATTGCAGGTGCAGTATGGAGAAGGCAGAAGCTAAGTGGTATGATCACAACTCTTCCAAAATTGGTAAGATTTTAAAAAAAGACCATTCTTTTACATTTAAATGTGTTAGTAGGTCAGATTCATGTTTGTGTTCTCAGGTTCATGTTTGTGTTCACCTATATACATATGCCACTCATAATACCATTCTTTTGCTAGACCATTTTTCGTACTTTATGAAATCGTGTACTGACAATTCCTGAGAATGCAAGAGTGCAAGGGTTCCCCGACTGCTATCAAATTTTGTTTCGAGCCTGTCAATGAGAGGTAGATGAAAAATGGGAACTCCTGTCAACATTCTTTGACTGCTGTAAGCAATTTCTGGTTTTCATTGGGATAAGTTTCCATTTTTCAGGAATAGAGAAGTAGGCAATGTTGTAGCAGTTCTTGTTGGTATTGCAATGGGATACACTTTGGTCTAGCTTGCAAGGAATAGTTGCTGCTGCTGATTAGTCTTTCAAGTTTCCAATTGGCTTCACAGCCATCTTCGACACTTTTGGTGGCTCCTGGTTTGTTTTGTGAATTGCAGAAAATGAGTGAGTGATACATCATTAAACAGAATCTTTAGAATCTGGCAGATCATGTTTGTAATTTTATTTCTTTTTTATTATCAGAAAACAAGAGTGACTCATTTCTTGGTTTTTATATTCTTAGATCAGATGTATAGAAAACTGATTAAATGATTGATGAAAGAACCGAAAAAGTTAGAAAAAAAAAATCCTGAACTTTTGTTTACAAGTGTTAAATGCAGCTTGAACACCTCACAAAATGCCAGAGCTTGAACGAGGAGCTGAAGCAAGTAAATGATAAACATCTCAGGAAAGAAGAAATGAGTTTGATTGTAGACTCCCATTTTTTTTTCAAGCTAATTTTAATTATGAACTTGAATAG
Organism: Citrus medica; assembly: GCA_002013955.2. Classification (NCBI taxonomy): domain Eukaryota; kingdom Viridiplantae; phylum Streptophyta; class Magnoliopsida; order Sapindales; family Rutaceae; genus Citrus; species Citrus medica. The sequence goes on along the minus strand of MKYO02026729.1, from coordinate 215,498 downwards.
TAACTATGTAGGAACTTAGGAAAGTCATTGATTTGATTAACCCATATTATGCAACAAATATCAGAGACTCTGAGGCTCAAATTTGGGTAATAAGATACAAAGGAATAAAGGCATGCATTGCTCAAAATGTGGGTATTTTTGAATTTCTTAGAAGCTTGATGCTTGAAAAAGCAACAAAGTACGCTTGCTGATAATCATGTGATGCTTTTTTTGTAACACATATATTACCTCTTTGGTTCACAAAACATCATCTTAACATGGATGTTGTTCTCTCCACTCTTCAGGGCTTGTTTGGTCCATCAAGCTATAATTATTGGGATTTCAGTTAAGTAGTGAACCTTTATGTGTGGATGCCAGGAGTTTGTATAGTTAAAACCCACGGTGACTTTGTTTGATCAGAAAAGCCTACTAAGTCTTGATCACGTATCCCTTTACTTGTACTTGAAATCCATTTTCAGCTGTTATTAGCCTCCAGGGTCAAGTTGTGATAATTTTGTATCTTCTATTGTGTTATGGGAATAATTATTGATTGGGTGAATTGCAGCGTTGATGAGCAGCACAAAGAGGCTGAGCAGCTTCGAGATTTGACATCAGCTCGGAATGTCGAAACACTAAAGCTGAAGATAATGAAACTAAGGAGAAGGAGATCCTTAAAAGAGAACTCTCTTCTTCTCAAGAGGGCTAGAATACAGGTATGTGAAGCTCGAGTCATTGTTTGATTTTTCTGCAGCTATTTGATCCTTCTGCAGCTATTTGATCTCAAAACACATGGTAATTCTTCTTCATCTTCCGTTATCGTTTTTTCTAATTAGGGTTTAGATTATCAAACTAATAAATTATCCTTCATTAAATTAAGCAGAAGTTTCTTTTTCTTTTTCTTTTTCCATCAAATTGTAATTGTCCTTCTTTAAATTTGTTTAGGTACCGAATTTGGCATTTCTTTTCCCAACTTTTCTTAGTGTCTGAGGTGAGTCCACTTCTCCACTCTGCATTTTCATATTTTTCGCGTCTGTTTGGTTGTTGAGAAAAGAAAAACAATTGAGCAAATTGAGTTTTACTTGTGTATCAGTAGCATCTCTCCATCTACATATTATATGTTTCAGTAATTAATAATGTTACATAGTTTTGAAGAATTTTGAGCAATATGTGTGTTTTCTTTTCACTGATGAAGCTGAATGGAGACACTTTGATGGATGTAGCCTTCGAAAGAACAATCTTTGGTTGGCAATGAGTCTCTGGATGTGAGTTTCTATGGTATAAAATAGCAAATTTAATTGTTTTGGTACCTTTGGTTTTTTAATAGTTATATCTAGGTAATAAATAAACTGGACAAGTAATTTCTTTCACTTCGCATTTGTTAATTTCAGATTTTTATTATTTGCATAAGCTTTTATATTTCAGTTCTTAATTGTATTGGGAGTTAGCTCTAACTTTTTCTTTCTTCTATTTGATGTGCATGGTCTTGGTTTAGGTTCTTTGTCCGATATGGATGATTCGACTGCTACATTTGCAGAGGTGGACTCTTTAGACTTGTGAGTATGTCTACGACATTGATGCTTGTTTTATAATGGATATGCATTGCATCTTATAACGCTTGAGATTGTACAAAATGCTAATAAAACATTTCATTGTTGGTCTGGAGATGATCAGATTGCATATCCCTTATAAGTCTCGGATGAACTAAAAGATTTACCATGAACAATGCAGGCACAGATAGTTTATGGAGCTTTACATGATCTTCAGGTTAGGTGCTATCGTTCTTGACAATGTCAGCGGCACCTTTGACATTTGGAACAAGTTTTATGCCAATTCAACCTCAGGTCCAGGGTAAAAAACAATCAGCCTAGGAAAGATATAAAATGGCCGATGCTGCTGAAATTGTAAGGCAGGTTTACGATCAGCCAAGGATATTGTTTTGCCAAGGAAAGACATACAGATATGTATACTTTTACCCAAAAATAATTTTCTAATAGCCGTATTTTTTTCTTACTTTTGGTTAATGCCAGTATATAATTTCAACGAATTTTTCAATGAAGCTACATTTTGGGTATTTTGTGGTACAGTTTCCATAGTATTTTGTTGGTTATGTTGTACTCATTGTATGATTCTGAAACAAAATGACGACTAAATAATAACAAATAGAAGTAACGCAAAATTTAAAAATCCATATATTTTTGGCATTTTCAAGGGCAAAATGCAGTTGAGATATGTTTATACAATTAAGTAACATGCTTAATAATTTTTTATTAGTTACAAAACTACATAGGATTTTCTTTGGTAAGATGGATGGGAGAAACAACAGGAAAAGAAAAAAATGTTAAAAAGAGAGAATATGGAAAAAAAATAATGTGCAAAATTAAATGAATTTTTCTTTGATATATTCTTTTCATTAGGTTATATCATTACCATTTGTATGGTGGTGTGGATATTTGAACTCACCAAAATACTCTTTAATACTCATTCGCTCAATAAAGCCACTATTAAAATCCAAAAATTAAGATTTTATCATATGCACACACCTAAATACCAATTATACTCCTCACATTATATTATTCTACTAAATAAACTCAAAAAATAATTAAGAGATACTTGACTTTATTATGGAGTATCCTAGAAGAGAATTCGACTCTAAGACTGAAGAATATAGGCCTTCAATTGGTTGGTTTTCCTGTTTGTTATTAGTTGAATCGAATTAAATATTTTTCAAGTTGTGTTCGAAACTAAACACAAAGCAAATATGTTTGATATTCTATTAAAAAACATATTACACTTTAAGACTTAAAAATATAGATGGTTGATTATTGACATATTTTCAAATAATTTAAAATGAATTTAGAGAATAAATTTTTTATTAAATTATGTTAGTTTGTCTATATTTGTAATTTACATTCTAGGTACTTTAGTAATAAGATATTTTATAAAAAATTAGTTTGTAAAATATTTGAGTGGGTTCAAATATCTCATCCTTCTAATAGATGATCTTAATTAATGAGAGAACAAAAAGATTAAAAAAAAAATGCATGAATCTTAATTCATCGGCAGCAGCATTAGACTATGAAAGTTTCCGTTAATACAAAATCAAATCATCGATCATAATTATTGTCTACCGAGATTTTCTGGAAAATAAAAATAAAAATATTCTTTGCCCAAAACATGCACATTAATTTCGGTAATGAGATTACCAAATAAATAGGCATTTAATATTAGAAAATAAACGAATAATTTTCTTTGACTCGAGGAATTTAATATTAGAAACTAAACAGAGAATTTTCTTTGACTCAACGTAGTTATTTTATAATTAATGCTTTAATTGACTTGTCACATATATGCATGGCTACATACATAACCAGATGCTCTCTAGTTGTATGAATTTGTGGCAAAATTAAAGATTTTGGCAGTATGGCACTACAAAAGCTTCAAATGGTTGCCCTCGTTCTCTTTCTCGCTTTCTTTTTTGAATTTATTTGTGGTATGTTCTCTCTTTCACTTTAGTATTGTTTTTGTTAATGTTATTGTTATTTATTTTGTCATACTTTTGAATACTTATTAAAATTTACCCTTTTAAGATTGTGTTTAAAATTTCTTTTTTTACGTAATTAAAAGTGTTTATAGATCATGAAAAGTAATACCAATGGCTTGATTTGATGTGCACATAATTTCTCTATATATATTACAAAATAAACTTTGCTTTGTGTGACGGTTTTAATAGTTTGATTGAAAACTTGAAGCTTTACAATTATTTGTCTAAATATTTTAAATTCTTATATATGAAGATGAGAATTTTGTTTTTGAGTGCACCCATATTGACAATTGGATTGATTTTGAGTGCACCCATTTTGATTGTTTCAGGTATACAATCAAACGAGATTTCAATCGAATCGGAAACACTGAATTCAATCCAAAACATCACCTTTCCCATTTTGCCTCGCAAACTCTTAGACGCTGGTATGAATCATATATGTATATATATTAAATTTTTTCAATTGAAAATTAAAATTTGAAACAAAAATTATGATGTCGTAAACAGATTTTACAATGTTATAAACTCATTTATGGTATTGTAAATCCTTCTTGAATTTTAGTTCAAGACTCTATATAGAGAGAGATAAAGGGAGAGAAATTATAAGGTTCCGGCGCTCTTATATATGTATTTTTTTATGCGAACAAGCTTTTAACCCATATGACTTTATAGTTAATTGAACAATAATTTTATTAAACCATATGGCTTAATAATATGTCCACATTTAAAAAAATAGGAGGTCTGCACTCATGGGCGGACCCAATTAAGGCTCAGGAGGGGCTTCAGTCCCCTGAGCCATTAAGTTTTCTTTTAAATGTACTCAAGTCCCTTTTGAAAAAGTTAAATAAAAAAATTTGGACACATCTTTTATATGTTAAAAGATTTGTAGTTCAATGGTAAGCGTGTTATTTGATGGTTTCAAAAGTTTGGTTCAAATTCTGTTAATTAATGCTTTAATTGACTTGTCACATATATGCATGGCTACATACATAACCAGATGCTCTCTAGTTGTATGAATTTGTGGCAAAATTAAAGATTTTGGCAGTATGGCACTACAAAAGCTTCAAATGGTTGCCCTCGTTCTCTTTCTCGCTTTCTTTTTTGAATTTATTTGTGGTATGTTCTCTCTTTCACTTTAGTATTGTTTTTGTTAATGTTATTGTTATTTATTTTGTCATACTTTTGAATACTTATTAAAATTTACCCTTTTAAGATTGTGTTTAAAATTTCTTTTTTTACGTAATTAAAAGTGTTTATAGATCATGAAAAGTAATACCAATGGCTTGATTTGATGTGCACATAATTTCTCTATATATATTACAAAATAAACTTTGCTTTGTGTGACGGTTTTAATAGTTTGATTGAAAACTTGAAGCTTTACAATTATTTGTCTAAATATTTTAAATTCTTATATATGAAGATGAGAATTTTGTTTTTGAGTGCACCCATATTGACAATTGGATTGATTTTGAGTGCACCCATTTTGATTGTTTCAGGTATACAATCAAACGAGATTTCAATCGAATCGGAAACACTGAATTCAATCCAAAACATCACCTTTCCCATTTTGCCTCGCAAACTCTTAGACGCTGGTATGAATCATATATGTATATATATTAAATTTTTTCAATTGAAAATTAAAATTTGAAACAAAAATTATGATGTCGTAAACAGATTTTACAATGTTATAAACTCATTTATGGTATTGTAAATCCTTCTTGAATTTTAGTTCAAGACTCTATATAGAGAGAGATAAAGGGAGAGAAATTATAAGGTTCCGGCGCTCTTATATATGTATTTTTTTATGCGAACAAGCTTTTAACCCATATGACTTTATAGTTAATTGAACAATAATTTTATTAAACCATATGGCTTAATAATATGTCCACATTTAAAAAAATAGGAGGTCTGCACTCATGGGCGGACCCAATTAAGGCTCAGGAGGGGCTTCAGTCCCCTGAGCCATTAAGTTTTCTTTTAAATGTACTCAAGTCCCTTTTGAAAAAGTTAAATAAAAAAATTTGGACACATCTTTTATATGTTAAAAGATTTGTAGTTCAATGGTAAGCGTGTTATTTGATGGTTTCAAAAGTTTGGTTCAAATTCTGTTAGCCACATTATTTTATTTTTTTAAATATTTTGTGGAAACTACTTCGAAAAATAATATTTTCACGTATTTAAAATACTACTTCGAAAAATGATATTTTCACGCATTTAAAAATAATAATTTATTACTATTATTATTTAGAATTTAAAAAACATTAATAAAATTTGAGTTTATAAGATTTAAAATGTATTCAAGTGAACATTAAAAAAATCTAAGTTAAATAAATTTTTTTGAGCTAAACCCCTCTCATTTTAGTTTCTGGGTTTGTCATTGCCAGCACTCAGCACTCAGAATGAATATATATATATATGTATATGTACATATAAAATAACTTTAGCAATATTTTTTTAACATCTTACAATACTATATTATACGGCTATACGTTGATTGTTAGAATGCTGATATTCGTATTTTAAAATGAGTGAAGTAATGCGCATCTCAAAGTTAATAATAATCTTTATATGCAGGAAAGTGTTCAAATAGCGAAATTCAGATTTTCGAACAACAAATTTCTGCCCAGCCAAGTGGAATACCAACTTTTGAAGTGGACGTACACAACACTTGTGCCAGAGGATGTGAAATTACCAGAATTCACCTAAATTGTGTTGGATTCAGCTCTGACAGCGTCATTGATCCTAAAATATTTTTTCACCCAAAAAACTCAAAAATATGTGTCATAAACAACGACGAACCACTAAAGTTTCGAGCTGCAGTGTCCTTCACTTACACCACCAACTTCATGTACAAATTCTCAATCGCATCATTTCAGTGCATACCTGAATGATGTGATTAGGTGAGTACTTATTTGTTGGGTAGGAAAAATCTTATTGCCACGGCAAAGTAACTTGTACCTTAAATGGCGGTTGAAATTTTACAAGTTACTTTGCCGTGGCAATAAGATTTTTCAATTTTTATAGAGTTTTGAATGCATGCGAGATTATTATTGTTGCTTATTCTATTTGCAAATATTCTAATTTAATTAATTTCTCAGTTCCATTTCAGGTTTCTGTAACTGCTTGTAATTGGCTTAATCCACATAAAATATTAATTGACAATTCAAAACAACATTGAACAAGATAGCAGTTTGATGAGAACAAAAAATAATCGGCAAAAATGTTTTTAAAAGGATCCAAATTGTTTTTAGAAGGATTTTTACTTAAACATTTTAAGAGATAAGATAGACTTCATATCTTGTGAATTATAGATTTCATATCTTGTGAATCTGAACGCTCTCAACTCAATATCCAACATGTTATTAAGAAAAGAGGAGCTTCAAATACCTTTGATCTTCCTTTTAAGGAGTGTGAGGTATATGCATGCTTCTCCTTAGCCCCCTAGAGCACCCTTGGGCTCCCTTAAACACACAGCTTTCTAACTGATCCGGGTTCACCGCCCCCTATCATTAAATAAATTATAATGTCCCTCGATCCACACCACTAGAGTGAGCAAAAAATAGGCCGAAACATTGATTATTATAACTTATTTATATATGATTGATTAAGCTTAAATATATAGAACTTACAAATATACATCAAATTCAAAATAAAACTATAAGCATCCCATAGAACTTTTTTTCGACTGAGTTGGAATGCAATATAAAGCAAGAAGAGTGTGTGAGCAAAAAGATCTTTACTTGGATAAGTTGACATATTTTTCTCTCTTAAAATAACTTGTTTTTTTTTTTTTTTTTACTCATAAGTTCGTGAGCAATATAGAAGACACACGTTGACGTTGGTCTTGGACTTGAACAAGTTATCTTTAGTTCAAATAAAAGATGACAAATTATTATAAAAGCAAATAAAAATTTTTCCATGATCAACTCTCTTATTATTATACTAGCAATTTACTATATGATTATATTTCTTTTTCTTGAATAGCACTTGTAATAATTCAATTTGATTTTTCTTTCAATGACGTTTATAGCATGATTCAGTCACGATAATTACAATGATTTTTTTCATGAGTGGATTTCAAAAATCTTTATGACACTCCTTTTGAATTCTATTCTCCAAAATACCCCATCTTTATTTATAGAATATCAACCCATAAATTAAGATCAATGGTTTTGTCGCTAAATTTCATCCTTAAAAGAATATTTCTTTTAAGATTTTGTTTATAAATTCATACAAATTATAAAATCTTAAATTATTTTTTTCTCGTTACATAATTTCTATCTCCATAATTTTTAATTCTCAAAAGTTTCTAAAAAATTCAATTAAAATATAAAATATAAATATAAATTATGAAATGGAGATCTGTGTGTAGGAAGTTATTAAAATTAAATGTTTAATTGAATTTCCTTGAAAACAAACAAGAGAATTAATTTATCTTTAATTATTTAAGTAATTTTAATTGAAGAAGGGTTTGATAAGTAATTTAGAGGAGTATCATCAGCCTACTCGTTTGGTTGTTTGTGTCCTCTTGGACATTGGTACCAAAGAAACAAAGGACACGAGGCAATTGTTGGAAACGAAGATGACCAGCTTGCTTAACTATGAGAAGGCCCAATAAGAAAGCGCAGGTGGAAAAGGACAAGCCCAATATTGCTTCTCCTACCGACTCACAGCAAATATGGAATCTTCTTCGGGCTAGACTTAATAAACGCACATTTATTAATTTTATTTCTTTTATTTTATTCTTCCAAAATAATTGATAAAAAAGTAGCTAGGCTGAGAAAATATGGTCAAGAGTGTATGTAAATTAAAAAAAAAACATAATAATAAATATTGGCGTAAATTTACTGATTATATTTTCTAATTAAATAAGGCTATTTTTAAGTTTATAATATATATGGGAATATATGTGTAATTGTATGAAAGATAAAAATTTTCCTAAAATTAAATTTTACTAAAAATATATTAGGGGATTAAGTGATTTTACTAAAAAAATTTAAAAAAATTACTAAATATCATAATTAGCTTTAAATTTCTTAAAATTACTTTTGAGCCTCTCAGTAGCCAAAATAAGTTTTTATTTGTTGACATGAACAAATAATATAAAATGCTTCTATTGGAAATAAATTTTTGTTGTTATTGTAGTTGTTATAGAACTTCATTTCTTGTCACATTATACACTCATAAATCTCAACTTATAATGATTAAGGTGGAGTACAAAAACAAAATCTTTTAGGATAAGTTTGTTTGTTTTCATCTTTACAGCAAAACACATTTTTAGTTCGAAAATCCCTCATACAATCAGAATCTTGAGTACGAGCAGGTAACCCTCTGGTGTAGGCTTCAGCACTTTGGTAAATCAAAGATTGTGGTGCCTGCAAAATACTTTTCATTGTTTAGGATCAATAATTCATGATTATGGAAAAATGAAATAAAAAGTGAACTACGGTAGTAATTAACACACACACACACTCTCTCTCACACACACACACACACACATATATATATATATATATATAGAGAGAGAGAGAGAGAGAGAGAATATTCAAGCAATTGACTAACCATATGTAACGATCCAGAGGACGACCAAGAAAGTTAATTTAAATGAGACTTTTCATTTGTTGTAAGAAAGAAGTTATCACTATTACAAAATGGATATATAATGACGGTTTTAAACTTTAAACGACATAAGATGGCGGTTTTAAAACCGTCATCTTAGGCCGTCACGACATTAAAAGGGATATGAACCGTCATAAAAAGTCTATTTATAATGACCAGTAATTTGTCAATCTCCATTGGATTTGAACTACGGTTATTAAAAAGTGACATTTAATGACCATTATTTAGAAAACTTGTTGGAGAATTAACAAATAAAACACACAAAAAACACACTATTTTATTTCTTCAACAATACTCCTCACCAATTACAACTCTTATTTTTCACTCTCTACACTTTAGAGATTTTGCTACCTCACTTGATGTTTAAACCAAAGAGGAGAGGGGGTATTTATATATGATACAAACTAATCACAACCATTCATTTATTCAACTACTACATAAATCCTCACCATTCGTTAAAACCTACCACTCACCTACTTCACCAACCACACCTACCACACCTAACACAAATAATTCAAACTTTACCAACCATACCTACTCATGGAATCTTCCATGAGTTGGGCTTGAATTTATTCATTTTGGATCAAGTTTATGATCCAACACCCCCCCTTAAACTTGATCCTGTGACACCAAGTAAACTTCTGAATTTTACGAAGTCTTCTTGCTTGAGTGGCTTAGTGAAGATATCAGCTGCTTGATCTTGTGATTTTACATACTTGATTTGCACTTCTTTTCTTGCAATACACTCTCTTATGAAATGATAGCGAGTGTCTATGTGTTTGCTTCGATCATGAAAGACTGGATTCTTGGATAGGGCAATTGCTGATTTGTTATCAACACAAATCTCGCTTGGCTCTTCTTGTGCCAAACTTAACTCCTTCAGCAAATTTCTGAGCCAAATTGCATGACAAACACTTGATGTGTCAACTACATACTCAGCTTCACAAGTGGATAGCGTGACAATTGGTTGTTTCTTTGACATCCATGTGAAAGCAGTATCTCCCATGAAGAACACAAATCCTGTTGTGCTCTTTCAATTATCTACATCTCCACCCCAATCGCTATCGCTATATCCAACAAGTTTGTAGTCATTAGAAAATGAGTATAACAAGCCGAAATTAATTGTACCTTTGGTATAGTGAAGGATTCTTTTTGCAGCTTTAAAATGAGTGGTCTTTGGATTCTCCATGTATCGACTCACAAGTCCAACAGCATAAAGGATATCTGGTCTCGTGCATGTCAAATAACGTAGGCTTCCAACCAAACTTTTAAAGAATGTTGGATCTATATCTTCGCCTTCATCACATTTGGATAACTTGACTCTGCATTCCACTGGCGTGCTTATAGGCTTGCAATCATTCGTCTTGAACCTTTTGAGAATCTCCTTTGCATAGCTTTCTTGGGAGATAAATATGACTTCTTCCTTTTGCTTGACTTTAATGCCGAGGTAATATGCCATCAGTCCGATGTCAGTCGTCTCGAACTCTTTGATCACCACTCTCTTGAACTCTTCAAACAAGCTTGGATTACTTCCAGTGAAAATGAGATCGTCCACATACAGGCACACAATCAAAATATCTCCATCCTTTTCTTTGACATAGAGAGCATGTTCGTATGGGCATTTGGTGAAGCCTTTCTCATGAAAATACTTGTCAATTCTGCTATTCCATGCCCTTGGTGCTTGCTTTAACCCGTAAAGAGCTTTCTTCAATCTCAAAACTTTGTCTTCATGTCCTTTCACCACATAACCTAATGGTTGTTCGATGTAAACTTCTTCTTCAAGGAATCCATTCAAGAAAGCAGACTTCACATCCATTTGAAAAATCTTCCATTTGTTCTGAGTAGCCAAATAAATAATAAGTCTAATAGTTTCAAGTCGAGCCACAGGAGCAAATACCTCGTCATAGTCTATGCCAGCCTTTTGACTATAGCCTTTTGCAACTAGCCTCGCCTTGTGCCTTTTAATTTCTCCCATCGCATTTCTTTTTGTTTTGTACACCCATTTGACACCGATCGCTTTATGCCCTTTGGGAAGAGTAGTAAGCTCCCAAGTATCATTCTTCATAATGGCTTTGATTTCTTCATCCATTGCAATTCTCCACTTCTCATCTAGTGCAGCGTCTTGGAAGTTGACTGACTCACAATCCGCAAAGAGGCAAAAGAGAGTGAGATTATCATGTCTCTCAGTTACCTCATAGAGATCTTGAAGACTTATTGTACGTTCTTCGATTCTTTCATTTAAGAAAGATGGCGGTGAATCTCCACATGTGTTTGATGCTGGTGAGATAGGTGGAGTAGCTGGCTCTTGTTGTTCTTCTACTTGTTTTATCTGTGTATGATCATCTTCTTCAATGGGAAAGAAGTTGAAGTCATCCACACCAGAGCCAAAATCTCATTCTCCTTCTTTATAAAACACTACATCTCGACTGATCACGATCTTCCCGTTGTTTGGATTGTAAATCCTATAGAGTTGTTGTCGTAGCCGATGAAGATGAACTTCTCACTTTTGTCATCCAGCTTAGCTCTACTTTCGTCTGGTACATGTACATGGGCAATGCTTCCGAAAACTCTTAAATGGGTGATGCCAGGTTTTCTTCCACTCCAAGCTTCTTGTGGCGTCTTGCCCCACACGCTTCTTGTTGGAGATCGATTGGATAAGTAGACTGCACATGCAATAACTTCAGCCCAAAATTCTTTAGGTAGCCTCTTACTCTTAAGCATGCTTCTTGCCATGTCGAGGATGGTTCTGTTCTTCCTTTCTGCAACACCATTTTGTTGGGGGAATCTTGGAACTGTCAAAGGGCGTCGAATTCCATTTGCTTCACAAAACTCTAAAAATTCTTTGGAAGTGAACTCTCCACCTCGATAAGATCTCATGGCTTTAATCTGGTATCCACTTTCTTTTTCCACTGCAGCTTTTAACTTTTTGAAAGCTTCAAAGACTTCTGATTTTTACTTCAAAAAATACACTCAAGTTTTTCTTGAAAAATCATCTATGAAGAGAAGGAAGTAATTACTTTTACCAAAGGAGTTTGGCTTGAATGGACCGCACACATCAGTATGAATGAGCTCAAGTGGCTTCTGAGCTTTTGAGTTTGACTTTTTTGGAAAGCTCTTTCTGAACTGCTTGCCAAGTAAACATCCTTCACAAAGTTGATCAGGGTGATTGCTGTATGGTAAGCCTTTCACCATGTTCTTCTTAGATAGTAGCTCCAGTCCTCCAAAATTGAAATGCCTATATCGAAGATGCCAAGTCTAGGATTTATCTTTGTGACAGGCTTTGAGACATTTTGCAACATCATTTTGAATATTTAATGGAAACATTTTATTCTTCGACAATTTTCACCTTTGTAATTAGATTTCCTTTGTCATCTCTTAGGAAAAGACTATAATCTTTTAAGTGAATATCAATATTTTCTAAAAGTTGACCCAGACTAAGAATGTTGCTTTTCATATTGGGCACATAGTAAACATTCGAAATTATTTGGTGACTACCATCTTTTGCACGAAAAAGAATATTACCTCTACCCTTCATTGGTACTTTTGAATCATCTCCAAAAGTAATACTGCCATTCATAGATTCACTTAGCTGCACGAACATCCTTTTGTTTCCACTCATATGATTGCTAGCACCTGTGTCAAGATACCATGTATTTTCTTAACCTCCACTTGTGTTATTGCGTGCTAGTAAAAGTGTGTCATCTTCATCATTTTTCTCTTCAGCATAGTTCACTCTCTCTTCAATTCTGGTGCTTGGAGCTCTGTATTCTGAAGCATAATGTCCAAACTTTTGACAATTATAGCACTGTACTTGGGATTTGTCATATCTCGATCTTGGATTGCCTTTGCCTCGTCCTCTGGTTGAGCTTTCTCCTTTGGCATAATTGGAGTTGTTGTTGTTGAAATTCCAACCTCGTCCATGACCACGACCTCTACCTCGGACATAGTGCCTTCTCTCGTTGTCGGAGCTTTCTTCTATTTTCTTTGGATTGACTTCCATCTTGAGAAGTTGTTCTTCGATTTCTTGCTTTTTTTTTTATTTTTTTTCATAAGCTTGCAACATTCCTTAAAGTTGCTCGATCGTCATATCCTCCAGATCTCTTATTTCTTCAATTGTCACAACAATATGGTCAAACTTTGAGTCTACTGATCGAAGTATCTTTTCAATGATCCTTACCTCTTTTAACTCCTCGCCATTTCTTTTTAATTCATTGGAAATGGTCACAACCCGAGTAAAGTAGTCAGAAATTGACTCTGACGCTTTCATGTGTAAGGACTCAAATTCTCCTCGTAATGTTTGGAGACGAACCTTCTTAACTTGCTCCGCTCCTTTGTAAAAGGTTTCTAGTTTCTCCCATGCTTCTTTTGTGGAGGTTGTACCAGCAATCTTTTCAAAAGCATCTTCATCTAATGATTGAAAGATGAGATACTTTGCTTTATTCTCTTTCTTCTTCAAGTCTTTTAAATTCTCCTTCTGCGCCGCAGTTAAAGTGACTTCATTTTCTGGCACAATAAAGCCTTTCTCCACGACATCCCATACGTCATGTGCGCCCAATAGAGCCTTCATTTTAATACTCCAATTGTCAAACTTGCTTCCCTTTAATTGTGAAACTTGAAATGACATCATACCACCGTTTTCCATAACTCACAAATTGAGTGAGAATTTGGAGATTCTGAAAGCACAGATGGATCCGGCACATCGAAAAACCTTAAGAAGGACTCGAGTAAACTTTCAGTCAATGGTCAACGGTCAACGCTGGTCAACGATCAACATCGGTCAACACTGGCTTGGTAGTCTTGGTTCGGTCTGGATTGGTTCAGTTCGAGTTGGCTCGGTTCTACTTGATTCGGTTCAGCTCGGCTCGGCTTGGTTCAGTTCGGCTCAGCTTGGTTCAACTCGATAAGTCTACTCAACTTCAGGAAAGAAAACTTCCGGCAGCAAGTGTGGGTGCGTCTAGTCTCAGATCGGGATGATTTTTATGACGTCACGTTCCTCTCGTCGAGATCTTCGATTTGATATGCTATGTGACCATATATAGCATCAAGTACTAGCTCTGATACCACTTTGTTGGAGAATTAATAAATAAAACACACAAAAAAACACACTATTTTATTTCTTCAACAACACTCCTCACCAATTACAACTCTTATTTTTCACTCTCTATACTTTAGAGATTTTGTTACTTCACTTGATGTTTAAACTAAAGGGGAGATGGGGTATTTATACATGATATGAACTAATCACAACCATTCATTTATTCAACTACTACATAAATCCTCATCATTCATTAAAACCTACCACTCACCTACTTCACCAACCACACCTACCACACCCAACACAAATAATTCAAACTTCACCAACCATACCTACTCATGGAATCTTTCATGAGTTGGGCTTGAATTTATTCATCTTGGATCAAGTTTATGATCCAACAAAACCGTCATTAAATGTACATTTATAACGACAGTTTGTTACCAAAACCGTCGTTATTTACCTTATGTACATAACTTTTAATATAAGTTGTTATAACAAAATCATCATTAAAAGTTCAAACTTAATGATGGTTATTTAAATAACCATCATTAAATGTGTACTCTAATGACAATTTATTGTAAGAATCGTCATTAAATATGAAACGACATTTAATGACAGTTCTTTTCAAATAACCGTCATCTTTGTTGTTGATTATTAAAAAAAAAATTAAAAGTGGCAATTTTAAAACCATTTCAAGCTCCTATTTTAATTCTAATTTCCTATTAAATTCTTTACAATAACAAATGTTTCATATACAAAAAGATAGCTCTATGAAAAGCTTTAACAATAATCAAACTTTAACAATGTATACGAGTTAGCTTTTACATAAAAAATTCTCACAACTCTTTAATATCTACTAATGAATCTATTAGCAACCAACAAGATTGTCACACATCTAATTTCTCATCAAGTCTTCAATTGCAAACAAATCTCACCGCTGTAAAAAATCCATGTCATTCTTACAAAGAATAAAGAGAAGTTAAGATAAATTCATATATTATAAATCACAAAAATTAAATCAATTTAGCGGCTTAAGCAGGCCAGAATGTGGCTTATGGCGCAAAAGCAGCAAGTGAAAGACTGAAACTGAAACTTACAGCAAGCTTGGGAAGGCCAATAGTCCAAGAAATGAGGTAGTTCACGATGTCATCTACAAGATCTACAACAGAAACAAAGCTGCAGAAAAGTGAAAACTTCTCTTTTAATTATAAAGGGAATAGAGTTTTTTTAATACGGCAAGTTTAGGACGAAATATGAGTGTAACAAAAGATCGCATCCGCAGAATTTAGTGAAACATACTATGGATATGGGAAATAATTATAGACCGACTTGTTAACTATGTTGAAGATGACATTTAAGAACCTATGTAGAAAAAAATAAAAATGGCTTAGAGATTAATTAAACTGATATAAGAACATTAAAAGACTATGCTTTATGTGTACACAATTTCTACGAAAGGCATCAAGTGAAAGCAACTAAAAGCGTAAGTGCATGTTCCATATCTAATTATCTACGAAGTAATTAAGAAAATACGCTCATAATGGCAAAATTCAATTAAGCAATCCCAAATTCCACCATGATTATTAGAATTTAATAGCTTACCACTTAAAGAAAAAGAATCCAGTGACTCGTTCATGGGATTAGCACCGAAGCCCTTTGATGGCACATTTGCATATCTGCATCCTATCAAAATTAGGCTGGTCCAAGTGAGGGGGTTAAAAATAAAATAAAATAAAAGGCCAAATCAATTATAATGTAGATCTTTTAGTTGCTATGCCAAGTGTAGTATCTATAAATTAATTAATGAATTTGATGGTTTAGGGATATAAGATATAAGAGAAGTTAAGGAAGAAAACACTTTAAACATAATCGGCAAACAAATAAAAGAAGAAGGAAATGTAATTGGTTGCCAAATTCCAATAGTTACAAAATTAATTAATAAGCAATAGAGAGACAATAGTTAATAGAAATAAATATATTTTGCTTCAAAGTAAAAATATTCATAAGCTATGAACAAATAAACTCAATTATTGGAAAATTAGAGAACAAGAAAGTTATAGCTCATTTCATTAGAAATAACTAAGGTAGAGTACATTTAACTATAGATATAAATAAGAATGGTGATGAATTCATTCTCTTATATATATGAATAAGAGAGAGTGAGAGAGCAAATTATAGCATTCAAGTTTTCAATATAACATCTAGTTTCAAGAAAATGTGTATATTTCTCATTATATAAAAAACCTCACAAGTTAGATTTTCCAACTAAAAAAAAAGAAGGAAAATTCATAGTAAAATTTAATATCAACATAGTATATTGTTTCAAAAAAGGCTTGCAATTATGTCTTTTAGTCACCAAGCCTAAGTGCAAGAGTAAAGCATTTAACTCTTCATAATTACAGACTTTCTGCATAATACAATTAGTGTTAACTCATTCCAAGTTACTCTACTAAAATAACCAAACATTTACAAGAAAGAGGTACAACCATGTATTGATGGATCAAGCACAGATCAATTGCAAGAGCTGCTAATCCAGGATATTCACTATTGAAACTTCTACCAAGTATTTCCCAATCACAATTATTATTGGAAGGTGTAGCACCTAAACCAAAGTGATTAGTGGCTAGAAGAAATAGATAGTACAGAATAAATATAGAGTTCAAGGTAATTAAGAGATGTTACCTGTTAAAGCTCTGCATATTCTCTATCTTTTTAAAGTAATCTTTAATTCATATAATTCCACCCACCTTTGAATTCACAAACCTAGTCTTTACAAACAAAGGCCTTATGTCATTAATCTTAATACCATTTTACCAAAAATATCACTATATTCATAAATAAAAATCACAAGTTAATGCTTTAACCTCATATTGGGCTATGCCGGTCTGCACGTGGCAGAGGAATCTAAGATAATGTGTATATTTTACTGAGAATAAAAAGGAACAAAAACCAAGACTAAGAAGTATTTATTCAATAAGTTGAGAAATAATCATATATCATGCATGTTTTATTGAAATTGATGATCATATTATTCGTAAAGTGGTGGAGGAATCTAAGATAATGTGTCTATTTATTTTATTGAAAAGAAATGTCAACAAGAACTGTAAACACCGAGCAAATTCAAGCATATCATGCACAATTGTAGAAATGTTGCCATGCGAGAATCAATATATGTGTATAAGATAACCAATAAAGTTAAAAGAGAACATACAATGCAAGCCAAGACTATTGCAATGGTAAAAGATGAACTTCCTGACCCTTCTTGCAGGCCAATAGCTACTGCTAGTATCGATACAGTAGCAGAAGGTGACCAAGGTATTCCATCCGAATTAAGCACCCTTTTAGAATCCCATCTCTTTTCTTTATACTTGAGCATCTAGAAAAAACATACAGAATGACTGAGATATTATTATTTCAAAGAACAAGTTCTTAATTCCATTAGCCTATACTAATTTTCTATTCAATTAACATTTATTATATCATACATCCATAATTCTTTGAATTGGAAGTTAATCAAAATCAAAGGGAGTATTTTAGAGCTCCAAGCCCTAATGAAAAGGTCAACATAATTTTTTATTTAAAAAATCGATTTTTTATGCAGACAAAATATCAAATCAACAAAGTTTGCAATATGTAACCAATCAAATAAAGAGAAATGCTGGAACAAATTAGAATGAAAATGGAGATAATTAAACGGAAGGACCAGGTCGTGTGGCCTTGAGGAACTGAGCAAGAGCAAACACGAGAAATGCAGAGATCAGAGGGAGGATTTGAGGGAAGAATAGCGACGACGACGAAGATGGAAAAGAATCCAAGAACTTCGTCGCTTGACCACTCCTTAACGACGCTACATCTCTTATTGTAATCACCTCAACCATTATTTTAAATTATTTTAAATTTTCCTCTTTCTCTTCAACAAAATCATTAGATGAGACGATCCCAACAGTTCGTAATTTACAGTTCCCACAACCAAAACCACAATGACAACCACTCCCTCTCCTCTTCCTCTCTCCAACGAGGAATGAATGATGCAACAACCTTCCAATAGGGAAGAGATTATAAATTATTGCATAAAGAAAATAAAATAGAAAAGAACATATGCAATGAGAAGACGAATTCCCTCAACATCTTTAACCAAGTCAAAATAACCACTGTGGTAGCCACCGCTTCCTCACTGCTCCACAGCTAATCTTTCAGCGTCACCTTTGAATCTAACCACAATTGGTATCATCAGCCATTGGCGGGCAAATCTCAACTAATCTTCGACGAGAACTTGAACACGGAAGCAGCGGCCTAGGGTTTCTTCAATAATATCTCCAACGCGGCAACAACATCTAGGGTTTCTAAACAATATTGCTGGTCCCCGGTAGCCTTGAACGTCCTTTTGATTGAGCAAAGGTTGATTGGCAGAAGATATACTGAGGGTCTGAGTTTCTAGGAATTTTTTGTTGAGAGTGTGCGAAGCCAAGGGTGATGATGAGTTATGTGATAAAGGTAACACTCGGGAAATTTTGGAGTGTTTTATCCAATCTTGGCCGAAACGCAGTGTTTTATTTTTCATTCATGTTTTATACGAACAACTCTTAGTTACTAATTTATCTAAAACACAGCGTGTTGAATTTTTTTAATAAGATAATACTTAAAAAATTTGGTCAAAGTTGGTCATATTAAAATTTCTATCACAGAATTCTTGATGAACAAAATTTCTATCAACAACTCTATGAAACACTTATGATTGACAAAAATTCTATCATAAGTTCATCATAAATTCTTGATATACTATAAAAAATAATAATTTACAATAATAGATTTCTTTAAAAAAAAATTTGTTGAGCGTCAAAAGCCTTTTTTTTTTTTTAATAGAAAGCATCTAACAAGTTAAAAAGCCAGCCACCAAATACTATATATATGGGAAACTGCGAAAAAATGCCTTTTTTTTAAAAAAAAAAATTAAATGTTATACTTTTAATGATCATTTTTATACAGAACTGTTATTAAAAGTAAGTGACATTTAAGTTTGGCATTTAATGACTGTTATATAATAGAATCGTCATTATAAATATTATACTTTTAATGACCGTTTTTATACAGAACCGTCATTAAAAGTAAGAAATATTTTTTAACTTGACATTTGATAACTGTTATACAATAGAACCATCATTATAAATGTTATACTTTTAATGATTGTTTTATACATAACTGTCATTAAAAATAAGACTGTATTTTAGCTTGACATTGAATGACTATTATATTATATAATCGTCATGGTACATGTTATACTTTTAATGACCTTTTTTTTTATAGAATCGTCATTAAAAGTAAGATTGTATCTTACTTGACATTTAATAACTTTTATATGATATAAACGTCATTGTAAATATTAGATATTATGACAGTTCATGTAATAATGATCATCAAATACTTTTAATGATGGTTGTTAACAAAAACCATCATAACATATGGGTCATTATTTTGCATTTTTATAGTGGTGTATGCAGGAAGTTTCTTGACCAGGGGCGGGGGATCTAAAAATATTGTATGCAAGAACTTTGTTTTTCACCTAATATTTATAGAGATATAATTTACAAATGGTGAAATGGTACACCCAACTTTAAGTTATTTTATAGAAAAATCACTAACAAATCAAATGAACTTGCAATAGATTAATACTCAAATAATTAAACCTACCCCAGTTGGGGGTCAGTATTAACCCGTTAATTTTCAAAAACCCGCCTACACAAAGACCAAAATCTTATCCATTTGTAGATGGGGCTTCAATAGCAAGCTAAGTCTAGAGGGAAGTTACGAGCACCCAATAGGAACAAAGGGGAAAAAAAGGATTTTTTTTTTTTTTAGCTTTGCATCAACACACACAGACACATTTTCTATTATTGGTAAAATCTCCATCCATCTTAGTCCATAAATTTAATTGCATAATTACAATCTCAACCAGCATCTAGACAGTGAATGTAAGTTGATAATCCCACAATTAATTCAATTTCACGTTGATTAGGAAATAAAATCCTATATTCATGTAATTTCTGTAATATCTGAAAAATACCATATGAAATAGGTCTGTTTTGCAATTATTTAGATATCCCAGATTTTGTATTATTTAATCTATCTATTGTCTTAAGGCTATATTTTGTTTTTAATTTCACTTTGAACTCATCTCCTGCCATTGAATTTTTTACTTTCTTCTGTTTATAGCTATACCATTTCGGAAAAAAAAAAATTGATTCAATCGATTGACTTATTAATATTGACCAACTTAATTTTCTTTCATTGACGTTTTATATATATTGTGCATCCTTTGCTCCAATTCATGGCAGTATAAAAGTCACTTAGTTACCATTGTGATTTAACTATTATACTCTGAAAACAATTTGAATAGAATAACTCTCTGGATAAATCAATTTTAAGAGTACAATGAAATACAAATCATTGAACTAACAGTTTTGATTGTTTCCGTGTAAAAATAAAATGTGCATCTGTATGTTGGATTTTGCAGTAAGAAAACATGTTAAAAGGTCCTGTTTGAGGGGAAGTTGGGTGACGATCTGGACCAATAAGCTAATGACACGTGACCAAAGGAAGTCAACAAGAAGAAAATCTACATAGTTGACCAAACATGAGTATAGCTCAACAACGTTAGAGGATACACTCACGAAGAAAGGACAGTTCTGGTAAAGATGCCAATTTCAAGGGGTATAACCAGAACTCAAAAATGGTGCCCGGAACCTCGCACACGAATAGTGGCATGCAATCGGGAAAGGAACAAATATATACCTTTTTATGCTAGAAAGAGCAGCCAATGAGAGAAAGAGATAGATCCATTATGCAAGCAATGAAGTGAAGACACGTCAACCCCTTACAACTCCTCACTAGAAAGGCAGCAGAACCATAAGACAAAGGCCACCATGTGGAACAATTAAGGAATAAAGCTAGCACTAAGGCTATGTTTTTTTTTTTTTTAACGAAGCACTAAGGCTATGTTTGATTTAAAGAAAGGGAAGGAGAAAAAAAGAGTGGAAGGGAGAGGAAATGAGTGAAGGAGAATAATGAAATTAAATTTCATTATTTGATTTGATATAAAATTTAATAAGGAAAGTGATTTTAATTTTTTTCTTTGGACAAATTTATCTTTGGCCTTAAATAATAAATTACCTATGTTACTAATGAAATATAATTTAATATCAATATCAAACTTTTTTAATGTCAAAAAGTTCTAAAATAATTCAAGATTTATATTTAATATAAAATATAAAATAATTTAATATACTAACTATTTANCGGCGAAGTTCCGGTGAAGTTCCGGCAATGGTCCGGCAACGGTTAATTTATATTTCTATATTTTCATATCAAATAAATAAATAAGTTTATTTATTTGATTAAGCTTCTTAAATCATTCATTAAATTTAATTAATATAAAATTGTTTATAATATTAAATTGATAAAATAAAATTATAAATAATTATTATTAATTACATTAAACAACTTAAAATATTGAAGGGTAATTTTGAAAGCTTTAGTTTTCAACATAAGAGGAATTTGAACTCTTAACTCCTTGGTGTGGAATTCAAATTCTATATTATAATGGATATTAAATTCTAATGGAAATAAAATTCTTATATATTTTATGTAACCAAACAATGCAAATAAATAACTTGCTTTAATTTTTATATTTTTATTTATTTAATTTAATTAATAATTAACTTGCTTTTGGTTTTTATTTGTGTTTTTTTTTAATTAGCTGTGGCATCTACCTCTCCAGCCTATGTCAAAATTCTTGATGAGGAACGAGAGATTGAAACAGATGTAGAGGTTGTAGAGGTATATAGTTTTAATTTATATTATTTTGTCAAGTATTTATTTGAAATTGTTAAAACATGTTTTTATTTTTTATTTTTTGTTTATCTTGTTATATGTTTATGAAGAATCTTAGCATGCGCATCAATAGTGATGGTTACGGAGAAGCTACTACATGTTTATGTTGAAGGCTCAACATTATTTTGATTTGTCTTGTAAAATTTGATCATTTGTAATTATGTTAAAAACTTAGGATTATTATGTTTTCATTTATTTGGAGGTTGTTAGAATTTGATCATTTATAATTTTATTTTTAAATTTGTGTTCAAAATTATAAATTTTTTGAGAAAAAAGACCCAAATATTAAAAAATTATTCATTTAAAAAAGTATTCTTTTTTTTGTAATTAAAAATTAAATGAGAATGGGGTCACCGTTTTAATCCTCATTCAATTCGGGGATTTTTTGAGATATACCCAAACTATCTCCAATTAAAATTCTTTTAGGTATGGGGCAAATTTAGGAATTGCTTCTAAATTGAGTTCAGGTTCGGAGATCATGATCCCCACCCCGAACCCGCCCCATTGCTATCACTAATATCTACTAGGCTATCCTTGTATTTGTATGTATGGTTATTTAGACTTCGAGTAGCGCATTGTGCCTGATCCTGATTGTAACAATAGTTGATTATAATAATACACTAATTTAAGAAAATAAAAAAGAAAACAAAAAGAAAGAAACAAATACAAAATAGTCTTTGAGGTGATGTAACCTACACAATAAGCCACCAACTCTTCTAAGTTATACATCACTAATAAAAATAAATAAACTAAAAATACGTCGGAAAACAAGCTTCAAAAGTTCAAAAACCATATAGGTACTAAGATATCATTAAATCGAATCTACAGAAACTTATTTTTGGCTGGGCAATGATTAAGCAATGGATTGTTGCCCAATTTAACAATAAAAAGACTTGGTATCACCGCCCGATTTTAAATTAATTTTAACAGAAAATGTTAATTTTGCAGTTTCAATAGACAAAATTTCGGTAAATGTGTCAATATTGTAAAAAATTAATTGATCAGATCTATAGTTACCAGTCCGCTTCTTACAGCTAGCCAGTTCAACTCAATTCATGTCATCAACAATTTTAATATGTTCCTTGAAACACCAACCATTTTGTGAACAACGCCCAACCTCACCGCCACCCATACCAAAATTTTCTTTTGGGAAATTATGAGCCATATACTCTTAAATGACACCCGTATCAAACATGTGTGAATACTTTTTAAGTGTATCACTCGTATATCCTAAGTTGACAAAACACTTTTGCCGTCCACCAATCCGTTAACTTCCGTTTACAAGCACTGACATCATAAGGGTAATCTAGTCTTTTAAGATTGACGAAACTTTGATTAAAAAAACGATATGTCATCCCATTTACCTAGTAAACAATGACATGTCATATGATATATGTTGATAAAAATGACATGTCATCCCATTTATCAGATAATTGTTAATAATTGCTAAAAAAACTACTTTACAACCGAATATACTCCTCCAAAATTTAACCTAAATTTTTGAAGATCTACTCCTCCAAGTTCCAATTGAAAATTTTTATGGTATAATATGTATAATTATAAATAATACGTTGTTAATAATTTTTTACGGTATAATATAGATATTTTTTTATGGATAATTGTTAATAATATGTACCATTAATAATTTATTTTTTAATAAAAAATGTATTGTTAATAACAAAATAAAAAAAAATTGTGTGTTTGAGGGAAAAATAGGAAAGGCAATAGAGCGCCACGTGTCAACCAATGGAATGATTCCGGCACAATCTGAGGTACCTTGCACAATCCGAGGTGCCCAGCGTGATTTGAGATACCCCGCATAATAAGAGGTACCCCACGTAACTTGAGGTACCCGGCAGATCAGACGAAAGAGAATCCTCCGAAAATATCCGCCATGAGAAACGTCTCCACCTTTTAAAAGATATTATTCGATTTTGTCAGAATTAGGAATAAAAAACGACGTGCTAAAAGGAGGGACAACCGCCTGCCACCTCTGCCAAAAGTGAAGGACACTGTCCCAAGGACAGTGGTCCCCAGCCGCCTACCCGACAGTTACTGCAGAGGTACCCTGGACCACTCTCCAGCGCGCGCCACGTTTCTAAAAGAAGAGATATGCCGCGAACATGCAGATAACAGCCCCAAAAATTATAAAAAGGTAAAAGGACATTAGTAAAAAAGGGTATGCCACGTGGCAGCTGAGGTACTCCATATATAAAGGTGCCTAGGTTTCATTCTCCATCAGGTTCTCACTCACCATTAACACTCACACTCCAAAAAATATGTTTTCTTCAACCTTAAAGCCTAATTTACAGGGGGCTAGCCAGCTCTCTAGACCATAAAAGCTTGAGTTTGCTAACTTGAGCGTCGGAGTGTGAACATCAGGGTACCCCGGCTTCACCTCTAACCTCTATTTCATTGTTTTGCAGGCGTGTAGCTCATTGGGAATGACACCTCTCATGGTTTTGACCTTTCACCATTGTTACCACTCTCTCTCCCTTTCTCACCTCCCCCGAATTTCAGATACACCGCACCGCACACAACAACCCAGTGAGGTACCCCATCTCCCCCAAAAATATAAATTC
The DNA here is from genome assembly GCA_002013955.2 of Citrus medica. NCBI lineage: Eukaryota > Viridiplantae > Streptophyta > Magnoliopsida > Sapindales > Rutaceae > Citrus > Citrus medica. The sequence continues at coordinate 190,855 of MKYO02026729.1, read as the reverse complement.
ATTGTTCAAGATAGATTTCGGCCTTTCCTACCCCAAAATCTGTTGAAAATAATTGGCGCCATCTGTGGGGAGACGCACAAAAAGCCTCCTCCGCGATTACCAAACTAGTTGTTTAATGGGGGATCTTACAAGGATGAGAGATGACAGCAGCAGTGAAGATAGTGATCCCACAAGAAGGGTAGCCCACATCAGTAAGGGCAAGGGTATCAAGCAATCGACTGGTGTTCGCCAAGATGAGGAACCTATTTCTCACAAGCGTTTCGAGAATCTTGCCCACTCAATACTTAGGGCGGTTGGATCTCGGGCACCAGAAAGTTCACTTCCACCAGTGACGCTAAATGCTCCACCACCTCAAACGGGTGACCAAGCTATGGTTAGAAAAGAGGTACTCGAGGCCAGCAAACCAAAGCATAGGCCATCAGGTACCCATTCTAAGTTTCAAACCGTGGGCTCCCGCGATGAGCATTCCACCGCCTCTTGCAATTCCCACAGCAGCCAAGATACGAGGCGTGCAAAGTGTACCCACGAAGATCTCTGTGAGAAGTTAAACGCCAAAAGGGCTTATCAAATGGCGGTGACATCATCGGGTACACCGAGGGTACCCCTCGAACTTGTGGAAAAGATGGAGAACCTAGAAGCCCAAGTGAAGCTCCTTTCTAAGAAGCAAAACATCACAGCTACTCCAACGCCAATGACCTACCAATCGCCATTCACTATGGAGATTCGGACGGCAGCTCTCCCCGAGGCGTTCGCCATGCCTCAGATACCCCAATACTCGGGTACCACTGACCCCTCGGAGCATGCTGAGCTATACCACGACCAGATGCTTATCAAGGGTGTAGATGAGAGCGCCATGTGTAGGATGTTTACACACACACTCACGGGTCCAGCGAAATCATGGTTTTGCTCTTTGAAAGCGGGTAGCATATCTTCCCTACACCAATTGTTATCCGAATTTACTAAAGAGTTTTCCTTTGCTTTTACTCAATATAAGGTAGCCTCTAAACTTGCCTTTATCAAGCAAGGGGAAACCGAGCCTTTGGCGGAGTATGTGAGTCGTTTCCACCAAGAGGTGCTGCGGACCGGAGCATTTGGAAACCAATACACATTGACCCATTTTGAGAAATATTTACGGTTGGGCAAGTTATGGCGTTCTTTTCAAAAGAAGCGCCCACTTTCATATGGGGAAGCCCATTCCCGCGCGTTGCAGCAAGTGGAGATGGACGAAAAATGCCAATTGAAGCGCCAAGAGGATAGGGCCAATGTTACAAAGAACAAGGAGAAGCCCAAGAGGTTGGAGACCCCAATACCGCGGGTACTCCAAGCACGGAGCCCTCCACGGGTTGCCCTGCGGGGACGAGGCCTCAGTACGAATCTTACCACCCACTGAATCGATCCCCAGAGCAGATCTTCTACAATATTCGGGATAGCAGCCTCCTCCGTCCTCCTAAGCCAATGAAGAAGTACCCCAACATGAAGCATAGTCTGAAGTATTGCGAGTTTCATGAGGACTTTGGTCACAGCACAACCGAGTGTTTCACCTTGCGAGAGGAAATTGAATCTTTGATTCTCAGCGGGTACCTCAAAAAATTTGTTGCTGGCATGAGAGAAGCTCGAAAATCCGCGGAGTAGGATAAGGGCAAGCGGTTAGCTGATGGCAGTCCTGAACGAGAGGTACCCCCTGGACATAAGAAAGGCGTGTATGTCCGGATGATCATGGGCGGACCGAATTTAGCGGGCCAATCTAGGAGAGCTATTAAAGGCTATGGTAGATCGTTGTCGATAACTACCAATATTGGTAGAGAAGTCAACCTTAATGAACGGGGTACACCGAAGGTACCCCACCATCCCTCGCCTATCCTTTTTACAGAAAAAGATGCAGAGGGTATCTCGTACCTCCATGACGATGCCTTAGCAATTACGTTAAAGGTTGCCACCGGTAAGGTAGCAAAAACTCTTGTAGATACCAGCAGCTCCGTTGACATCATTTTTAAAAGCACCTTGGATAAACTATTAATTGAGTTGCTAAAGATCACCCCTTATGCTACGCCTCTTATTGGGTTCGCCGGAGATATGGTTATATCAAAGGGCATCATTACGCTGCCCGTTGCACTTGGTAAGGTACCTCACCGTGTTGTTCATATGATTGATTTTCTTATTGTAGATCACCCGGGTCTCGCCATGAAAGTCCCGGCCGCCCAAGAAGTTATCACCATTAAAGGGGACCAGCAATTGACTCGTGGATGTTACTCTGTGGCCTCCAAAGTCACTTACCAAATAGCTTCTGATTCGCCAATGAAGGGGTACCTCAGTGGCAGCTAGCCCACACCTTACCCCTCAAAGCGAGCACTTGCTAGACAGCGGAGAGCGGTACTAAAAAAATCTCCTCAGGTAGCTCACCCACGAAAATGGTTGGAATCCTCACCAATGGGCGTAAAAGTAGTTGCGGGAGATAGCTCAAGGGTACCCCACGGGGACCAGGTAGATCCCAGATGTGAAGTCGAGGCATCCTTGGATCCCCGAATATTGAAAAATGAAAAAAGGGGTACCCCAGTTGAAGATCTTATTTCAGTCTCGATTTATGCCACCAACCACAGTGAAAGTAGGCTTCAACCTCTGGGAGGAACAAAGAGAGAAGCTCATCACCTTCCTACATGAGCACCACGATATATTCGCTTGGTCCTACTTGGATATGCCGGGTATCCCACCTTCCCTCTCTTGTCACAAACTCAATGTCAGCCCACATAATAAACCGATCAAACAGAAGCGTCGTGCCTTCAACCAAGAGAGGTACGATGCAATTGAACAAGAGGTAGACCGCCTATTAGCAGCGAGGTTTATCCGGGAAGCAGTGTACCCCGATTGGGTATCCAACGTTGTTCTTGTTAAGAAATCAAACGGAAAGTGGCATATGTGCATGGACTTCACCGATTTGAACAAGTCCTGCCCCAAGGATAGCTTCCCACTTCCCCGGGTAGACCAGCTGGTTGATGCAACAGCGGGGCATGAAATGCTTAGTTTTATGGACACCTTCTCCGGTTACAACCAGATTCTAATGTATGAACCCGATCAAGGGAAAACGGCCTTCATCACCAATCGTGGGTTATACTGCTATAAGGTTATGCCGTTTGGTTTGAAGAATGCCGGGGCTACCTATCAGCGGCTAGTGAACAAAATTTTCAAGGAACAAATCAGGCGCACCATGGAGGTGTACATAGACGACATGATCACCAAATCGGTGCATGCGAGGGAACACTTGGGGCACCTCAGAGATACCTTTACCATTTTGAGAAGACACCAGATGCGGCTCAACTCTGAAAAATGTCCGTTCGGGGTTACCTCGGGAAAGTTTCTCAGATTCATGGTACAACAACGGGGGATTGAAGCCAACCCCAATAAAATTCGCGTGGTTCTTGACATGAAGTCGCCACGCACCATCAAGGAGGTTCAAAGCTTGGCAGGCCGGGTAGCTGCCTTGAGTCGCTTTATCTCTAAGGCTACAGACCAGTGTAAGCCCTTTTTCAAAGCTTTGAAGACCGGTAAGAAGCTCCAATGGACACCCGATTGCGAAGAAGCTTTCCAAGAACTGAAGGGGTACCTCGTGAATGCTCCATTACTCGCCAAACCCGAGTCGGGAGAGGTGCTTCTGTTGTGTCTCGTTGTATCTGAGCATGCCACCAGCTCCGTGTTACTCCGAGAGGATGATAATGGGGTACAACGACCTATTTACTACACTAGTAAGGCTATGGTTAATACCGAAAAGAGGTACCCCACCTCTGAAAAGATCGTTTTCGCATTGGTTGTCTCCGCACAGAAGCTCAGACCATATTTTCAAGCTCACACCATTGCAGTCGTCACCAACCTTCCCCTCCGACAAATCCTCCAGAAGTTAGACATGTCCGGAAGGCTTCTCCGACGGTCCCTCGAATTAAGTGATTTTGACATCATCTTCAAGCCTCGTTCAGCGATTAAAGCCCAAGCCATCGTTGATTTCATTGCGGAATTTGCCAATGACTCGAGTGGTGAAGGTGATCTAAGGTACCTGTCAGATACCCCATCCACCGACGAAGGGGGACAGGTCTGGGAAATATATGTAGATGGTTCCTCTAACTCACATGGAAGTGGTGCGGGAGTTATTATAATCGACCCGAACAAGGTGAAAATATGTTACGCTCTGCAATTTGGATTTAAGGCTTCAAACAACGAAGCCGAATATGAGGCCATCATAGCGGGGTTAAGGATGTCGAAGGCTTTGGGAGCAAAAATGGTACACGTCAAGAGTGACTCCCAGTTGGTGGTAAGCCAGATTACCGCGCAATATCAAGCGAAAGAGGAAAACATTAAGAGGTACCTCGGAAAAACCAGAGAGTTGATGTCCTAATTTTACGAGGTTAAGGTGGAAAGGGTACCCCGACTGGAGAACAGCGAAGCTGATACCCTGGCAAAAATAGCATCCCTTGGGGTAGCCCAGTCATCTGGCCCCATCATGACAGAACACATACCCGCACCCAGCTTTGGTCTCCCAGAGCCATTGGAAGTAGAATCACTGTCCAATGAGGTACTTTGGATGGAGCCTATCATAAGGTACCTCAAGGATGGAGATCTCCCCTCAGATAAAAGTGAAGCAAGAAGACTAAAGTACAAAGCTGCGCGGTACTACCTGATCCAGGATATCCTATACAGAAGATGGTTCACCCTTCCTTACCTTAAATGCTTGGAAAGAGACGAAGCCGAGTATGTCATGAGGGAAATATATGAGGGGATTTGTGGCAATCACTATGGAGCACAATCACTGGCGCAAAAAGCTCTCCGTCAGGGGTACTACTGGCCAACCATACGGGAAGATGCCAAGAATATAGTACGAAGCTGTGACAAATGCCAAAGGTTCGCCAGGGTACCCCACATACCCCCAGAGAAGCTAATAGTTATAACCTCCCCTTGGCTCTTCGCTATGTGGGGAGTGGACCTCATTGGCCCATTACCTACCGGAAGAGGGCAAGCAAAATATGCAATCGTGGCGGTAGATTATTTCACAAAGTGGGCGGAAGCAGAGCCACTAACAAGCATCACAGAAAAGAAAACCACAGAATTCATTTGGAAGAACCTTATTTGCAGATTTGGGATCCCCTATGTAATTGTTAGTGATAATGGTAAGTAATTTGATAATGAAAAATTTTGAAGTTTTTGTTCGGAGCTGGGGATAGCCAACCGATTTGCTACACCTGCCCATCCCCAATCTAATGGGCAAGTCGAAGCCGTTAATAAGATTATCAAAGGTATCCTGAAGAAGAGGCTAGAAGAAAGAAATGGAGAATGGGTAGACGAGCTACCTGGGGTTCTGTGGGCCTACCGGACTACTCAAAATACCTCCACCAGGGAGACCCCGTTTTCCCTTACATTCGGTGTTGATGCAGTAATCCTAGTGAAAATCGGAGTACCCTCTCACAGGGTTGAATACTTTAATGAGGCCGAGAACACCTCATTGGTTACTTCAAACCTTGATTTGGTGGCTGAGAAAAGGGCTAGAGCATAACTGAGGATAGCCATATATCAACATCGCATTTCGGGTCTATATGAAAAAAGGGTACGCCCTCGATCCTTCAAGAAAGGAGACTTGGCCTTGAGAAGGGTAACTCAGAACATTAGGGTACCCTGCGAAGGCGCTTTTGGGCAAATTGGGAAGGGCCTTACCGCATCGACAAACTCGTTGGGACAGGTGCATACAGGCTACTCCACATGGATGGCACAATCGTGAGGCACCCCTGGAATGCTGCAATGCTACGGAAATATTACTAAAGGACAGTGTCTTAACCTCTAGTCTTTTGCTGTTATTTGCTTTCTTTAATGTTTTTGTGTGGTAGGCCAAATGGGGTAACCCAAATGTCCTATGTTGGTCAGTTGCAACTTTAGAGTTTCTTTAATTTTCAAATGAAAAGGATAGGAGGTCTTGCGGTCTCCCATTCTCCTCAGGGTAACAAAGCTAAGTCATGTATTGATCAATGCTTGTGTTATCTATAAATGCATTTTCTTTCTCAACAAATATGATGTGGGTTCTTTCTCTAATTTTCACCACTTCCATCTTAGAATGCAGATTATATTCATTTATCGCCATTAATATACCCTCGCATCTGGTTATATGCAATTCTCGCCATACGCTTGTCAATTATGACTAACCTATCACAGGACCAGCTAGGGTACCTGATATGCCTAGATCGTGACGATCTATGCAAAGCCAAGATGGGCAACGGAGTGAATAGCCTAGGGGTAGCCTTTCTGCGGAAGCATGACAAAGCTACCTAAACAAAGAGAGGGAGGGTCAAAGAGGACCTGAGGGTGAAGTAAAACAGGCATACGCTAGCGCCACGAGGTTCAGCTTAGATATGAGTACACCCACACCTCCGTCCTCTTACTTGAGCAAAGTAGGGGGTAAGCTATTTGAAAAATTCAGAGGGAACTTCGAAAGAATAAGAAAGTGATTGGTTGGACCAATTGCGCTTTCAATGTTTGATCAAGATGTCGCGATGATATTTTGATTACCTATTTGTGAGAAATCCGCCATGGTTGCCAAGAAGGCATGCACCAAAGTCACCGATCTGTGTACACCAGCTAGCGCCTAATGTTGAATATTTGATAAGGTACCGGGGTACCCCATTTAAAAAAAAGGGGTACCCTAAAAATTTACGAGATAACAGTTTAGCCAAACATTCATTTGCAGAATAACAAGCATGCAAAGTGCAAGAAGACTCGGTGGCATGGTATTATAATAAAAGAGAAGTCCCAATAGTACAAAATATCCCAAGAAACAAAAAAAAAAGAAACAAGATCCAAATAGCAAAATGTGGATAAATCCGAAAAAACAAGAGCACAATGAAAAGGCTACACCGAGGGGGGAACGCCATCCCCAACATCCGTCTCCAAAGGACGATTAGCAGAGGACTCCGAGGTACCCGGAATATGAGCAGCCGAAGTAGGGGCATCCGAGGCAGGCAACGGTTGAAGCGCGCGGGGTACCCCAAGCGATCCGGAAGGGGTACCCGACCGTGCCTGGGAAGAATTCTTCCTCTCCGCAATCGTCTTCAAAATTGTGGCCTTGTTGACAAATTTCTGCATGCGAGGTACCTCCAATTCCGGATCCACGCTCCACACTCCGTCATGATAAGTGAGAACGCATCCTCCGCCATCGTCTTTTGTCGGGATAACAGATCATCGTTGGTGGCCCTCAACTCATCGCGGTCCTTCTCCACCCGAGCTTTCTCTCCCGATAGGCCAGTAATGCGCTTTTACAAAGTTTTGACCTCTCGAGCAAGTTGATCCTCGCGAGACTGATGGCTTTGGAGCTCACCCCTTAACTTGTCGACCTCTGACTGGGCGGCAACAAGGGAATCAAGGTCTGGAAGGCAGTGGCTGAGGAGAAAAGATGCCTGCGAGTCATAAAAGACATGTTAAATATATGTGTATGGCAAAAGGATTAAGTAAGTAAAAAAAAAAAAAGAGCCTGGACGTATAAAAAAAAAAGAAGAAGTCAGAATTAAAAAAAAAAAGAGAAAAGCCTCCAGGATGATTTAAAAGAAAATAAAAAGAGAGGAGCATAAAAAAAAAGAAGAAGAGAAGAGGCCACTAGAAGAAACGAAAAAGCAAAATGGGGGGTAGAAGATGGCTTACCACAAGGAGATCATCGCACCACCGGCCGAACGTCGTCGTCACGCCACCGGAACCGCTCGGTAGACGTCGCAGTTACAAGGACGGCTAAAAAAAAAGGGAAGATGAAGAAAAAAGAAAGAAAATGAAAGTGATAAAAAAAAAGGGGTGTGAAAGTTGCCTGGAAGGAGCTAAAGAAAAGAGAAAGGGAGGAATGCAAAAAGAGAAAGAAAATGTGATAGTGGGCTGAGAGCAAGCAAAAAAAAAATGGGAGAGGGAAGACGAGGGACAAGAAGCAAAAAGTAGAATAAAGAAGAAAAAGTGGAGATGGGGAGGCGTTGGAATTTGGTGAAGAAGATGAAAAGTTTTTGGGAATGGCAAAATGAAAGAGAATAAAGGGGGAATGAAAACATGCAGAAGGTGATTTATTAAAAATAAAATAAAATGTGAAGCTGGCGGTTGAAATGATTTGACTGATTTTTGAATTTTAAAAGTCAGAGCAAGCAATAAGCCACCGTAAGTAATTAAATTTGATGGGAGATTATGTTGGGATTTTCAAAATAAACGATAAGAGATTGATATTTACGTCAGGGGTTTTTAATTCAACCTGACAGAACACGCTGCTCAAGAAAGGAGTTCAGGGATGTTTACGTGAGATTAGTATTTTCAAAATTCAAATTACATGTCAGACGGCTGCCACTTCCCAAGAAAAAGGAGAGAGACATTAAGACAATTGTTCGTTCTCATCGTAAAAAAAAAGGGCGGGAAAGGAAAAGACAAAGAGAAGATTTTTTAGTTCGAAGTACACAAAGTTTAGTCAAGGGAAGAAACTAAGCAAGGTACCCCCGGTCTAGCCGCGTTGCCACATGTCACTCATATAATGAGTTTCTTTTGCCTCCAATACTTCTCACCAAAAAGAAACTAGGGGGATGTTGTTTGAGGGAAAAATAGGAAAGGCAATAGAGCGCCACGTGTCAACCAATGGAATGATTCCGGCACAATCTGAGGTACCCTGCACAATCCGAGGTGCCCGGCGTGATTTGAGGTACCCCGTATAATTAGAGGTACCGCGCATAATTAGAGGTACTCCACACAAATAGAGGTACCCCATATAATATGAGGTACCCCACACAAATAGGGGTACCCCGCATAATAAGAGGTACCCGGCAGATCAGACGCAAGAGAATCCTCTGAAAATATCTGCCATGAGAAACGTCTCCACCTTTTAAAAGATATTATTCGATTTTGTCAGAATTAGGAATAAAAAACGATGTGCTAAAAGGAGGGACAGCTGCCTGCCACCTCTGCCAAAAGTAAAGGACATTGTCCCAAGGACAGTGGTCCTCAGCCGCCTACCCGACAGCTACTGCAGAGGTACCCTGGACCACTCTCCAGAGCGCGCCACGTTTCCAAAAGATGAGATACGCCGCGAACATGCAGATAACAGCCCCAAAAATTATAAAAAGGTAAAATGACATTAGTAAAAAAGGGTATGCCACGTGGCAGCTGAGGTACTCCATATATAAAGGTGCCTAGGTTTCATTCTCCATCAGGTTCTCACTCACCATTAACACTCACACTCCAAAAAATAGGTTTTCTTCAACCTTAAACCCTAATTTACAGGGGGCTAGCCAGCTCTCTAGACCATAAAAGCTTGAGTTTGCTAACTTGAGCGTCGGAGTGTGAACATCAGGGTACCCCGGCTTCACCTCTAACCTCTATTTCATTGTTTTGCAGGCGTGTAGCTCATTTGGAAGGACACCTCTCATGGTTTTGACCTTTCACCATTGTTACCACTCTCTCTCCCTTTCTCACCTCCCCCGAATTTCAGATACACCGCACCGCACACAACAAACCAGTGAGGTACCCCATCTCCCCTAAAAATATAAATTCATTGTTCAAGATAGATTTCGGCCTTTCCTACCCCAAAATCTGTTGAAAACATTGTGTATTGAAAATTTACGTTAATTTTTGGGGTAAATTTTTTTTTTTACCTTATTTTGAGTTTTAAGGGCAAAATAGTCAATTTACCATAATTCTGTTAATTTTCTAACGGAAATTAACAGATTGGTGGACGACAGAAGTGTTTTGTCAACTTAGGGTATACGAGTGATACACTTAAAAAGTGTTCACACACGTTTAATACGGGTGTCATTTAAGGGTATATGGCTAATAATTTCCCTTTTCTTTTTTCATCAGCAACCGACCCGCATCCCTTGCTTTTCTATTGGTCAGTTTGCTCACTCAAGTTAATTAGTTTAAGTATTTACGTGCATATGTGTTTAGATTTTGATTAAATTATTTGAATATTTTGTTTAAATGACTCTTTTATGGTGTGATTTCAAGGCTAATTATAAACATGAACCTGGAAAAGTAATCAATTAAATTTATTACTCAGTTTTTGCATTCATATAGTGTTTCCAGAGTGAAAGATCCACATAGGATATCAATGTGTTAGTTGTTTTATTTTTATTTGCATTTTAATTTTTATTATCCCATACGTATTTATTAGTTGTTATATTGTATGTGACATAAAATGAATGCATTAAATTTCTATAGGATCGATCCATTGCACAGTCATTTAGCTAATTGATCTATTTTTATTGGTCCCTCCTTTTGCCTTAATTAAGTTTTGTCATATATTTTTCATATTGGAAATGGAAATTAGATTAAGAGATCCTTTCTTTTTTTGGTCTAAATAATGTTTTTGGTATATAATCTCTTTACATTATTGTAAACGTTGTTTCTCACGGTTACTTTCTGCTGGACCAGAATGAATCAAATCAAAAGATTGAAGAAAACGACAGGAAGCTTTGCGTTTTGGCATCTGGCGTAAAAGCAAAACGACACAGTAATATGCGTTTTCTGAAGCCTTTATATCACTTCATAAAACGACCTAAGATTCTACTGTTTTTGGTTACAAGAATCACGAGCAATGCACGTGAGTTTTTAATGACGTGTGAAGGCTGTTAACGAGGAGAAAATCTTATTAGGGTTGATTTGCTTCAAGGTGGAGTTATGTTGGACCAGAATGAATCAAATCAAAAGATTGAAGAAAACGACAGGAAGCTTTGCGTTTTGGCATCTGGTGTCAAAGCAAAACGGCACAGTAATATGCGTTTTCTGAAGTCATTATATCACTTCATAAAACGACCTAAGATTCTACCGTTTTTGGCTACAAAAATCACGAGCAATGCACGTGAGTGTTTAATGACGTGTGAAGGCTGTTAAAGCCGTTAAGGACATCTGCTTCTCACGTGTGTTGTAGGGGTTGCTTCTAGGTTTGCTATAAGCACAGGAGCTCAAGCTGATTCTGGTGTAACAAACACAGAGGGTTTCAGAGGATTCAGGAGAGAGAGAGCTTGTGTAAAGAGAGGTTTCTTGTTCCCTGAGCTGGGCTATGTAAGTCTGAGTGTAAAGGAGACTTGTTTCAATCAATAAAGCTGGTCAATTTGTTCCTCCGTGGATGTACGTCAATGATGAATTGACTGAACCACGTAACTTGCTGTGTTTGGATTCTTTCTTGGGTTTCTTTTAGTTTTCTTTGATTATTTATTGTTGATTCGTTGTGCTGTTGAGTTGCTTCTGTTCATTGTAAGTTCAAATCATCTTTAATTCATCTTGGGAATCTGATCTAGTAATCTTGGAAGAGATTGCTCAAGTTGGTTTGTATAACTTGCCAATCTCTTCACTTTCTAATTGCATGCAATAGATGATGATTCTTTCGAGATATGATCTTTTATCTAAATGAATATACTCACATAATTAGTAGTTAATAAAAAAGAGTATTAAAAACCTAATGCTTTATGTGCAGCTAGCCACCATCCTGCGGCAAACACTCTATTGAAAAAAATACTGGTATGCAACGTAATTAAGTTTGACTACAAACTTAATTAATTTAAGATAATATATAACTTATTTTCATTTTAAAACTGTCAGTTCAATTTTTTGTTCTCTTTCATTGAATGGGCACAGATTATATACTGTGAAACGCTTGAGACTGTTTAATGGTTAGATGTACTTTTTGGGCACATTCAATAAATCATGCGCATATATACTAATTAAATGCATGGTGTAACCAATCCATGGGCTTGACATCGTGACCGGCAAAGGGAAAGAAAAAAAATATTCATCTTAATATATGTATAAATGTCATTATCCAAAAGTTTCAAAAATTGGAAAATGAAACGATAAAATTATTCAATTAATTTCTAGGACAGTTTTAAGCCAGGCATGAATGCTGAAATTTTGTTTTCATCGCGACGCCAATGGTGTTGCATATTGTATTGCTAATTTCTTCGACGAAATGGAAATGTTAAAGGGTTTGTTGATGGAAGAAACTAAGTTTCTGAATAATTATAATTTATTGAATAAGTCTAAATGAATAAACTAGGGTTTTGAGCTCCGTTTATAACAAGTTTAAATATTGCGAATTTATCAAAATAAGAAAATTTAAAATACGATATGATACTTAAATTCTCCTAATCAAAATAAGAAATCTGAAACAAATGGTATCCAAGTCCAATTTCTAAAAAAAAAAGATAAAAATTCCAAAAGAATCAGAAAAGAGGGAAAAAATCTTAAAATTGAAAAATAATCAGGAAAGAAATAAAATCTCGGCTTGAGCACAACCCAAAATGGCACTAGAGTTGTTGTTTTTTTTTTTTTTTTGATCCATCGGATCGCGAGCTTTGAAATGGTATATTATATGACCCTAACGGACACATGTAACTCAATTTATGCCGTTCAAAAGATACCTTACTCGCAACATGCAACCATCCAACATCATTATTTGTGGACTACTAAGAGTTTACTTAGTTGGATCACCCGCCCTTCAGAGCTGAGTTTTTGAATACCTAATGATGCTAATGGATTTGTTTCTTTCTTTTTCTTTTTTTTTTTCCGCTTTCATTAGTTGTCTACTTGTCTTTGTATTTTTTCCTTTACTTTTTTGCTTGGTTGTGTTACCTTCTCGACTATTTTGAGGGGCCGATAAGGCTCTCTATGTTCACCTGAATTAGCACTCTAGTCCTGATTTTATGGTTTCGAATGTTAGGGTCTCTGAGCAGCTATCAGTGACATGTATGCGCGGTGGCTGGTCAAATATTTGATTATAATCAGTTAAGATTTTAACTATGCGTGGGGTTTTCATTTGTATGGCATCATCGTGGTGAGCCCTAATAAATTTGAACTTTTATTTTATTTGATAGAGCGATTTAGATTTAATGCTGAGTTGATTTATACTCAATTATAATTTTTTATATTTTTTTTAATCTAACAACCACTGATTTAGTATTTAGTAAAAACTAAGTTGAGTACTAAATTCTTATCTAAGATAAACACAGCTGGAGAGCACTCGTTAAGAAGAAGAAAGAAAGCAATTTTAAAACAATACCCAGGAGACGAGAGGAAACGCGTGTGTGAAAAAGGAAAAGAAAAAGAAAGTAAATGGAGAAGAAACGAAATTTTAAGAGAAAGAAATTAACGCAAAAATGGAAATCTACTTATGCATGCATATCACATGAAATGAAAAAAAATTAACATGTCTGAACTGACTGAACCATGAGATCTTAAATACCGATTCCCTTCAACTATACCAAAATTAAACAAGAAGTGATAAGCAATTAATGAGCCGATTGATATGAAATGAAATTAAAAAAACTGGAAGAGCCGTGTCCTTTTAATTTGTATTCACACACCAATATCTACTATATATGAGTATCGCCTTCAATGAGTGCAAAAACATCCGTCATCGTTTATCTCTCGTCACTCTCTCCTCTTTTCTCTCAACAAAATGTCTGAACTGAACCATTTGCTTGATCTCCTCAAAAAAGATGCTTATATGTGCTATGTCCTTTTAGCGACATCATTGGTAATTATATTATATATTAATTAATAATTTATAGTAATTAAAAATTATTTTCACACACGAGAGAATAATTAAGTAATGTGACTTAATAACGTTAATAAAAAAAATGAAAAAAAAGTGACGGTGCAACACAAGTAAAAATAGCTCTATATATATAAAATCATACGGCTCAATAATATGTATGTATGTAAAAAAAAAAAATAAGGGAACCGTGCATGAGAATTTCTATACGCACACACATATGTATACATACATGCACATGCAAATGCAGGTGAGTGTCCGATGTAGCAGTATTTCAATGTGGCTGCTGCACAAGCCTCCACTTTGTCAACACGATGACAGATCCATTTGTTCCTCCGTATCTTGCAGCTCCTGCTACGCCTGGTGATAAAACAATGGGGAAGAAACAAAGGAGGAATGAAACGACCCGCCCCGAACCCCCAAGGACAAGTCTATCTAGTCTCATTAAAATTGGATAGATAAGAATTTAATTATTAAAGATTCTACAGAAAACTCGGAAAATATACTTTATAAATATAACACTCCCAGTCCACAAATATGTAAAACAAATACTCCTAAAATAATTCATTATACAACGAACTCCAATGATCAACACCCTCAACAAAAATACTGAATTTTACTCAAGATACCTCCAAGATATCAAAAGATTATATTATGTTAGGAAATTGAGCTTCCTTCCAGGATCTCTCCAAGCAATTTGTCAATTAACAAATTAACAAGAAAAATTAAATGAAAAATAATATCAATCCCACAACACAAGATTTACGTGGAAAACTCCAAATCCGGAGAAAAACTACGGCCGTTGTCAAAAAGACAACCAGAAAAAAAATATTCACTATGTGGAAAATTATTACAACCACTCTCTCAGAAATAATTTTCTCTCACCTAATCCCCAAATACACCCCAAAGAAACACTCTCTGAATGAAGAAGAGAAACCGAGGATTGGATGCAAAAACCAAAAAATGGGGAGCTTCCTTTATATAGCCAAAATTGGCTATTATTTTAATATTTTCTTTATTCTTCTCGTGGCTTCTTCAAAGCCGTGTTCCAACCTTTTTCTTTCTTCCATTTTGGCGTTCCAACCATCATTTGTCAAGATCAACTTTTGCAACATCTTCTTCATTCTTCCTTCTTTTTCTTCCTTGGCGGTGCCTAACCCTTCAACATTTTAAATTGAGCTTCCTTCCAGGATCTCTCCAAGCAATTTGTCAATTAACAAATTAACAAGAAAAATTAAATGAAAAATAATATCAATCCCACAACACAAGATTTACGTGGAAAACTCCAAATCCGGAGAAAAACTACGGCCGTTGTCAAAAAGACAACCAGAAAAAAAATATTCACTATGTGGAAAATTATTACAACCACTCTCTCAGAAATAATTTTCTCTCACCTAATCCCCAAATACACCCCAAAGAAACACTCTCTGAATGAAGAAGAGAAACCGAGGATTGGATGCAAAAACCAAAAAATGGGGAGCTTCCTTTATATAGCCAAAATTGGCTATTATTTTAATATTTTCTTTATTCTTCTCGTGGCTTCTTCAAAGCCGTGTTCCAACCTTTTTCTTTCTTCCATTTTGGCGTTCCAACCATCATTTGTCAAGATCAACTTCTGCAACATCTTCTTCATTCTTCCTTCTTTTTCTTCCTTGGCGGTGCCTAACCCTTCAACATTTGCTACATCAACGCTTCTAGATGTAGCTTCTAGAACTGCAGCCAAATACTTTGACATTCTCCCACTTGGAGTTTTGATTGAGAATCAATCAATCTCCACACTAACCTTACTATTTTCACCTTACTGATAATCCTCACTATAGAGAATTATCATACTCCACCATAACGAGTATACCACTTAGAAATAATTACCAATTCTAAGAATTTTACATCGGCACATGTCAAAATATCATGCTGAAATTTATGGTGCAAATTTCATGTTAGCCTTCCTAGAAGTTTGTCAGCCATCGACATAAATTCCACCACACACCCTGCATCAATGCCAACCATGCCTTGTGTGTAAATCTTGTGGACCCGCTAGTAGTAACATATCCCCTTTCATGGTACTAGCGGTATACTATGAGGATGTCATCATCATCCATTTTACAAGGGATCATCGTCTCCCACGATGATGAGAGGCTTACCACTAACAATACTATCAGTATATGATTTGGAGCCACTTGCCGATCCTACTTCATTTCTACTATGACAATCTCTTTTCAAGTGCCCCGATTGTCCACACCCCCAGCAGACTCCTTTCTTCTTAGATTTATCTTTCTGCCAATTCCCTACAACTGCCAAAGCCGAGACATCTGTAGTTTTAGTACTTTCACCACTCAGTCTTCTTTCTTCTGAGAGTAAAGTACTAGTAACTTCTTCAAGATCTACTGTCTCCTTCCCGTACATCAAAGTAGGTAACAAGTGTTTGTAGGAAGTTGGAAGTGACCATAGTAACCTAAGTGCCTTGTCCTCATCTTCAATTTTAACTCCAATGGCTTCTAGTTCTGACACAATACCATTGAGAATACTGAGGTGATCAGAAATTTTTGTACCTTCAGCCATTCGCAGTGTGTGAAATCGCTCCTTCAGGTACAATCAATTTGAGATGCTCTTTGTCTGATACAACTTTTCTAGATTCCCCCAAAGTTCTTGCGCTGTAGGAATTTTTCCTACATTTGCAAGAACATTCTTTGCTAAACACAGTCGTATGGCACTTGCAGCTCTATCATCTAATTCTTCCCAATCTTCATCACTTATACTAGCTTTTCCAGAGCCACTACTGGAAGCAGGGGATGACTTCCCCTTCAATGCCTTGTGTAACCCAGATTGAATCAACACATCTTTGACTTGAACTTGCCACAAGCCA
>MKYO02026729.1:78526-173984 GCA_002013955.2 Citrus medica | reverse complement strand
AGAGAAACCGAGGATTGGATGCAAAAACCAAAAAATGGGGAGCTTCCTTTATATAGCCAAAATTGGCTATTATTTTAATATTTTCTTTATTCTTCTCGTGGCTTCTTCAAAGCCGTGTTCCAACCTTTTTCTTTCTTCCATTTTGGCGTTCCAACCATCATTTGTCAAGATCAACTTTTGCAACATCTTCTTCATTCTTCCTTCTTTTTCTTCCTTGGCGGTGCCTAACCCTTCAACATTTGCTGCATCAACGCTTCTAGATGTAGCTTCTAGAAGCTGCAGCCAAATACTTTGACATTCTCCCACTTGGAGTTTTGATTGAGAATCAATCAATCTCCACACTAACCTTACTATTTTCACCTTAGTGATAATCCTCACCATAGAGAATTATCATACTCCACCATAACGAGTATACCACTTAGAATTAATTACCAATTCTAAGAATTTTACATCGGCACATGTCAAAATATCCTGCTGAAATTTATGGTGCAACTTTCATGTTGGCCTTCCTAGAAGTTTGTCAGTCATCGACATAAATTCCACCACACACCCTGCATCAATGCCAACCATGCCTTGTGTGTAAATCTTGTTGACTCGCTAGTAGTAACATATCTCCTTTCATGGTACTAGCGGTATACCATGAGGATGTCATCATCATCCATTTTACAAGGGATCATCGTCTCCCACGATGATGAGAGACTTACCACTAGCAATACTATCAGTATATGATTTGGAGCCACTTGCCGATCCTACTCCATTTCTACTATGACAATCTCTTTTCAAGTGCCCCGATTGTCCACACCCCCAGCAGACTCCTTTCTTCTTAGATTTATCTTTCTGCCAATTCCCTACAACTGCCAAAGCCGAGACATCTGTAGTTTTAGTACTTTCACCACTCAGTCTTCTTTCTTCTGAGAGTAAAGTGTTAGTAACTTCTTCAAGATCTACTGTCTCCTTCCCGTACATCAAAGTAGGTAACAAGTGTTTGTAGGAAGTTGGAAGTGACCATAGTAACCTAAGTGCCTTGTCCTCATCTTCAATTTTAACTCCAATGGCTTCTAGTTCTGACATAATACCATTGAGAATACTGAGGTGATCGGAAATTTTTGTACCTTCAGCCATTCGCAGTGTGTGAAATCGCTCCTTCAGGTACAATCGATTTGAGATGCTCTTTGTCTGATACAACTTTTCTAGCTTCTCCCAAAGTTCTTGCGCTGTAGGAATTTTTCCTACATTTGCAAGAACATTCTTTGCTAGACACAGTCGTATGGCACTTGCAGCTCTATCATCTAATTCTTCCCAATCTTCATCACTTATACTAGCTTTTCCAGAGCCACTACTGGAAGCAGGGGATGGCTTCCCCTTCAATGCCTTGTGTAACCCAGATTGAATCAACAAATGTTTGACTTGAACTTGCTACGAGCCAAAGTTAATTCTCCCATCGAATTTTTCTATTTCAAATTTCACCGGACTTGAAAATTTCAATCCTGACATATTTGCTTTGCAGATCAGCTTTTACTCTTCACCACGGACTGTTTGGATTCGCTCTCACTGCTTCACGTGAATAGTACCGTATACGTGAACAGTGCCCGACACCAAAACTGAAATCAATGGCTCTGATACCACTGTTAGGAAATTGAGCTTCCTTCCAGGATCTCTCCAAGCAATTTGTCAATTAACAAATTAACAAGAAAAATTAACTGAAAAATAATATCAATCCCACAACACAAGATTTACGTGGAAAACTCCAAATCCAGAGAAAAACCACGGCCGTTGTCAAAAAGACAACCAGAGAAATAATATTCACTATGTGGAAAATTATTACAACCACTCTCTCAGAAATAATTTTCTCTCACCTAATCCCCAAATACACCCCAAAGAAACACTCTCTGAATGAAGAAGAGAAACCGAGGATTGGATGCAAAAACCAAAAAATGGGGAGCTTCCTTTATATAGCCAAAATTGGCTATTATTTTAATATTTTCTTTATTCTTCTCGTGGCTTCTTCAAAGCCGTGTTCCAACCTTTTTCTTTCTTCCATTTTGGCGTTCCAACCATCATTTGTCAAGATCAACTTTTGCAACATCTTCTTCATTCTTCCTTCTTTTTCTTCCTTGGCGGTGCCTAACCCTTCAACATTTACTGCATCAACGCTTCTAGATGTAGCTTCTAGAAGCTGCAGCCAAATACTTTGACATATTATAACCAATATTAATATACATTAGTTTATTCTCAATCCCAAAAGAATAATACAAAAAATTATATAATCCCAAACAATAAGATGATCAAGATGTCCTAACAAAAATAATCTATATCTTCTAACATCATCACGTGGCCAAAATTTCAAAATATCTACAATCGCTAGATCGATTTGGTGAACCTACAATTTCCTGTTAGAGGAGAAAAATATAATAAAACGGGATGAGTATAAAACTCAATGAATTCAGTGAGTGGATAATAATTTTTAAATAAATTTTTACTTTAAAAGAAATAATCATATCATTTCCAAACATGATTTCATCAAACCATATGCGAGAAACCACTAATAAATCATTTAATATTTAAATCATATTACTAACCTTAAAGAACATATATAATATCGTACGTATTAACCAGGGAAATCATATCACAATATCATATAAAAAAATTCAACAAATAGATTATTGTCAGCAATGAGTTTTGAAATATTTATTAGATTCTTTGTAATAGAACAAGCAGTATATCTTTAAGTGTAATGTGCGTACATGCAAATTGTGTTTTAAAACTTTGAAGAGGGATTCCCACTCCCACCTCTCTCCATGGGAGTCCCACTCCCACTCCCTACTCCAAAAATGGGTCGGACCCACGGTGTGGGATTCCTAATCCTTCCCCAATTTGTTGAAGTAAACACTGAAGTGGGAGGAATCCACACTCCTCACTCCCACTCCAAAAAGTAAACGCAGCCTAAGTGTAGCAATAGGTATAATAGATAGACACATTAAATATGGGGATAAAGCTTGTTCTTGGAAAGTCTGCACAAGAACCATCTCAGAAGGTATAGGTTGTTTATTTCATTTTATTAATAGACTAAGCGAATGAGTATATTCTATGTTTTGAGTTCTCATGGAAAATGATTGGTGACTTGGCACCACTCGGTTAGCGGATGAACTTAAGTGATTATGGACAAGCTTATAATATAGGTGGATGATGGAATAATTATTAAATTTTTTGAAATAGAGACTAAGCATCTATATGGAGTTGTTTTTTTTTTAATTACAATGTTTTTCTTATTAGTCTCAGCTTCTTTATTGTATTTTATACCAGTTTTTGTTTTGGTAATAATAGTGATTAAAATTCTTTCTTTTACCTAGGATATTGTTTTAAAAGAAGAAAATGATGATGGGTATGAGGATGATGAAGTTGCGGCAAATGATTCAGAAATTCAAGAAGTTACTTTAGAGGATGATTGAACGTATTCAAGATGTGATGATATCATTTTGTATATACATTTGGTATATATTTTTTTTATGTAAAAGATACTCAAAAATTGATATTTTTGTTGTATTTTTTAGCAATGAATGTGATTTTATGAGTTTTTGAAATTAATGAAGTTACATTTAGTGTATTTCATATGTTATTATTACTTTTGTTACATTATTTCCCTAATATAGATATTTCAACAATAAAAATACAAAAAATTAATGAAATAATATTATTAAATAAAATAAATGGGGTCATTAAACAACAAAATACGTCTATTTTCAACAATGTATCTTTTATTTTCGAAGACAAGTTGCAGTTGACAATAAAAATAACTAGGTTTATTTTATCTCTTTTCCGAAAGCATTTAATTCCATTTCCAACGGTAACGCCTTCGGAAATATTTTTTTTTCCGACGACTCATCAGAAATTCGACATTTCTGATAAGATTTAATACAACAAATCTATGTACTCAAGTGACTTTCAACTACACATTACTTTTGTATGGAACCAGACAACTTGTTGCAACTCAAGAAGATGTACTTCAACCTCGAGCAACTTCCAACCTTCAGTGGGATCTCGCCATGAACTGGTTTCCGAAAAGGTAATGGTCCAGAAAGCTAAGTCTATTGGGTTGAACTTTCCAAGCCCGGAAGGTAATGGCCCAGAAAGCTAGCTCATGTTAGGGAGTGCGCCTGAGAGAAGATTGTCACTCAGGTCCAAGAATTATGATTGAGTCAATTCACCAAATAGACCCTTTTAACCCATTAGTGGATTAATAGAGGGTCTTGAAATGTTTCAAGTTCTCAAGCTCAGGTTAGATTTCCTACTAAAAAATGTTGGAAAAAAGTGTGTACATCGTAGGTTTATAGTGTTCAAGTAATCTCACATGCCACACTCGTATGACGCTTAGTAAGATTATTCATTACATGAAACTCTATTAAATTTAATGAATTCCACAAACTCACTAATATTTTAGTAGTGAAATTGTTAAAATCAAGATCAAGAACCAACAACAGAAGATTCAAAAATTAAAAGTATAGATGTGATTATAACTATAACCGGCCGCGTAAGATTAGTACACTTCTAAAAACACATCATCACTAGTTGTAGAAAACAAATTACAGTCAAGTTCAATCTCCACAAGTGACCCTGCAATAGAAAATTACTTTGGGATGAAACCAAACGAAAAGTTGCTGCTGTGGTGGGATTTTGCCGAGTAACTAGTTATTACAAAGCAAGAGCAAATCCATTTTGTTAAACCTTCCAAGCCAAGAAAGCAATTGCCTAGAAAAGCTATTTCATTTCAGTGAAAAAAAAGTCAACATTAAAGTGTATCTCCAAGCTCAAATGGAATGATTGAAAAATAATTTCTTGAAACTTATTTAAATCCATATTAAATTACTGAGGAATATAATTTCGGAAGCGTACCTGAATCCATTGTTGTTGTGTAGATATTCTTGATTTTTGGTGATGGACTTCCAAACTAATCTCTATCTTTTAAAAAAGGATTCTCACTAAGAGGATTTTGAGAATACAAGGAGACGATATAGAATGGGGACCATAACCTCCTTATATAAGAAAACTAACAAACGAGTTTAATTAAAACCCTCTAGCAGTTATTTTGTGTTAACTATCACTTCTGCCCCTCATAGAAGTAATAATTAAAACTCTAGTATCTATGTATATAACCCACAACAATTATACCCTTAGCCGTTTAATTAACATTAAATAGATCACTTAATTATTGGCTAATTAAATAATAGCACACATATTTTATTTGTTTCATGTGTGGCCCCAAATATTAAATTAATTAAATAATTAATCTAACAATCTCCCATTGGGCCACAAATGAAATCTAAAATGCGTTTAACTTAATGAGCTCATAAAAATTGCTATTATGTCCTTAGATATATCTAGACAATCTCATCCAATAACCACATAAATATAGGATCATGGCAGCCTTTGTTGCATCAATTGTAACTCAACCCATCCATAGCACATATATTAATACAGTTATATGACATAGATCAATTGTGGATACATAGCATGGAAATTACATGCAATGTGATCTAAACATGTCTATTCCCAACTAGTCCTACTTTACTTTATTGATCCATGCAACCCGTTTGGCTGCTTTCCAATGATCCATGTCAGGATTGCTCAAATATTTGTCTAACATGCCAACTATAAACGCAATATCTGGACGCGTGCATACTTGAGCATATATAAGACTCCCTATAGCTGAAGAATAAGGAATCTTTTGCACTTTCTTGATTTCAAGATTGGTCTTAGGGCATTGACTAAGGCTAAATTTATCTCCTTTGGTGACAGGGGTGTCACCTGGTTGACTGTTTTGCATGCCAAACCTTTTTAAAACTTTATCGATATAGTTACTTTGTGACAATCCCAAAATACCCTGAGAATGATCTCAGTGTATCTTAATTCCTAAAACAAAGGAGGTATCACCAAGATCTTTCATCTCAAAATGTTTTGATAGAAAACTCTTGGTGTCGTGCAGTACGCCTATATCATTTGTGGCAAGCAATATGTCATCAACATATAAAATTAGGAATATTTGTTTACTCCCACTGAACTTGTGATACACACATTCATCAATAACATTTGCCTCAAAACCATATGAGATAATTATTTGATGAAACTTAAAGTACCACTGACGTGAAGCTAGTTTGAGCCCATAAATGGATTTGGTTAGCTTACAAACCATATTATTTGGATCTCCTGATACAAAGTTTTCTAGTTGTACCATATAAATTGTTTCATCAATGTCACCATTGAGGAATGTTGTCTTAATATCCATATGATGTAACTCAAGGTCAAAATATGCAACAAGTGTCATAACTGTCCTAAAAGAGTCATTCGTAGAAACCAGAGAGAAAGTCTATTTATAGCCAATTCCTTCCTTTTGAGTAAAGCCTTTAACTAAAAGACGTGATTTATATCTCTCCACATTACCATTTGAATCCTTTTTAGTTTTAAATATCCATTTACAACCAATGGGCTTCGCACAAGAAGGTAATGAGACAAGTTCCCAAACGTTATTATCTTGCATCGACTTGTACTCTTCTTTCATGGCTTTAATCCATTTGTGAGAGTTGGAACCTTACATGGCTTGATGGAAATTGATTGGATCGTCTTCCATCACTCCAGTTTCATCCTCATGTTCCTGAAGAAATACTATGTAATCATCTGGAATTACATTTCTCATTTCTCTCATGGATCGTCTTAATTGTACATGCTTTTGAGGTTGTTGAGTTTGATCCTCATGAACAATTATCTCATTTTGAATGAAGGGCTGAGCAATATTGTCCGATGATTGAGGATTCAAATTTACTTCTTGCTCAATGATAGGTATTGAAACCTGTACATTGTCAAAAGCAACAGTGGATCATTTTTTCTCTTCAAAGACAATGTTCCTCACTGGATTTCTCCCCCTAAACTCAACATCCTCAAAAAATATGCAGTTCCCATCTAAAACATTAACTGTATACCAGGATCATAAAACTTAAACCCCCTTGACCGCTCTGCCTAGCCAACAAAGTAGCTATTTACAGTTTTGGAGTCCAATTTCTTTTCATGAGGCCTATAAGATCTCGCCTTAGCTGGACATCCCCATACATGTAAATGCTTTAGACTGGGTTTTCGACCTGTCCAAAGCTCATAATGCATTTTAGCAGTCACTTTAGTTACACTCAATTTAGGATATAAGCTGATGTTTTGAGCGTTTCACCCCAGAGTGATGATGGGTTTTGACTGCGGTTTCTCAAGCTTCAAACAGCGGCGATCCCGTGTTTTCAACGACAATGATGGCTGGGGTATGATGGCCGGTCTTCAACCTTCAGATTGGTACCGAGCTTGACCGGTGGGGTGGCCGGAATCAGAAGATATGGCTGGGTCGATTTTGGGTCAAACATGTTGGGTTTTCGGGTTGGGTTTGACAACTTCTCTCTCCCACTCTCTCACACACGTGTGGCTTCCCTCTCCTGTTTCCAGCTTCTTTTATTTATTTATAAAATCCTTCACCGCCTCATTTCTTTTATTTATTTTCACATATGTTACACCACCACTGTCAAACCTAACACTTTTAATCTTTTTGTCGAGTTGTAACTCAACTTCAGCTTTAAATGTTTTGAACACATCCAAAGACTGTGATTTTTTATTAATAAGGAATTTATAGCCATATCTCGAATAGGCGTCTATGAATGTAATGAAATACTATTGACCATTCCAAGCAGCTGTGAGGAATGGTCCACAGGTGTCTGTATGAATTAATTCTAAGCCGTCTGAAGTTCTGTAGGCACCCAATTTCTTAGTTTTGGTTTGTTTTCCTTTGATACACTCAATACAAACATCAAATTCTGAAAAATCAAGAGATTCTAAAATCCTATCAGACACGAATCACTCAATTCTAGTTTTAAAAATGTGACCTAAGCATTTGTACCATAATGAGACCAAATTTTCTTTCTCTAATTTACGCTTTGTACCTCTGGAACAAAAATGCAGTTTTTCATTATAACTTGAAACAATTTCTAGCAAATATAGATTGTCATAAGCATTAAGCAAATCAATTCCAACAATATTAGAATTGATAGATAAACTAAATTGTCTATTGACAAATGAAAAAGAATAACCAAATTTGTCCAAAACAGAAACTAAAATCAAATTCCGTCTAAAAGACGGCACAACAAAAGTATCTAACAAATCCAAATAACAACAAATTTTCATAAGCAATCTCAAATGCCCAATTGCTTCAACTTCTACCGACTTTCCATCTCCAACATAAATGCATATTTCAGCATCAGTTGGCGGACGGTAGCTTATGTAACCCTACATTGAAACACAAATGTGAGTAGTAGCACCCGAATCTATCCACCATGCGTTTCTTAGTACCGAACTTAAATTAATTTCAGAATAAACTAAAGTAAGAAATGTACTTTTCTTTACGAGCCATGCGTGATATTTCTGACATTCCTTTTTTACATGTCCAGGCTTGCCGCAGAAGAAACAGCCATGCTCGGCCTTTGGTTTCTTTAGCTCTGGACCCTTAGAAGCAGCAGCTTCACCCTTTTTCTTTCTTTTGCCCTTATCTTTAGAAGTGCTTACCACATATGCATATTCAGTTTTCTCTTGCTTCAATCTCTCTTCTTCTTGCACATAAAAGGAAATCAATTCATTGAGATTCCATTTCTCTTTCTAACAGTTGTAACTGACTTTGAACTGATTAAATTGTGCTAGGAGAGAGATAATGGCCAAATGCACAACCAAATCATCAGATAGGTCGAGCCCTAATGCCTTAAGCTTAGAAGCAAGATGAGACATCTCAATGATGTACTCCCGAATGTTTCCCTTGTCTTTATACTTCATTGAAATCAAGCTCACTAAATGCGTACTTGTTTCAGCCTT
This sequence comes from Citrus medica, assembly GCA_002013955.2. NCBI lineage: Eukaryota > Viridiplantae > Streptophyta > Magnoliopsida > Sapindales > Rutaceae > Citrus > Citrus medica. The sequence goes on along the minus strand of MKYO02026729.1, from coordinate 165,101 downwards.
ATCGTTTTTTGAAAACGTTTTTGAAATTCGGCAAGAAACTCACTAGCACTTGTAACCTCATTGGTTATAGCACTGCTAAATACTTCTGGAATACCGCGCTTCATGATCATAAGGCTCATCCTGTTAGATCGATCCCACTTCTCATAGTACAACACATCCTCAGATGTACTATCATCAGTGAGTTTGTCTGGCTTAAGGTGTCTAAATGATAAGTCTAGATCCATGCAACCTAAGAGAATCATCATATTCTCTTTCTAATCTTTAAAATTATTCTCATTCAGAATCGGGACACTATTGATATTTGCAAATATAGAAGCAGCAGACAGAAAAGTTGAATAGAGAACAAAAATAAATAAAATATAAATAAACAAATAATGCTCACATTAAACAATTCAATTAATAATCTTTAAAAATTTAAAAGCAAATTAATAACAAGTCTTTGGACTATAATACTAACTGTAAATGGTACTCTTGTTATAATGATCAAATTTTGACAATAAGTCATGTCAAGTAATAAACCCATCTTTGGATTAGTATATTACTCACATTCAGTTATCTTAATGATCGTCACAAATTTACCACCACAGGTGTGTGTGCAACTAAACCAAAATTAATCTTCCTTTGGGTCGATTAACATCCGCAAGAATTAACACAAACACAAACATCTAACACCCCAAATAAACTAATCTACACCAGAGACATCACTTTGGTGATTTCCCGCTTTAAGTAGCATATTTTCAATGTTAGACCAATAATTAACATAGATGTTATAAAGCATTTTTAAACTTAAAGATTATTAAAGTAAAACCGGAACTGTAATAATTAAATCGAGTCGATTTCATTCGCACATTATATTTATAGCCCAGATCAATTACCAACTATAATGCACGTGAAACATGGCTACTGAAAGAATTAAAAAATCAATTCATGTGATTTAATTTAAAATCACTATTAAACCCGAAACCGAAACATACATCGGCACTGCAACTTAATTCAATTGATTTAATTTAAAATTATTATTAAACCAAAACCGAAATTTGAACATGGCCAGTTTAAACTCAAATTAAATTGATTTAATTTAATTTTATTATTAAAATAGAAACCGATATCTGGAAGTAAGGCCACTGCAACTAAATCGAAATTTGAATTCAACTAAGTATTAAATGTTGTTAACTGAAACCAAGATTACATGGCCACTGCAAACGCGATGTAAATGATCATGCTTCGGTTTCGTGTTTTAAAAAACTAGCATACAAATTTTTAATTATTCTCGCTAATCTATTCATGCATTAGCAAATTGATTTGAATATTACCATTAATCAAATACTGTATCTCAATAATCTAATCATGGATTAGGTTTTGATACCACTTGAAAAATAATTTCTTGAAACTTATTTAAATCCTGATTAAATTATTGAGGAATATAATTTCGAAAGTGTACCTGAATCCATTGTTGTTGTGTAGAGATTCTTGATTTTTGGTGATAGACTTCCAAACTAATCTCTATCATTTTTCAAGAGTTCTCACTGAGAGGATTTTGAGAATAAAAAGAGATGATATAAAATAGGGACCATAACCTCCTTATATAAGAAAACTAACGAACGAGTTTAATTAGAACCCTCTAGCAGTTTTTTTGTGTTAACTATCACTTCTGCCCCTCATAGAAGTAATAATTAAAACTCTAGTATCTATGTATTTAACCCACAACAATTATGCTCTTAACCATTTAATTAACATTAAATAGATCACTTAATTATTGGCTAATTAAATAATAGCAAAAACATTTTATTTGTTTCATGTGTGGCCCTAAATATTAAATTAATTAATTAATTAATCTAACAATGATCCCATAAAAAAAATTTAGATTCAAGTTAAGGACTTGAAGACCTCTGAGATTCCTAATTGCTTCGTATATAGGCCCCTTTAGCAAATTGTTACTAAGAATAAACCTCTGCAGCAACAGCGCTACCAATCTCCCCAAGAAGAGAACCTTCTAACAAATAACTAGATGCAGAAAACTCCATCAAGTTTTTTGAGTTCTACAATTTGCATTACACCTGCCAGATTATTGGAATGGAGATCAAGAAGCATCAGTAGCAGCTTCGAGATACGCTCAGGAATTGAACTAAAGAGATTATCATTGTTGAGTAAGATTAATGCTATGGTCAAACACATCTTCAATGGTACTTGAAAGCAAATTCCTAATAAGATCAATCTCTAAAAATAAGTATGAATTAGAGAATTCTCTTGTTATGGAACCAAACAACTTGTTGTTCAAACTGATATAGTTCAACCTTTCATAACTTTTAATCTCCAGTGGGATTCTACCAACTTGTTACTAAAAAGCCAAAGCGAGAGCAATTGGTTCGACTTTCCAAGCCCAGAAGGCAAAGGGCGAGAAAGTTGGTTCAATTTAGCAGAAAACCTCAACATCAATAGCTCGAATAATTCTTCAAAAAGTAAAATTAAGAGAAGATTTCTACTCAGGTCTAAGAAATGCAACTTAGAGGATTCACACAATTGACGCAAAATAGTCCTTTTCAACCCATTATCAGCTAAATCACTTGTCCTCAGATGTTTCAATTTCTCAAGCATATGTAGGATTTGGAAATGAGTACGAGGGTTTCAAGGTTGAATTGATGACCAAATTCATAGGGAATTTCAACATGAGAGCTTGGATAGCTTGTCAAGCAATAACCTCTTATACAATGAAATAAAGTGCAGACAAATATCAAAACGATTAAATCATCTCACGTGCAATGATCGTGCATCACTGAGGAACACTTTATCAATTTATCTGAAATCCATAGTCTCACTAGTACTATATTAGTAAAATAGTTGGAATCAAAATAAAAAAGAATCAATTGAAGCTCTAATTAAATGCAATTAGTAATTGGGTGCATAGAGTTATGAGCGGCTGATTGCATTGCATGATTAACTTGAAGGGCTTCATTTTGCTTTGAATAACCACTGAACAAAGATGAACTTACATCTTTGGTCATCAAGTGTAAAACTATATAGCTAACTTATTTGCACTACTTGAAAAATGAGCTTTACTGACACCACTTTAGTATCAGTAATTACTTTTGCTGACACTTGTTAATTGTGTCAATAATCCTCAAGCCAGAACACACTGACACTAATTTTTAGTGTCAGTGATTTTTGCGTCAGTATCTTGTGTCACTATTGTATCACTAAATTAGTGATACAATGGTGTTAATATCAGTTGATACTATTTCTATATCAGTATTTTGTGTCACTAGAGAGTCGCAAAGATAGTGACTCAATCGTGTTAGCATTTAATGATATTATTTACGTGTCATTGATTTATGTGACTACAGTATCAAGAATCCACTGACTCAGTAACATAAAAAATTCTTAACGTCATTTAAATAATTAGTGTCAGTATTAACGGTGCTATACCAGTAGTGTTTTATTTTTTTAATCACACTTTTCCTGTTTATTTTACAATTAAAATAAACTCAAAATATATTAAACATACGAAATCTTGTAATGCAATTCACATAATACACATTCTAAATACATCAGTTAAATTAAAATAGTTCAAATACATCATTGTTTGGGAGTAAAAAAAAAAACTTCAAGTACCAAATTAATCTTTGAACAAGTAGTACACGATAAAGTACTAAATTAATTTATGAAAATGTTAACCAACAAGAAAAAAAAAGATAACAATGTCATTGATTTTGGAGTCCACATATGCCTTCATTTTTTTTCCCTCCTACAAGTATATAAAATCAATTAGCACACCATGAAAAATAAGTCTTGTATAATTTAAAGGAAAAATAATCATAAATTACTTGTATGTTACCTCACGATTGTAGACTGTAATTAACTTGGCAACGTATCTAGCCCACTGATCACGAAGTCGCGAGAGGTCCTTCATGATATATTCCTCAATTCCCTTGAACTTTAATTTTAAAAAAACAAGTTATTCACCGAAAATCCTTGACTAAACTACTTAATTTTCATTCATTTGAATATATTTGTGTGTTAAAAATTAAAGCCAACAAATAAACTCCGACAATGTTATTGTTTTATCCAAAATTATATAGGTAAGTACTGAACATCTTGATCATGGTAATTGTAAAAAAAAAAAACCATTTCAATGAGTGTTGATATACTTATCCTATCAAGTACTACTTTAAAGTCAACTTATACAACAATGTTTGATAGCCGAAGCAACTTGTGAACCCCAACAATACGCGATTTAATGCAAATATGGATGTATATACAAAACTTTAATTAAGATGACAACTTATCCTCATCAAAGTAAAGTACAAGCAACGACACTGTAGCACATCCCCACTAACAATTACTTTGCAATACCAAACAATTGTTTTGTGTTGGGATATACAGCACATTGTGTATATCCCAAATCTTAATTCATGTCTATATGGATATTCATATAATCTATTCAACAATATGCAATATACTCACCATTATAAGTACCCTTACAGTTTATAAAATACATACAATACGCAGTAAAAAGATAACTATAAAGAAGCACATAATAGGTCTTTTAGCTTATTTATTTCACGATAAATTAAAACAATATGATGCAGTACTGTAAAAACTGTTTTCAATACTTAAATTATTTTTCAGAACGTTCACATTTGTGACGATATCTTGCATGTATTTCATCACATAGTAACCACATTCAAAGCTGGTCGGCTGCCTCGGACACTACAAGATCAAAATTACATTAATTTTTTACTGTACGTTAACAATAATTATTTAGGTTTGTCTGATTTTTACCTTGACAGGTATCCATTGAACATTGGCCTTTGTATAAGAATTTAAACTCTGATGTATTTGAATCCCACTACAATTAAGAGACATAGCTAACGTTAGCAAATAATTATCATAAGACATAAAAATAAAACAGCATAATCAAAGATACAAATAACAAACTTAACTGATTGACAATCTGCATTATCTTTTCATCAGGACTACCTTCCAAGGGATCAAGATAATAGACTGTACGTCTCACCACATCAATTGCCACTAACACCCAATGGCCACTAAACAAAGTAAAAATTGTTCTCACACATGAATTACAAGTAAACATTTTTAACTTCGTGATTAATCTACTAAATAAAGAATATGGCTAGCAAATGAAAAAGGTTATACCTAGAGTTATATGGGAATACGATGACTTGTCCCAATTCTGTCAAGCTTAAAAGTTTTGAAATATATTGACTCCTGTCTTTGAAGCTGGCCCTTGGATATAGCTTCTCAAAAAGCCCAAACCTAACCAGCTTAGTACTTCTATTGCTCTCCATCTCCTCATACAAGTGTCTAAGAGGAAACAAACATATATAATGAAGTAAGTTTGAATAAAGGAAACACAATAATAGCTCCAAGTTTATTAAAACATAAGCTATGATTTACCGTACTTAATCCATATGTTAATGATGCAGTTTGAGATCTCTTTAAAATCGATGATTTCAGCACAAATCATTTTGTCCAAGTGTGTTTCCCAAATTTCACCAAGAGTTGTTGTGTCATGCCGAATCCTGATCAACCGAGGTAAGGAATTCTTGATAAACATAGTAAACATGGTAAACATGTTCATATATTCCCTATAATTCTTTCTTGATTGTGCTGCTGCCCGTGTATTCTTCACACGTACCTTAAGGTCTTTTGTTGCTGGTATGATGACCAGTGGTTTTTGTTTTTGGTACTTCTGCTGGTCTGATGACCAATGGTTCTTTTTTGGATACTTTGTCATGACAGGAGAACTGCACATCTAGTACTTTAGGAGTTAGTCTAGGAGATCTTCTTGGTGTGGGCTTTGAAGTAATTTCACACTCTACTTTTTTAGGGGTTTGTTGAGGAGTTGGTTGGGAAATTGTGGTGGGATTGTCCTTCATTTTACGCTTCACAGATTTTGGAGTCGACTTACCCGATGGGAAATCATCCTATGCAACAATCAAAATACATACCATTAGTAGTAATACATGCATATACAAATAGAAATAAAAGAATGACATGTAACAAGCCATATACTAACCTTTCTTTTTCTAAGAGTTTCAGGGGATTATTGATCATTGTCAATCTGAACACCAGTGGAAGTTTTGGGCTTAGGAAAGTGAGAACTTCTAACTTCAGTATTGTTGCACGCATTTAACCTTGCATTCATGCGTTCTAGTTGAGCAAACATGATTGGAAACTCTCTTGATACATCTTTCTTTCTCTTGCTAGCTCAGTGGCATCAGGGACATGAAAGTGCATAGATGAGGTGATGAATTGTCCCACTCCTTGCACCATACTTCCATTTGGCTGCTTTTGAAGAGCTTGACATAGAATGTCATGTGACCCTTGTCATTGGAATATTCCTTGTTCAACTTGACTCTTCAGGTCATTCTAAAAAAAAAATTGTAAATCTGCAATTAGGAGTACAAGACATCAGCTAAACTAAACTAATATCCTTCTTGAATCTTCAACACAAAGCAAGTCCATAATCAGTTCAAATTGAAACTACAGAAAATATTACAAGACAACATCTCACACAAGCGCTTGATCTTCTGGATATCTCTTTCATTACACATACAAACACACAGACACACATGTTTTAACCTTTTTATATGCGAAGAAATAAGTTCTGATAAAGTATTACTGAGCTTCTGTCACTTGTAAATGTTACCATACAATTATTACAAAAAGCATTATATATATACGTAAATATCTACCCCCACACACACACATTATAAAGAAAATTCATAAGAATTAAGTATACAAGTGACTTACTATTTTCTCAGCAATTGGCGTCACATCAGAAGCATATTTGCCATCTCGGTCTACTCGTGCAATTAACCAAGCTTCACTGCGGTCAATCTCCCGCTCAGAAATTCCATTCTCCTTTTTCTATTACAAGGTGACATAAAACATAAATAATTGATTCTATTATATTATATGAATTAGATTACTTACTACAAATATTGGATTATTTACTACACATACTTTTCTATACAACATGCCACCATATCCTGTGCTACCCAAGCGATGGTTGTAGACATTCTTTGCTCTTTTGTCTTTTGCCTTCTTACTTTTTTCCTGCACAAATAGTACGGCGAATAACAAAAGGTTACCACTGATTATTAGTAACTAGAAACAAATAAATAAGGTAATATTAACAAACAACACACCTGAAATTATTCAGAAAAAACTTTGTTAACAAAAAGTTTCCAATCTTCCTTTTTAATGCTTGGATATTCAATAGGAGGCAACCTTAGTGACTTTCAATCGTCCTTGTTAGGTAGAACGAATTCAGCTACCAGTTCACTTCGAAAGTTTCTTGATGCAACCCCCATCCACTTTAACACTTGGCTTTTGCATTTCAAGCTCAATTTGAATTTTTTCTGTAAACCAATAACATGGATTAGAAACAGCTTTAAACAAATCTGAAAGTTATATAAAATCTTTAAACATACTATTAAACAAGTAAACAAAACCTGAAAATGAAGCCACAAAGTTTCCTTCTTCTCTAGTGGCACACGCTTCCAATCATCAAGTAAAATTGAAATTGTTTCACGTACAATGACTCTAATGTAACTCCTAAGATCATTTCTTCCCTTTCCCACTGGAACACCATAAGAATTGTACTCAATTACAGCTTCATGACTAACTTCTTCTTTTTGCAAGCCTTTATTTTTTGTTTGTTTTCTTCTCCTTGGTCTTCCCTCGAGCTCCGGAAAAGTGAACTCAGCATCTTCGGCCATCTCCTACAATCCTAAAAATGATTAAAATAAATAAGTAAATCATTTAGATTAATAAATTAATACAAGAGCAATAGCATATAATGAAATAAATAAATCACTTACTGGAAAACTGTGAAAATTGGTGCTGGAAACTAGCTACAATAATGCATTCATTGATTTTCTAAATCAATATCTATTAGAATAACATCACAATCTTTTCTGTCATAAATTCCTTCATCATCTTTCTCATCCAACTCACCTACTGGAAGTTTGTTAGATAATGGAGAAAATACATCCATGTCTTCACATCTTTCCCCATTTAACTTATAAGCTTTCTCAGTCACTGAACAAACTATTGATTTATTATTATCTAGCTGGTCCTTTACATAAAACACTTGCTTTGCATGACAAGCTAGAATAAAGCAATCAGATTTATAGCCAATCCGATTTAAATCAACAACAGTGAAACCTAAATTGTCAGTGCAAACCCCTCTATCATCTACCCAATCACACTTGAAAAGAATTTTTTTAACCATTAGATAATCAAGCTGCCAAATCTCATGAATGAATCCATAAAACGTCATGTCTCCAGAATGAGGACTTTTATCTTTTGAGCTTGAAATTTGTAGAGTGTTAGCAACAACCCTAACACCACTATTTTAGGTCACACGATTACTGTCCCGGTCCCTCGTTGTAAAATGGAAGCCACTGATCTCGTAGCCAGGGAAGGTCACAACGCTTGAGCGTGGTTTGTTTGCCAACCACCACACTATTTCATCAATCGGCATATTATTTGCTTTATCATGTGCTACCTATAATTTAAATTAACAAGTATAGTAATTAGTTACATGTAGAAAAAGCTTTTTAAAGTTTATATCCTATATTATATTTAGTTAAGTAATTCTGACCTTTGCTTGTAACCAACCAGAAAATGCACGTATGTATTTATTTTACAACCACAATTTTTTTTTTTTTTGCCTTATAGGGGTTTCTCGATGCCAAATAATGCATATGCTCCCTACAGTGAGACTATATTAAGATTTAAAAGCTAGTATAGTAACCTTATAATACAATAGTAATGTTTTTTGAGAAAAGTTAACAACTTACTCGATATATATTTGGATATCAGGGGTGTTCATTAGAACACACCGGTGTGCTTGTGCCAACAAAGGATCATCAATCACCTTTATGTTTGCACCTCCCAAAGGCCTTTCGATAGAAAAATCAATTGGACAACGAGTAGGCAGCCCAATAACATCACAATTTGAAAGGTACTCAGCACAAAATTCAAGTGCTTCTTCTGCAATATAACTTTCTACAATACAACCCTCAGGGCGGTAGCGATTACGAACATAATCCTTGAGAGTTTTCATTTCTCTCTTAAAAGGATACATCCGTCGAAGATAAACATGCCCACATAACCTAACTTGTTCAACTAAGTGGACTGTTAAATGGATCATTATGTCAAAAAAGCTAGGTGGGAAGTACTGCTGCAGTAAGCATAAAGTGATTACAAGTTCTCTTACAATTGGTCAAGAGTATTAGGATCTACCAGTTTACAGCACAATGTATTAAAAAAGAAGCACATCCTGATTATAGCCCTTCTCACATTTATAAGCAAACAGTTTCGAATGGCTAGTGGTAGAAATTGTTGCATCAAAGTATGACAGTCATGGGACTTAAGGCCTTGAAGCCGACAATCATATATTGAAACAAGGTTTTAGACATTGGAAGAATACCCATCAGAGACTTTCACACTCAGTAAGGTTTCAAAAAACAGTTTTTTTTTCTTTTTTACTCAAAGTGTATGGAGCGGAAGGTAGGACTTTATTTGTTTTGTTTGTTTCATCAGGAACTAGTTTTCCCCTGATCTTCAAAGACTCAAGATCTTTTCTAGCATTAATCCCATCTTTTGTTTTGCCTAGTTGATGAAGTAATGTGCCATATATGTTCTTGCACACATTTGTTTCTATGTGCATCACATCTAATTGATGGAGAACTAATAAATGCTTCCAATATTCTAAGTAAAAAAAGATTGACTTTTTTTTGTACAATTTTTCAGTTATGTTCTCATCACCATCACCGCTACCACCGTCATCATGTTTCCGCGTTTTGGCCTTTTTTTTCCCAAACTTAATATAAATATCTTCCACTATGTTAAATATTTCCTCACCATGCATAGTTTTAGGAGGCTCATTCCACTCTTGCTTCCCATTAAAAATCTTTTTCAGTTTCCGAAATAGGTGACCAAGTGGTAGAAAGCGGCGATGGCCCATATATGACATTTTCCTATTATGTGGCAGCCAACATGCACAAGTGTCTATCCCACAAATTGGGCAAGCATAATAGCCCTTAATAGTACAACCAGAGAGGTTTTTGTATGCTGGAAAGTCACTAATTGTCCACATCAAGACAACCCGTAAATTAAAAGTTTCTTTTCTATAAGCATCATAAACATTAATACCTACATCCTATAAAGTTTTTAAGTCATCAATCAAAGGTGTTACGTATACATCTAGTTCATTTCCAGGTTGTTTAGGGCCAGATATCAAAAGAGACGACATCAAAAACTTTCTCTTCATGCACAACCATGGAGGAAGATTATATTATATTAATATAACAGGCCAACAACTATAAGTAGTGCTAAGTGTACTATGTAGGTTAACCCCATCAGTTGAGAGAGCTAAACGAAGATTTCTAGGTTCTTGTGCAAATTTTAGCCACTTATTGTCAATTGGTTGCCAGGCTGGTGAGTTTGCTGAGTGGCGAAGTTTGCCATCTCTAATTCTTTTATTAGCATGCCATGTTAAATTTTGAGCTATTTGTGGTGAATGAAACAATCTTTTCAACCTAGGAATATGTGGAAAATATCATAATACCTTTTTAGGAACCCATTTCCTAAATTTTATTGAGCTATCTTTTTTTTTTATATATACCTAGATGCTCCACAATTTGCGCATTCAGTAAGATCATCAAATTCAGTCCTATACAAAATGCAGTCATTTGGATATGCATGTATTTTTTTCATACTCCAAGCCTAGCACTTTCATTGTTTTCTTAACCTTGTACATTGAATTAGGTAGAGTATTATTATTTGGCAAAATATCAACAAGGACTTCTAACAAAGCAGAAAACCCTTTATCGGACCACCCATAGTTCCCTTTCATATTGTAAAGTCCCATTAAACTAGATAACTTTGAATGTTTTGCACCCGGGTACAAAGGCTTTTCAGCATCTTCAAGCATATCCTTAAAAGAATTAGGATCTCTATCACAATGCTCGTAAACATCTTCGACCATGTCAATTATATTACTGTAATCATGACATCTAAATCTTTGACTATGTGAATGGTCTTCACACTTTGTAAATGTAGATTTAGAGTCAGTCTCACAATGCCAAGTCCAAACAATATATCTTCGGAGAAAATCTTTTTCAAATAAATGATCATTCACCTGTTGAGGGGTAAGAAACTCCATATTACAACAAAAGGTGCAAGGACATCTAATTGACATTCGGTTTTCAGTATTCAAAATGGCAAAATCTAAGAAATCAGCAACTCCAGAACGATACTCTACAGACAACCTATCAGAAGTTATCTAAGTTCTGTCCATTTCAAATATTTTACCTGTTCACATATGTAATGTCAGTTTAAGTTTAATTAAATTGCATGATTAATTTAATGTTCAATGTTATTATGATTATAGTTCCAATAATAAACTCATAATTCTGGAAAATCACTAATAGCCCCTATAAATCATTAATTATAATAATAATTTAGACAAAATCCTGAAATTGAAACAAAAGAAGCTTTGAAACTTAAGCAGGAGATTAATAGGTAAGATGGGCGCTAATGACTTTTTAAGTAGTCGAACTAATTCATAAGTCAAGTAACTAACAAAAGTTAAGAGTTCAAATAAATAACGTCTTTATACCACTTTGCAAGCCATATTTTAAAATTCTATAAATCACTTTTTAACTTCAAATACAACATGCAGAACTACCTTAAAACAAACATTTCTTTCTTGAATCAAACACAAATCATCAACTTTATACAATCTCAAAATATTCACAACCACGAACTTAATTAATTCATATCATAGTCATTGTCTCTATTACAACTCTTCCAACCAAAACAGAATAAATAAACAAGTAGGATTATATAACAAAATTTTCCTCTCTTCACATGAAACAGAGATGTAAATAGTTCGTAACCACTAAATACACAGTCATTCAGCCAATATAATACCCAAACAATCATCTTCTAATCAGAAAGACAAAAGCTAAAATGAAATTTCATATTTTAGTACATTCAAAATCAACTAACTTATTAATCAAAGTTAAGAAATAGAGTTAACAGTTTATTTCAGAAACTAAAAAAATGCACTTTCTTAGTTTTAAATAACAATGACAGTAAATCACATGCACAAAAGTTTTAAACTGACCTCAAATGTGGCAAAAAAAACAGAGTCGCAGCAGCGAGTGTTTTGAGTTTACGTAATGCACCACTTAAAATGTCTGTATTTTTGGACTGCATGTGAGTGAAGATATAGAAAAATAAGAACAAAAAATTCAAGTTACAATTAAATAAAAGAAAAAAAAGATTTGGAAAACAAAGCCCACCAGGGTCGCACTATTGTTCAATTTCTGAACATCTGAAACAACCCAAAAATTAAAATTAAAAAATATTATTCATAAGCCAAATTAAAACAAACACACTAATTAAATTTCCCAAAAAAATAAAATATTCAGCCATTACTAGTTGATAACCTCCTCTACAGTTCTTTTTCTGGACTTAACTTGTGAGGGAGAATGAGATTACTTGAATACGCAACCGATGGTGCCACTTCACCCCTTCTCGATGGTTTTTACTTGCTTACCCAGTATAGGCACTGGATGGTTTAGTCAGAGAAAAAACCCCTTCGATAACAAGCGATTAGGGTTTTGGTTTGTTTTTCAATTTGGGGAAAATGGAAAAATGAAACAGAGTTTTATCTTTTCATTATCTATCTAAATTAATTGAATTTAATTTGTAAATGGATAATGCAAAACAGAAGAGATCGAAAAGAGAAAAATGAAAGAGAAAGAGAACGATAAAAGCAAGATAGAGATAGTCGATACAGTCTGGGTAGATGGGGAAAAGTCATTAAGTGTGAGTTTTGTGTTGTTGTTATTTATATTTTCATTTTTTAATAATTTAAATATTATTATGACTTTAATTCAACGAGATTTGATGGTTTGTGCTCCAAACATTAAAGCTTTAAACCTTAAAGCTCTCAGATTCAAGTTGGAGCTAAAACAAATTTTTATGATTTTTTTTATCTTTGATACTTTAGTGTCGGTGATATTTGATATTTAATTTACTGACACACTACTATTAATAATCTGTGATTCCTATTTGCCAAAAGTGAAAAATGGTGCATATGTACATAATTGCTGACACTTTTTGAAAAGTGTCAATAACGAAGTGTCAATAAAACTCATTTTTCTAGTAGTGTTGATGTGGCTGAGTCGCCTCAAGTTTATGAGATTTAATGATTAAGATTGAAGAAGTCTCAACTCTGAGTAAATGGAGTTGAAGAGTGCAGTCGTATACCTTGTCCTTTATGATTTAGAAGTATTATTTTTTTGGTAGACTTGGGATCTAAAAAACTGAGGCAAATTTGAAGAGAAACTACATCGTAACTTTTTGATAGATGTGATTTTTGGAATGATCATAATTGCAACTCTACTACGTCAAAAATAATGAAGTAAACTGCCTAAATTAGAACACTTCTCTCTATATATACAAAAGGATGAATGGAGAGAATGTGATATGACTTTGAAGGACTACCCATTAAAGCATGAACTTCCCTTGCTTGACTTGTATCCTTGCTAGTGTTGAAAATTAATCTGAAAATCATGCATGGTACCAATTGTTCTTATCAAAGGTATTGTGATCGATCTGGAGTCGTTATTCCTAGCCCTCTAGCTACAGTCATAAGGTTCTAATATGTCAACTTTCTATACTAAGGCCATCACTATTGTTGATGCAAACCTAAGCATGAGGTTGATTCTTGGGATTATATGGTTGTTGGACTGTGATTCAATGTTATAAGAGCTTCTGGGGGTGTAAATTTTACACTTGTAAAGTTACAAAGGTCATTTCTAGGTATATGCTTAAGTCTAAGACTTGTTGAGTACATAGGTTTAAGTTTAGAACTTACTCGTTTAAGCAGGAAAAGCTGTTAAGAACCGTCTGGCGTGGCTATCTAACTTAGAGGTCTAGAGGTTGACTTTGTTGACCATTCGGGATATAAAAACTGAGTGATAGACTATCTCAAGGAGCTGGTATCTCGTGAGTTACTGTGATTTCGGGCGAGTGAGGACTTGCATCAAATATGCAACTGGTTTTCAAATTCATGGGCTGCCTCGTTTGGCTCCGTTGAGAAACGGTGATCCTTGCATGCCTTCCATGTGTGGATCATACTCAATGTGAACTATACAAATTTTCTTGAACCAATTACGTGAGCCTTCTAGGGACTTGGAATCTTGAATAACGGAAATTGGTCATAAAGTGGATCATACATATATTGAAAAAGAAACAGGGAAATTTATAAAAATAACCTTAATGCTTTTTTATTTTAGAAATTTAACCCTCTTACTTTTTTCTTATCGTAGCTAACCAAATAAATTTTTTTTCTCCAAATTACCCTCCACATACATTCATTCGGCCAACTCTCTCTAGCCACATCCCAAATTTTTTTCTCTTGAATGACCACGAATGGCGAAAGCCACGGCAAACGGCGACAACACTGACAAACTAAAATCCAACCATATCCGTCATAATATATCCGAATAAAAAACGAATCCACCAAATTTAAAAGAGCCGAAACCCTAGGTGAACTAAATTCATCATTTTTTTATGATTTAAATGAATTTTATTGGGATTCTAGATGACTATAGGGGTTGTTAGAGAGACGTAATAAAATAAAATTTAGTCAAAATGATGAGTTATAACTATTGCACATTAGATGTTTGATGAAATTCCTCTTAAATGTTTGTGTTTAGTTCTTGTATCATCAAGGTGCTACAGGGTGTTTTTGGGTTGTGTGGCGTGTTTTTCGTATTCTAAGTGTGACGGAGAGTCAATTTAGTGATTGATGAAACAACGCAACGCCCGGCTGCCGCAGTGCACGCACGCACAGCGCATGCACGCTTGTCACACGCACAGCTCGCACGCGCCTATGGCATGCACAATGCACGCGCGCATATCGCACGCACAGCACACTCGTGTCTGTCCCATGCACAACTCACGAGCACGCCTATCACATGTACTATGTGCTTGTGACAGGCGCGCGCCTTGTCCTGTCGCACACTAAGAGACAGTTCTCTTGGTGCGATAGTGTTTATGCTGTTGCAAATTCACTACAAGCAGCATTGTTGATACTACTTACTTTGCCGTACATGTTTTTGTGATTGTGGCATTACTGAACACTAATTTAGATGGCAAGGAATCATTTTTGTAGAAAACTTGTGATAACTTTTCATAACCAAAACGGTATTACAGTTGGATAGTGGAGAGCTTCAAAAGGTGAACACTAATGCAAGGCACGGGCGTCAAGTTTTGCTTTTGCACCCATTAGAATCACCTTAGTTAGCTATTGCTTTTCCCCTTTAAGCACTGAAATGAGAGAAGCCAAAACAAAACCCACCAAAAGCCAACGTACAAGAATCAATTCTATCAACCGCATGGAACTGCAAGACTTAAGAATAACCGTACTTTGACAAAGATTTGGAGGATAAAATAACGTGAGGTACGTTATATGGTTAGGGATGGTAAATTGGTCTATTCAAATTGGATATCCATATATCTAATCTAATTGGATTGGATAATATCCATCCAAAATCTTCTTAGATATGAATATGGATATTTTTAAAAATATCCAATTAGATATTGGATGGGTATGGATATTTAAATGGATATCCAAAATCTAATTAATTTATCCATTCAAAGTTAAAAAAATTTATATTGTTAAACTAAAATGAAAAAAAACAATAAAATCTAATTTTCTCTTATATTAACTAGTGAAGAATTTAAATTCCTCTTACATTAAAAACTAAAGTTTTCAAAATTACCCTTTAATTTTTTAACTTATTTAATGTCATTAATAATTATTATTTTATTTTATTGATTTAATATTATAAATGGATCTCCACCGGAAAGTCACCGGAACACCGTTGGCTTCACCGAAAAGTTGCCGGACCTCCGCCACCGGACCACCATTTTATTTTATTTTATATATATATATATATATTACTAATATAAATAGTTTAATAGCCAAATTTGATATTGAAATTTTAACTATTTTATATTATTATTTTTATATAATAAAAATAAAATATCCATGGATCTCCATATCTATATGGATAAAATCCATATCCATGTCCAATATTAAATACTGTATATGAATATGGATATATTTATTATAGATAATTATGAATTTATATTTAGATGGATATTATCCATCCATAATTGAATATTTGTCATCCCTATATATAGCTTTGTTTTGTGTGACCATCTCTCTCTGTTTATTTAGTTTATTTCATTTTTTATCACTTATTATATTTGGTTCTGCTTAATTTATATATGTATGTACACCTCTCCATAAAAAGAATGATGATTTTGATTTTGTTTGTCGGTTTTGGAGTTTTGGATTTGAAAGCTTCGCTCGCTCCTGCTTTTGCATTCTTAGTGCGCTTACACAGTCCTTAATAGCAGGCACTATATTTGCCCTTATGAATTTCTTGGAAGCCACTAACTACTAGGTTAATTTTGCCTTACCCCTTGTGAATTAATAATTGTTAAATCATCCCCTTTACTTTTGAATTCTAAAAGTAGTTAACTTTAATGATTGACCATCATTGACTTGTTAAAGCATGAAAATTCATTTTTTAATATTTTTCTTAACTAACGATTTCAAATGTTCAACCCAGAAAATACTATTTAAATTAATAAAAAAATAAAATAAAAATGACGCTATCCTTAAAATTAAAAAAAGAATTTTTTTTTTTTGGCCGCATGCAGTTATGTGTTTGATTGCCTTGACCACACACGGCTAATTGAGACAAAAATGTGTACATCTAATAAGTCTAAAATTATCAGTTTTTTATTTACGGTGTTGATTAATGCACTCATTATTCCTAAATTATTTTAACGTCTCCTAAGAAATTTTTATGCTAAAATTAATTTGCAGTATATTAATTTTTATATTGTAAATATTTCAGGAATAAAGAGGAAACTAGAACTGAAAGCAAGAACAAAGAAGAAGTGTTGGAGGCATTTCGAATGCATTATTGAGGAGATGTGATTAATAAAAAATAAATATTTTAAAACATAATTAAAAAAGGCAAAGTGAGCTGTGATAGTGATGAGTTGGCATATATATATATATATATATATATATATATTTGTGCGTGTGTATAAAATAAAAGAATAGGATGCAAGCAGATGAGGGCAGAGCAGAAGAGAAGAGAGTAGCTAAGGTTGAAGACAAGAAAAATTTCTCTTTTGTAGCTAATTCTCTTGTAATATATTTTAGAAGTTTGTTAAATAAAATGAGTGTTTTGTTTATCAATACGAGTCACTAATTTTTTAATTTGAGGTGAAAGATGAATCTCAAGGGTTCGAATTATTGATTAGTTACTTTCTCAAGTGAATCATAAAGTTTATTTCATTTGTTGTATTTTTCTTCCTTACTAGTTTTTTTTATGTCATGTTAATTTGTAGATCTAGTTCTCTTCAGATTTATATGGTATTTTGACATAATATCGACATTGTAAAATAATTGTGGCACATTAGGTATTTGGTCCCATATTTATCACATTAATGGTTAGTTAAGAATTAAATGACATAATAATTAACTGACAAAATAAATGCAAAATACAATTATGAGACAATTGATATAACCATAATTTGAAATCCGAGAGTGGATTTGTAACCTTAGCATATTTTTAGATTGATTCCTATTAATTTCTTTTCCCGCATTTAATTTTCATTCTTTAATAAATTGACTATTATATTTTAAATTATATAGGGTTCGACCTCAGACTTACCGAATTATATTATATCTAAACAATTTTATACTTGAAAGTAACACTATATTTTATGTTGTGTTAAGTTTTTTGTGTCATTGTCGTTCTAAAATTGGTGTCAGTTGTCTTTATTTTTCTGTTCTTTTCTATGTTCGTCATTTTATTTTCAATTTTTTTTGTAAAACTTCAGTCAGCACTCCTCTTCTCTTGAGATTTTAATATCATTGATAAAATTTGTGAAAACCTTCATTTTGACCCAAAAATTTTGCAGATCAATCCCTAAAACCAAATTGGAACTTGGATCTTTGGACTTTACCTTATTCTTTGGACTTTTTGACTTAAAGACTACATGAACTTGGACCTTTTGGACTTTGTGAACATAACGGGCATGCACTTGGACTTTTAAAATTACCATTAAGGCACATAAATTAAATTATCTAATTGGTCGGCAATTATTAAAAATTGTTAAAAAAAAATAGTCCACGCCTTTAGGTAAGTATTCCTCCCCCTTCTTCTTCTTTAGTTTCTATAATTTATTTCATAATTTTTTTTTGTTTTTTGTTTTGCTATGGTTGGTGTAACTACCTATCATTTGAATTTCAATTTAATTATTCTTATACATTAATTTATATAATTTTTATTTTATATTTTATTATATGACTAGTTATAAAATACCACCTAAATTGTTGCCTTTAATTACTTTGTTTTTATGTCAGGTTTAACTATCTAATATTTTAATTTCAGTTAATTAATTTTCAGTTTATTTATTTTTTTTTTACATTTCTTTTAAAATTTCTGTACATCTACATTTATCTTAGTCTCCTCAAACATATCGAACCTAATGTTAGGCTTAGATATTCCCAAACTTTTAGAAGATTAAGCTCCAAAATGTTCCTCAATTCATCGATTATGAGCTTTTAAGAAATAGAGTTGCACTGATTAAGAGTGTCGAGAGTTATCTAGAATGGGTGAAAGGCCATGAAGTGAAGGACCTTACTGAAGCAGTTCAAATCGAAAATAGAGCTTCGAACAGCCTTCGTGTTTTGCCCGATTTGGTCGAGACCATAAACCAAAAACAGAGAGTAATTAGAAGCTGTCTCGTACAACAAATACAGAGCTATTGAAGCGGCTAGAAATATGAAACACAACCGAATAACTAAAATAAAAGCAAAATATACCTGCCAGCTGTTGTAGTAACATGGATTTAGATCCCATGGCCACGCGCGTTAATGGATTTGGCTGCCATGCCGCGCGTGACCATGGGATTGGTTGCCTTAGCTTCGCACAACCAAGGGTTTGGTTTCCATGGCCACATAAGGTTAAGGGTTTGGTTGCCTTGGCCGCACGTGGCCATGGGTTTGATTACGCTGGTAGCTTACGACCATAAATTTGGTTGCCATGGGAGCGCGGCCAAGAGTTTGGGATCCCTGGGTGCAAACTAAAAATTTTAAAAGTATTTTGGTGCATGCTATAAATTTTTAAAATATTTAAGTGTGTTTTAGAGAAGTTAGAAATATTTGGGCTTACGAAAATTAATGCACATAGAGGTTTGACCTTTTTCTATTAATTGACTATTAAGAGAATGTACAAATAACATTTTACCCTTTTGGCCATTAAAAATAACATAGATAGTAATTTTTTGGAGTAACTAGATGTTTTTAAAAATAAGAGGGTAATTTGAAGATTGTCAATTCACGAGGGAGGTATGCCTGAATGAACACTTACAAATAACGTATGTATTTATTCTTGTAAATTTTGCTTTTCTTTTTACTTTAGTTTGGCCAATGCTCATCCAAATATAATAGACTAATTTTAATCTTCAAGAAAATAATTTTATTTTGTTTTTACTTGATCATTTTTTATTTTGTTTTGGCTTGATCCACATCAAGAAAAGTAATTTTACTTAATTAATCTATATACTAAACAATACTACGATATAAAACGAAAAAAATTATGAATATTCTAGAATGAATATAGAATTTATGATTAAACCAATTCAATCAAACTTATTCCAAATGTTTTCAATACAATTACTTTGTTTTTAATCGATGACTGACTTTTTTCTTTGTTTGATTAAATTAAATGAATAAAATATTTTTGGTTTAATGATAGTTTAATTTGATTTACAAGTTTTATATTATTTTTGCATGTGTTTGCTTTTTTTTATAATTTTAAAACATCAATTTACTACTCTTATATTAATTTACTTATTTTATCTTTTTTTTTACTAATTTTATGTGTAATTTATAAAATTTATATTTATCACGGCATTAATGCCGTGGTTTTGATCATGACACCATATAATTTTCCTTATTTTAAACATAATGTTTATATACTGGATATATCATCTTCAAATGCAAGTCATTTTTGCCTAAATGCATAAATTAATGAATTTGTTCCCTCGTCTCGGTGCTTATATGTTGAATATATGTTCTTTAAGAATTGTAATATTGAACATTGATTAAATGAGAAATAGAAAATTTATAATCAGACTTAGGTCTTATTTAATATATTTAGGTACTGTAATTTTTAACCTATAATTGTTAAAAAAATTTAACTAGGAAATAAAAATTAATAATGTGCAGTAAATATGATTTTTAAATAATAATTTTAACAAAAACAATAAAATATTTTTTTAACGACATTTAGTTTTAAAGTTTAATTAAACTAAACAGATGAAGAAGAAAATAAATTAGTTTGTTGATTTACATAATAAATTTAGATAATCAATGGATAAAATGGGGACGTTGGTATTTAGAATCGCAACTTGCAATATAAAGCAAGAAAAATGTGAGAGTAATAAGCTTTACCATTTCTCTCTTATATACATATCTATTAGGATGAGTTGAGACTTGATGTTTTTTTTTAATCAGCTATATAACTCTTTAGTTCAAAAAATAGATAACAAATTAACTTTTCAAACAATATATATATATATAACTATGATGATTTTTCATTTGTTCGTTGGCTTTTGCACCTCGGTGCTGAAGCAACGAAGGACAAGGGGCAAATTGCTGGACACGAAAATCACCCACATGATTAACTATGAAAAGGCCCAATAACCAAGCCTAACAGCAAAAGGACCAAATGGAAGCCCAATACTGTTTTTACTCTTGACACACAACACAACAAATAGAATCTTCTTCAAGCAAGACTTATTAAAAACACATTTATTAATTTTATATCTTTTACTTTCAACAAAAAATTGATAACAAAATAGCTAGGTTGAGAAATGTGGTCAAGGAGTGTGTGCAAATTTTTTTTAAAAAATTATTATTTTCATAAATTTATTGATTGTATTTTCTAATTTAAAAGATATTTTTATGTCTTTATAATATATATGAGGTTATACGCAAAATTGTATGAAAGATCAAACTTTTCAAAATTAAATTTTACTAAAAATATAGTATGTGATTTTCACCTAAGATTTTTTTTTAAAAAAATAACCAAAGTACCAAACATCATAATTAGTTTTAAACTTCTCAAAATTTCTTTTGAGCCTCCCACTTGCTTCTCAAAATAACTTCTTATTTATTGAAAAGAAGGAATAATGTGAAAGTGCCTCTATTATAAATTAAATTTTTATTATTATTATAGTTGTTATAGAACTTTATTTCTTGTTATACTCATGATACACTCATAAATCACAGCTTATAATGATTTAGGTGGGGTACAAAAACAAAAACCTTTAGGACAGATTTGTTTGTTTTCATCTTTACAACAAAATCCATTTTTAGATGGACAATCCCTCACACAATCAGAATCTTGGGTGCAACGAATTGGTAACCCTTCAGTGTAGGCTTCAGCACTTGGTAACTCAAAGATTGTGGTGCCTGCAAATTGAGATCAATAATTCATGATTATGGAGAAAGTGAGAAGGAGATCCTTAAAAGAGAACTCACATCTTCTCAAGAGGGCTAGAATATATGTATGTGAAGCTCTAGTCATTGGCTCTTAATTTCCTGAGGTTTTTTGATTAGTCTGCAGCTGTTTGATCTCGAAATACCTGGTAACTCTGCTTCGTCTTGCTTTCTCGTTTGTTCTCAATTAGGGGCTAGATTCATCAAATTGATAAATTATCCTTCATTAAATTAATCACAAGTTTTATTATTATTATTATTATTTTTTGTTTCCGTCAAATTGTAATTATCCTTCTTTAAATTTGATTAGATACCGAATTTGGCATTACTTTTCCCAACTTTTCATGGTGTCTGTTTCTCCACTCTGTATTTTAATTTTTTTATGTCTCATTGGTTGTTGAGAAAAGAACAGCAATTGAGCAAGATGAGTTTTATTTGTGTATCAGTAGTACCTCTCAATGGTAATGTTAGATGTTTCAGCAATTAATGTTGCACAGTTTGAAGAATTTTGGAGCAATATGCATGTTTTTCTTTTCACAGATGAAGCTGTATAGAGACGCTTTGTACTTACTGAGCATTACTATCAGTGCATGAAATTAATTTGTAGATTAGTGTTCTAAGTCAACACATGCAAATCACCGGATTGCATTGGAAAGAAATTTTCGCAATGTTTTGAAAGATTGGAAAACCGAAGGAGGTCGAAATGGAGGATTATCCTGTGATAAATAATGAAGCTAGCTAGGTAACATATGATGATGTTAAATAGCTTGGATGACTTCATTATTGGAATATAAGGAGCAAACATTTGAGTAAAATAAAAGCAAATTGTAAAAACTGAAGTGATTCCGGATTGCCATTCATAATTCCTCTCTTCCTGTATTAGTTTGAACTTTTCTCTTGTTTTGAACTTCTCAGAAAGACCATTTAACGTTAGATAGTGTACAGAATGACCATCAGTAGGCTTGAGTCAATGAAAGAGAAGCAAGTGAAGGCATCTATCTCTAATAGAATCATTCAGTTTGCTGTAGCCACAGAGGTAACTAACTTCCACGGGGTGCTCCATATGAAAGTTGCTCTTAATTAAAATACTTTGATTACTCTTGGAGTTAAATTATTACTTATAAATTCAAACACACCTTAGATTATGTTTCCATTTTCATGCAACCTTTTTATGGTATATTTTTGTGCGTATGAATTCATCACTTAATCAAATAACTTATGAAGCCGAATTTCCATTCAGTTTCATAATAAAATTAAACTGATTGAAGTAACACTTTAGAAACTTTATTTATGGGGCTTCTATCACTTTCAACTTTGCATTTTAATTATCATGGCTGAGGTGGTGATCTTCGTTCACCATCAGTCCCCGTATCTTTATATTATTGCGTATAATTAAATTTGTTTACATTGGTCACCATCGGTCCTGTATCTTTATTTAGATTGTTTGGTGGGTATAAAGTCAGAGACAAAGATTGTGAAAAGGATGTTTTGTTACTGTAAAGCCAAGCAATTATATATACAAGTTCATGAAGCTATAGACAAGTTTACGAAGCTGACAAAAGGAAAGTTACAAAGGATTCCTTAGTCTATGGAATTGCAGAGATTACTCCTAAAGTCAAGCACAATCATGTGAATCATCTTAATTTAAGGAGGAGATTAATTCTATCCTTTTATGCCCCCGCAAGATGGTGCCATCAGTGACACCAATCTTGGATCGAAGTAAGGCAAAACGAGACTTAGCTAACGGTTTTGTAAGGACATCCGCTAGATGATCATTGGTGGAGACATGAGCACAAAATCATAGTCAAGGGTGAGATGCTTCATCCGTGAATGGAAGACCGGATTGACGCACAAGTAAGTGGCACCTATATTGTCACATAATAGACGAGGTGGCAGAGGGAGTTGGAGACGTAGTTCACTGAGAAGATTTGTAATCCATGTCTGTAGAGGATCTAGCAACTGTCCGTTGTTTTTTAGAGCACCAAGAAATCGGGTTGCCGCCAAGAAAAATGATATATGCTGATATTGATGTGCAGTCATCTCGGTTTCCTGCCCAATCAGAATCAGAATAAGTTGTCAAGGTCAGTTGTCGATGACGGTGGAGATAAAGACCATACGTAACAGTGTGTTTGAGATATCGGAGTAGCCATTTTGCTGCTGTCCAATGAGTTTGACGCGGAGAGTGCATGTACTGGGCTAACTTATTGATTGCATAGGAAACATCAGGACGCGTGAGAGATAAATATTGCGTTCCTCCAATTAAGCTGTGATACCGAGAGACATCAACTGGGGGAGAGCCATCATTGAGGATGAGGTGAGTAGTGGAGCTAAGAAGAGTGGCTGTTTCTTTGATACTTTCCATGTTGAATCGAGCAAGTAAGTCACGGATGTATTTCTGCTGAGAAAGAAATAATCCATTACTTGTGGGAATCACCTCTACACCCAAAAACAAATCACTGGCCCAAGGTCTTTGATTGAGAACTTGTGAGAGAGAGCGGTAATGACGTGGTGAATGAGAGTCATAGAGTTGCCTGTGATTAACAAGTCGTCTACATAGACTAGAAAATAAACACGAATAGATTTAATAGTATAAACAAATAAAGAAGAGTCTGAGGGACAGTTCACAAAACCTTGAGATAGAATGAAGTTCTTAAGCTCGATGAACCAAGCGCGAGGAGCTTGTTTTAAGCCGTAAAGAGACTTATGCAAGCGGCATACATGGTGAGGTCGTGAGGGGTCAATGAAACCAGGTGGCTGAGACATGAAAACTTCCTCATCAAGGTGCCCATGAAGAAAGGCATTATTGACATCTAGTTGATTAATTCGCCAACCAGATGGGATTGCAATAGATAGAACAACTCGAATAGTTGTGGGTTTTATCACTGGACTAAAAGTCTCTGTATAATATAAATCAGGACGTTGATTGAATCCCTCGGCAACTAGACGAGCCTTGTAGCTAGCAACACTTCCATCAGGATTCCGTTTGATTCGAAAAACCCATTTATAGCCAACCACATTGTGATGAGATTCTCGAGGCACTAGGTCCCATGTTCCATTTTTGGCAAAAGCATGCAGCTCTTCACGCATAGCATTTGTCCACTCTTTCTGTTTAAGGGCTTGGGAGACAGAGGTGGGTTCTAGTGATAATGGTATAAGATGCTTTGTCGCAGTAAGGGTGAATATAGTTTTTGGCCTGAAAATATTATTTTTTGAGGGTGTTTGCATTGGATGAGAAGGATGTGGAGTGTTGATGTTTTCAGTTGGATGAGAAGAATTATTAGCAGGGAGCGACTCATTGATGGAGGAGTTCGATACAGTCTCGGGAGTGGTAGTCGGCAGAGATTGATCATCGACAAGCGGGATGTCACAAACTTGCATGGGTTCACGAGTATTGGAATATGGAGGGATGGTTGTGTGGGGCTAGACGCAATTGATAAAGGTATATTTGGATTATGCATGGAGGTTGGTTCACGTGAATCATGGGATTGACTATGAAAGGTGGTAGAATTTGGGCCATTTGGAGTACTCATGGAAAAAAGATCACGTGAATTGTGGGGATGAGTGTGAAAGGGACGAAATTTAGGAATAGGAATATTGGGATCCTGGGTGATTGGCTGCCTGAGAGAATTTTTCAAATTGGGAGAATCGGAATTGGAAAATAAAGGACTTGATGGAGCCGTATATTTGGAACACCATTTGGAAAGAGTATGGTTATTGACTTTATCATGATTTGTGCATGTAGACATGATGGAAATGTACTTTCTACGAATTGGACATGCCGAGAGTAATAGAATTTATGGTCAATGGGATCAAAGCAAATATATGCATTGTGTAAATTAGAGTACCCAAGAAATAGACAAGCTTTTGACCGTTGTTCAAGTTTCTGTGTATTTTATGGACGAAGCCATGGATAACATAAACACCTAAACAATTTTTATTTAGAATAATTGGGAGATGAATGGAATAAACACTCAAATGGTGATTTGTTTTGCAGGATAGGTGTTGGAAGTCGATTTATTAGATAGACAACAATTTTTAAGGAAAATGACCAAAGAGATAAAGGAAATGATGCTCGATGAAGCATTGTAAGGCTTGTTTCGACAATATGGCAATGACGGCGTTTGACGGAAGCAATGTGTTGAGGTGTATAAGGAGGTGAAACCAAATGTTGGATTCCATGAGTTTCAAAAACTGTTTTCAAACGCTGATACTCTTTTTGGTGTTTGCATTGGATGAGAAGGATGTGGAGTGTTGATGTTTTCAGTTGGATGAGAAGAATTATTAGCAGGGAGCGACTCATTGATGGAGGAGTTCGATACAGTCTCGGGAGTGGTAGTCGGCAGAGATTGATCATCGACAAGCGGGATGTCACAAACTTGCATGGGTTCACGAGTATTGGAATATGGAGGGATGGTTGTGTGGGGCTAGACGCAATTGATAAAGGTATATTTGGATTATGCATGGAGGTTGGTTCACGTGAATCATGGGATTGACTATGAAAGGTGGTAGAATTTGGGCCATTTGGAGTACTCATGGAAAAAAGATCACGTGAATTGTGGGGATGAGTGTGAAAGGGACGAAATTTAGGAATAGGAATATTGGGATCCTGGGTGATTGGCTGCCTGAGAGAATTTTTCAAATTGGGAGAATCGGAATTGGAAAATAAAGGACTTGATGGAGCCGTATATTTGGAACACCATTTGGAAAGAGTATGGTTATTGACTTTATCATGATTTGTGCATGTAGACATGATGGAAATGTACTTTCTACGAATTGGACATGCCGAGAGTAATAGAATTTATGGTCAATGGGATCAAAGCAAATATATGCATTGTGTAAATTAGAGTACCCAAGAAATAGACAAGCTTTTGACCGTTGTTCAAGTTTCTGTGTATTTTATGGACGAAGCCATGGATAACATAAACACCTAAACAATTTTTATTTAGAATAATTGGGAGATGAATGGAATAAACACTCAAATGGTGATTTGTTTTGCAGGATAGGTGTTGGAAGTCGATTTATTAGATAGACAACAATTTTTAAGGAAAATGACCAAAGAGATAAAGGAAATGATGCTCGATGAAGCATTGTAAGGCTTGTTTCGACAATATGGCAATGACGGCGTTTGACGGAAGCAATGTGTTGAGGTGTATAAGGAGGTGAAACCAAATGTTGGATTCCATGAGTTTCAAAAACTGTTTTCAAACGCTGATACTCTTTTCCCCATCAGTATAAATTGTATTAATGGATGACTTAAAATATTTTTCAACCATGACCTTAAACTTTGGAAAAATGGAGAAGACATCTGATTTATCTGTTAAACGAAATAACCATGAATATTTGGTAAAATGGTCTACAAAGATAATAGTAAGAAAAACCATCCATTGATCTAATTGGAGAAGGGCCCCATACATCGGTGTAAATAAGATCTAAAGGATAACGACTCTTTAAACTAGACTTGCCAAAGGGTAATTTATGGCTTTTATTACACTGACATGAATCACAAAATGACGACTTAGAAAAGGCTGGGAGATTGTTTTAGGAGATAACTTGGTGAAGAATTTTGGTTGATGGGTGACCAAGTCTATCATGCCAATAGTTAAGAGAGGCTTTAATACTCATGCAAGCTTGCTTTATCATACTTGTAGAGTCATCTCCAGCAGACCACTCATAGACATTATTCTTGCTCCGTTCCTCTGCGATCCTTCACACAAAAGGAAGAGAGATAAAATTCAATGGATGCATTATTTGTTTTACAAAATTGTGAGACAGATATTAAGTTTTGCTACATAGATGAGACACACAAAACATTCGAAAGGGAAAATGAGTGAGATGGAGTGGAAATAGTGGACTTACCAACATGTGTAATATTTAGACCAGTGCCATCACCGATTACAATGTCATCAGGGCCTTCATATGGTTGACGAAGAGATAGATTACTAATGTCGGAAGTGACATGATGAGATGCTACAGAATCCAACAACCAATTAGATGCCATGTTATTGAAAGTGGTGGTTGGATTTGCAGTAGCTACTGAGGTTGTAAAAAATAATTTCTTTGCAGTATTGCATTGACGTGCAGTGTGTCCCCATTTCTCACAAAATTGACAAATCACAGTAGTATTCTTGCCCGAATTTGGATTTCCAAAATTATTCGAATTGAAATTATTACCTTGATTTCCAAGGGCCTACCTTGATTTCCAAAATTAGGCTGTCATTGGCTCTGGCTTCCTTTGTTGTTTTGGATGTTTTTCTTGCCGAATTGATTACCATTTTTTGAGGAAGAGAAATGGGTAGCATTGGCAGTGATATTCCAAGATTTCCAGCAGATCGAAGTTCCTCTCGTTTGAGAAAGGATTCATATTCGACAAGTTTGTCGTGAAGTTCATCGAAGCTGATCATGGTATCTCTTGCCCGCACGGCAGCTGCAAGTTCCTTGAATTTGGGACCCATGCCGTTGAGAGTGTGAGTAATAAGGTATTGATTTGGAGCAGGTGCTCCAATTAAAGCCAATTCATCTGCAATGTCGCGAATAGTAGCAAGATATTCGACTACTGATTGTGAACCTCGACTAATGAGGGTGAGTTGTTCTGCTAACCCCATGGTTCTTAAGGATGAAGGATTGGCATAATTTTTTACTAAACGTGTCCAGGCTTCTGCAAAAGTTTTGCATGACCGAACCACATGGACAACTTTGTGGCTAAGAGAGCCAATGATGCCGAGCAAAAGGAGTTTATCTTGTCTTGTCCAAAGAATATACTCAGGATTTGAGACTTTATTGCCATCATTCTCAATATGTGAGGGAGGGCAAGGATTTGTTCCATCAATATACCCAACTAAATCATACCCATAGAGCAAGGCATCGAACTGTGATTTCCATGAGTAATAATTCGAAGGAGTCAACTTTAAAGGAAGTTGGTTGGCTACATTGATGGCTATAAGGTTGTTTGGGTTTAGGGAGATGTTGGTAGCTATTTGATTTGAAGAAGAAGCTGTTGAGTATTCGTTGGTCATGGAGGAAGTATAAAGAAGAGATTAAGACAAGGATCAATGACTCGTGTGAGTAATAGCTTGCTCTGATACCATATAAAGTCAGAGATAGAGATTGTGAAAAGGATGTTTTATTACTGTAAAGCCAAGCAATTCTATTATACAAGTTCATGAAGCTGTACACAAGTTTACGAAGCTGAAAAAGGAAAGTTACAGAGGATTCCTTAGTCTATGGAATTGCAGAGATTACTGCTAAAGTCAAGCACAATCATGTGAATCATCTTAATTTAAGGAGGAGATTGATTCTATCCTTTTAGTCGGGAAACTAATTAAATTTGGATCGATAGAACCTGATGCCGAGGGGAAGAATGAAGCCTTTCAACGAACAATGGCTTTGGTTGGCAATGAGCTTCGGGATGTGAGTTTCTTTGTTATGAAATAGCAACCGTAATTGTTTTGGTACCTTTGGTTTTTTAGTAGTTATGTAGCTGCGTTTCATTGAATAGTCCTTTATCGTATTGTGAGTTGGCCCTATATTTTTCTTTCTTCTACGTTTGCAAAGGTGGAGTCTTTGGACTCTTATAAGTACGTCTATGACATTGGTGTTTGCTTTACCAACGGATATGCATTATTAGCTCGTTTGGGAGTGTGGTGAGGTAGCTGGGCTGTCAAAACCTAGCTACTAAAGTGTTTGGTAATACTTGTAGCTGGACTTTGGCAGCATAGCAAATTTTTTTTCCTAACTTCTGCTCCACAGCTGTAGCTTTTACTTCACAGCAGCTGCAGCTTTTACTTCACAGCAGCTGCAGCTTAAAAGCTACAGNTATTGTGAGTTGGCCCTATATTTTTCTTTCTTCTACGTTTGCAAAGGTGGAGTCTTTGGACTCTTATAAGTACGTCTATGACATTGGTGTTTGCTTTACCAACGGATATGCATTATTAGCTCGTTTGGGAGTGTGGTGAGGTAGCTGGGCTGTCAAAACCTAGCTACTAAAGTGTTTGGTAATACTTGTAGCTGGACTTTGGCAGCATAGCAAATTTTTTTTCCTAACTTCTGCTCCACAGCTGTAGCTTTTATTTCACAGCAGCTGCAGCTTAAAAGCTACAACACCTCACTCTCAAACACACCCTATATCTTATTATGCTTGAGATTGTACAAAATGCTAAAGCATTTCATTGTTGGTATGGAGATGATCAGATTGCATATCCCTTATTATTAATTTGTAAGTCTCAGACCAACTAAAAGATTTTACGATGAATAATGCACGCACAGACATTTTGTGGAGCTTTACGTGATCTTCAGGTTAGATGCTGTCATTCTTGACAATGTCAATGGATTTTTTGACATTTTGAACAAAGTTTTATGCCAATTGAACTTCAGTTCCAGGGTAACAAACGATCAGCCAAGGAAAGATATACAATGGCCGATGCTGCTGAAATTGTAAGGCAAGTGTACGGTCAGCCAAGGATATTGTTTTGCCGAATGAAGATGAGGATGAGGAAGATGAAGATGACGGTGAGGTGAGGAAAACATTTCAGAGAAGGAAGATGATAAATCAGGGGATAACTGATTGTACGATGATCAAAGAGGTCAAAGGATTTCATGTGAAAGCATTCGTGACACATGCTTTTGCGTATACTTTTGCGTACATTCAACTACATATACGGATGCCGTTTGCGTGGTACGTTTGGGAAGCAAATGCACAGATATATACCTTTAGGCAAAAATGACTTTCTACTACAGGTGCTTTGTTTTCCCTTTGGTTGATGCCAGGATATAATTTCAAAGAATTTTACAAAGCTACATTTTTTGGGTATTTTGTGGTATAGTTTCCACGGTATTTTGTTGGTTATGCTGTACTCATTGTATGATTCCTGAACAAAAAGAATGTTTTAAATAAGAATAAATAAACGTAACACAGCATTAATATATATATATATATTTGTATAAAAAATATATATTTATATATTTTTAGCATTTTCTAGGGCAAAATGCAGTTGAAATATGTTTATACAAATATGTAACATGCTTAAGAATTTTTTATTGATTACAAAATTAA
The DNA here is from genome assembly GCA_002013955.2 of Citrus medica. NCBI lineage: Eukaryota > Viridiplantae > Streptophyta > Magnoliopsida > Sapindales > Rutaceae > Citrus > Citrus medica. The sequence goes on along the minus strand of MKYO02026729.1, from coordinate 134,397 downwards.
ATAGGATTTTCTTTGGTAAGATGGATGGGAGAAAGAACAAGAAAAAAGGGGAAAAAAGGTTAAAAAGAGAGAACATGAAAGAAAAATTAGAAATTAATGTGCAAAATTAAATGTTATGGAAAAATATCATAGAAATTAATGTACAAAATTAAATATTTCTGAACTATTTTCACTCTAAAAATTATTTGAAGACTCTTATTTTAATAAAATAATTTATTACAACCATCATATGAATTATTATTATTATGAACAATTTATTATAAGCTAATATAACATAATTATTTTGAACAGTCATATAGCACACATATTATTCAACCTATAATCCCTAAAAATTTTATTTCTAACATTTGAATAATGGGGTAAATCCATATTTTAAAATATTGTGACAACAAGATTTGTGAGACACATTTAATTTTTCAAAAAAATAAATAAAATTAAAATATTTTAAAGAGGTCATATTTTTGCCCTTTGATTAAAAGAAAAATCAAAATGGAGAGAGGAAGCTGAAACTGAAGCCAAATCAACTGCTACAACGTGTGGCAGCATCTTCTAACTGCTTCTTCTTCTGTGAAATGACTATTTTTTAAAAAATTATTATTGGGGGCAAAGAAAATCCGTGCTTCTTGGTTTTAAAGAATTTGGGTTTGTAATAATCAACATTTAAGGTATTCTTTAATAAATAAGATTAATAAGTAAAATTGTGTTAAAGAATTTGTTGATAGCTTGACTCGACTCTATTTGTTTTAAGTGTATTTTTTTTTGGTGTTTTGAGTGAATTAATTAAATGGTTTAAATTAAGATTTTTTTGACAAAGAGGATACAAAGTATAACTTAAAATTTTAAATTTAATAGATGAGTGTGTAGAATGATAAAGTGTTTGAAAGTAATTTTAAGAGTATAAAGAGATAAGAAAAAGATAAAAGAGAGAATATGAATCTCAACTTAAGGGATAAGAAAAAGATAAAAGAGAGAATATGAATATTAAGATTATGAAAGTTACCGTTAATACAAAGATCAAATCGTTGATCATAACTATTATCTTCCGAGATTCTCTGGAAAAAAATTAGGCATTTAATATTAGAAATTAAACGGAGGATTTCCTTCGACGCAGCATAGTTATTTTATAATTAATTAATGCATTAATTGATTTGTGGCAAAATTAAAGATTTTGGCAGTATGGCAATACATAGGCTTCAAATGGTTGCCCGAGTTCTCTTTTCTCGCTTTCTTTTTTGTATTTATTTGTGGTATGTACACTCTTTCACTTTAGTATTGTTTTTGTTAATCATATTATTATTTATTTTGTTATACTTTTAAATACTTAGTAGAAATTATGCTTTTAAGATTGTGTTTAAAATTACTTTTTTGATGTAATTAAAAGTGTTTTTATAGATCACGAAAAGTAATACCAATGCCTCGATTTGATGTGTAAATAATTTCTAATATATATTTTACAAAATGAACTTTGCCTTGTGTGACGGTTTTAATCGTTTGATTGAAAACTTGAAGCCTTACAGTTATTTGTCTAAATATTTTAAATTCTTATGAAGATGAGAATTTTGTTTTCGAGTGCACCTATATTGGCAATTGGATTGATTTTGATTGTTTCTCATCAAAATGGCTGGGTATCTATTAGTAATTGGAATTGTTTTGCTTCTGGAATTGCTAATAACAATCATGAATCAATAATTATTTCGCTATTTATGTGATCCTTAATCTAACAAATTTTAATCTTATTAGTACCTTTTTTTTTGGTGGCTCCATTTTCTAATTTTTTTTTGTGACTTTATTTTTTAAAATTTTGTTTCAGGTCTTCAATACAACGAGATATCAATCGAATCGGGAACTCTAAATTCGGTACAAAACATCACCTTTCCCAGTTTGCCTCGTAAACTTTTAAGTGTTGGTATGTATATAGAAAATTTTTATTTTGCTATTAAAGTTTGAGACGAGTTTAAGACATCGTAAATGAACATTTACAATGTTATAAACTCAATTAAGAAACCATAAATCTGTCTTGCATTTAATTTCAACTTGAAAATGACTCTGTGTGTGTATCCTCAAGTGGGTATCCTTATTTTCTTTTCATCCAAACACACTATTAGTTCAATCGAGTCAATGTTTAATTCAGTATAAAGTTATACGAATTAATAGCGTGTACTCTATTAAACGATATGACTCTTAATTATGTGTCTATGTCCACATAATAAAAAAAAAGATGCCTACATGAAAAAAGAACTATGTATGCACGCATAATCATTCTCTAGTGGGGTTGCTCTTTTTTTTTTTTTTTATGCAGACATGTTAAGCCGTTCGGTTTAATAAAGTCAACTTTTGATTCTATTAAACAACACCTAGTTTTATAGTGTATTAAAAATTNTTTTTTTTTTGGTGGCTCCATTTTTTAATTTTTTTTTGTGACTTTATTTTTTAAAATTTTGTTTCAGGTCTTCAATACAACGAGATATCAATCGAATCGGGAACTCTAAATTCGGTACAAAACATCACCTTTCCCAGTTTGCCTCGTAAACTTTTAAGTGTTGGTATGTATATAGAAAATTTTTATTTTGCTATTAAAGTTTGAGACGAGTTTAAGACATCGTAAATGAACATTTACAATGTTATAAACTCAATTAAGAAACCATAAATCTGTCTTGCATTTAATTTCAACTTGAAAATGACTCTGTGTGTGTATCCTCAAGTGGGTATCCTTATTTTCTTTTCATCCAAACACACTATTAGTTCAATCGAGTCAATGTTTAATTCAGTATAAAGTTATACGAATTAATAGCGTGTACTCTATTAAACGATATGACTCTTAATTATGTGTCTATGTCCACATAATAAAAAAAAAGATGCCTACATGAAAAAAGAACTATGTATGCACGCATAATCATTCTCTAGTGGGGTTGCTCTTTTTTTTTTTTTTTATGCAGACATGTTAAGCCGTTCGGTTTAATAAAGTCAACTTTTGATTCTATTAAACAACACCTAGTTTTATAGTGTATTAAAAATTAACTCTAGTAAATTATACAGTTTAACAACGTGTGTTTATTAAGAAAAAATGAAAATGTCCGCACCTGAAGATAATGATGATGATAATTTTAGCAATTTTTTTTAACATGTTACAATACTATATTATACGTTGACTATACGAATCTTGATTTTTTTTTATATTTTAAAACGAGTGAAGTAATGAGCATCTAAACGTTAATAATAATCTTTATATGCAAAAAAGTGTTCAAATAATGATATTCAGATTGTACAACGCTACACTACTAGAAAAATTGGTTTTACTGACACTAATTTTTAGTGTCAATGATTTTTGTGTCAGTAATTCGTGTCACTAGAGTATTGTTGAGTGTAAGAAATTGTATATTTATAAAGGAGAAAATCGTCATTTTACATTTCAAGTCTTACTAACACTCTTACTTTTATATATTTTAGCTTCTTGTAATTTAATTATGTGTGTTTTATTTTAATTAAGTATTTTATGTATTTTAGGGGCATCATGATCATTTTACAAGAAATGAGAGATCGGACAGCAAAACGAACATCACTTTTGAACTCAGGACATTCGAAAACCTTAAGAGGAGAATAAAAGAAAAAATAGTATTGTTCACATGTATGGTACTATTCACATGTACGGTATTGTCTATGTTACTGTTCATGACACTGTTCATACATACGGAACGATGACGTGGCATTGACTGATGATGTGGCATTGACTGATGAGGTGTCACGATCCTACTCGACTGAAATTCTTATGTACTGTTGATGGTGACGTGGCAGCTTATTAGTGGACCAAAAATCGCCCGTACGGTACATGCAATACACGAGATTATTTTCAACCGAACCGCGTCACTATTCAAACTGCGTGGTCAAATCGTGTCACTGTTCAAACCGCGTATTCTTGACTGATGACGTGACACAATCCTGAGCGTCTAAATTATTTTTAATCCGATGGCCATGATTTACTCAATGTATCTATAAAAAAAGGCTCTGCCCACCTAATTTGGCATCTCTGAATTCATTTCTGANGGCTCTGCCCACCTAATTTGGCATCTCTGAATTCATTTCTGAACTCCATTTTCTGTAATTCCTTCTCTATCTTGTATTTTCTACGTATTTTAATAAATTTTCATTTTACTCCTAGTTCAATTATGAGTAGGTAATTTTCTTTCAAGCTTGGGTTGAAGGTGAAGTCTCAACATGTGCCATGGGCTTTAATTGGTAAATTTACTTTCTCTTCCCCTCTAATTTTTGTGGATATTTTGTCTTTTCGTTGACAAATAGTAATAATCTTGTCTAGATACCGTCCTGGTTTCACTGGCTCCCTAATACAAGATTATTATTATTTGACACGATAAGCCCTTAGCACCATATTGATTAGAGCGTGGTTCATGAGGTGTAGATTCCCCCCCTTATGATTTAATTGGTAATAATAAGGAATGTTTAGCCCATGGTGCATATTGATATAGATCCAGATACCCAAGTACGTCATTCTAATAGATTTTCACTTCAATTTACTTCTGCCATTCCCATTTAAATTCTAGAATAGTTTAAATCACTTCCACCACAAATCCTCATAGAAAATTAATTCTACATACGATTAAAATCCACCTCCTCGTGGGATCGACACTCGTCACCATTAATTTATTCTACAATAGATTCGTGGACTTGCGAGTTCAATAAAATTTGCACAACAAGTTTTTGGCGCTGTTGCCGGGGAGGTAAGTTATTTTAATTCGTAGAATTAATTTTGTAAATAATTTCTTTTAACTGTTTTTTTGTAATTTTTTTTCTTATTAAAAAAAAAGTGAATATGCATTTAGAGGTAAGAATTTTATTTATTTTTCTCTTCTTTAAAATTCTGCAATTTAATTTTTAAGTTATTTTTCTTTGTAATTTTTTGTTTATCTTATTAATTTATTTTCAGTTAATTTATTTCACATATTTTTTTAGTGTGTTTTTATGGTAAGGGTGTAACAGCGTGATAAAGATAGTATCGTAATTTCTCATTCTTCTTTATTTTTATTTATTTTGTTCCCATTTATTTTTGTGTTCTTTGCATGCATAGTCGAAGGTCATTATTACCTAATCTTGAGCCTATAGACCTTGAACTTAAATAAACACTTCGCACACACAAACACGTTGTAAATAAAGATAAAATTGAAATGGATTTGCAACAACACAACCACCACAGGAGAGGCCATTTAAGGATTACTTCAGTCCCTTAGCTAATTTGAGCACATCATGCATAAGATTCCTAAATGTAGCTGCTAGGAGTTTTGAACTAAAACCTAGTGTGCTAAATTGTCTCCCAACATTTATGGCCTAGAAAATAAGGACCCATATAATCATCTGAATGATTTTCATGCTGTTTGTCAAACTTTTAAATATGACAATTTTTCAGACGATGATGTTAAACTCATATTATTCCCATTTTCTTTAAAAGATAGAGCTCGTTCATGGCTCAATATATTGCTTGCTAATAGCATTACATCATGGGAACAAATGGTGATAAAATTTTTGAATAAATACTTCCAAGTGCTATTCGCAGGGAAATTTTAGAGTTTACCCAGAGAGAAGACGAGTAGTTTTTCGAAACATGGGAGTGATTCAATGGGTTACTCTTGAAGTGTCCACATCATGGATAAGAGAAATGGCACCAATGCCAATACTTTTTGGAGGGATTATTGCCACATGTGCAAGAACGACTAAGGGCAATAAGTGGAGGAGAGCTAATGTCAAAAGTGCATCAGAGATTTGAGAATTTTTCCAGCGACAAGCAGATAATTCCCAACAACGGAGTCGATCACTCAGGAATACTAAAAGAATTAAGGGAGTAAATGAGGTTCAAATTGGCGAGTCAAGTTCAGAAATTAAAGAAGTCAAAGAGATGGTTGAAGGTCTTTCTCGACAAATAGCATCGTTAACGACTGCTAAATCAACAGAACCACATGACCATGACTCATACTCAGATCAAGCCAATGTCATAAGTGTAATGAGAAAACCATCTAATTACAGCCCATACTCCAACACATATAACCCTGGATGGAGAGACCACCCCAATTTTTCATGGTCACAAGGATTCCACAGAATGGACCAGCAGCTCCAGCTCCACTAATGCAACTAATTCCTCAAGTTCCTCAAGCCTCTCAGTCACCATTTAGACCATACAAACAAAACCAGAACTACTCTCAACCAAGACCATGGGAGGATGCATTCCAGAATTTCAAGAATGTTACTCACTCCATGATTGAGCAATCAAACCGTACCATTGATGAACTGCGAAATAAGATGAGAGCAGGCTTCAACTCACAAGCCCAATCAATTTCAAACTTTGAGAAGATGGTGGGACAACTTGCTTCTTTAGTTCAAACTTTGGCAATGACTGTTAAGAAAAGCAAATTCTGAAGTCAACCTGTGCCTAATCCTAAAGGAGTGCATGAAGTAAGTATCAGTTCACCACAACAGCATGGAGAGATCAAAGCTATCATGACCTTGCGAAAGGGGAAAGAATTCGACAATAAAGTGGAGATGCCGGTGACGAAAATGAATCAAATTGTACCTGTAAATGTTGAGAACTCGCCATCAGAGGAGAAAGAAGAAACCAACCCACGGGAATACGTTCCTAAAGCTCAATTTCCTCATACGTTAGCTAAAGGAAAGAATGCAAAATCCACATGTGAGATTCTTGAAATCTTCAAACAAGTAAGTGTTAATATCCCTTTGCTTGATGCTATAAAGCAAGTTCATCTTATGCCAAGTTTTTTTAAGACCTTTGCACTAAAAAGAGAAACATTCATGTTCAAAAGAAGATATTTTTAACAAAAAACGTTAGTTCTATACTCCAACACAAAATTTCTCTAAAATACAAAGACTCAGGCTCCCCCACTATCTCATGTAGTATATGGAACCACACAATTGAGAATGTTTTGTTGGATTTAGAAGGTAGTGTAAATCTATTGCCTTATTTAGTATTTGTAAAACTTGGACTGGGAGAATTACACCCAACTCCAGTGGTGTTACAACTTGCAGATCGGTCCGCAAAAATACCTCGTGGTATTGTGGAGGACGTGATTATCTAGGTAGACAAGTTTTATTTTCCTGTTGATTTCATTGTAATTAACACTCAACCAATACAGGATTCAAGGAAGCACATCTCCATTATCATCGGCCAACCTTTCTTGGCAACTGTAGATGCTCACATTCAATGCAAGACTGGAAATATGCAGTTGTCCTTTGGCAACATAATTATGGAGGTAAACATCTTCAACATTGTCAAACAACCTCACAATGTAGATGATGGAATTGTTGATGTGGATTTAATAGAAGCATTAATTGATAATACTTTTCTTTCAAACCTTAGCAATGATCCTTTACAAACATGTTTAACTCACTTTGGTTTGGATTTTGATATTGACAGATTAGTCAATGAGGTCAACGCTCTACTTGACTCAGCAACATCCATGGACACTGATAAATGGAAGTCAAGAGTTGAACAACTAACACCATCAGAGAAGAAACTCATCCCATCATCATAATCACCACCGAAACTCGAGCTCAAACCATTACCCAACACTTTGGAATATGCATTTTTGGGAGAAGAAAGCACTCTACCGGTAATCATCTCATCATCCCTAAATGATGAACAAAAAGGTAAGTTGTTGGATGTTTTAAAGAGCACAAAGGAGCATTAGGATGGACCATAGCGGACATAAAATGTATAAACTTAGTAGACTGCATGCATTACATTTACTTTGATGAAAATGCTAAACCTACTAGGGAAATGCAACGTCGGTTAAATCCTAACATGAAAGAAGTTGCTAGAACTGAAGTCCTTAAAGTATTAGATGCAGGTATCATTTATCCAATTTTTAATATTTAATGATACTATTTACATGTCAGTGATTTATATCATTTTAAATATTTAGTGTCAATATTTAATGATGTTATGTCACTTTTGATTAATAGTATACTTTTATTTTAATTATATTTTCCCTATTTGTTTCATAATTAATTAAAAACTCAAAATATATTAAATATACCAAATCTTGCACTACAATTCACATAATAAAAATCTCAAATACATTACTTAAATTAAGATAATTCAACTATACCACTGTTTGGAAAAAAAAAGTATGAAATTAAGTTTTCCAGAAGTTCTAAACAACAACAAAGTACTAAATTAAGTTTCAACAAACATTAACCAACAAGAATAAGCACAAGAATGTCATTGAATATCCATACACGGCTTCAATTTTTTCCCACCTACAAGTACATAAAATCAATTATTACACCGCAAAAAATAAGTCTCGGAAGCAAAAATACTCATAAACTATTCATATATTACCTCATAATTATAGAATGTAATTAACTTGGCAACGTATGTAGCCCATTGATCACGGAGTCGTGAGAGCTCTTTCATGGTGTACTTATCAATTCCTTTGAACTTTAATTTCAAAACAACAAGTTATTCACGAAAAATTAAATTGTAAACTATAGCTATTCACCTAATCTCTCCAACAATATGCTATATACCCATTATTATAAGTACGATTACTTACAACATATAAAATACATACAATATATAAAAACATAACAATCAAGAAGCACACATTAGGTCTAAGGTTCAAGGTTCTTTTTGAGGTGATTTATTTTACAGTGCATTAAAACAATATGATGCAGTATTCTAAAAATTGTTTTTGATACTTACATTAGTTTTAAGAATGTTCACATTTGTAACGATATCTTGAATGTATTTCATCACGTAGTAGCCCAATTCAAAGCTGCTAGGTTGCCTCAGACACTACAAAATAAAAATTACATAATTTATTTTTTCTGAAATAAGCAATGATTATTTAGGTTTGTCTCGTTTTTACCTTGACGGAGACCCATTGAACATTAGCCTTTGTACCAGACTTTAAATATTGATGTATTCTAATCCTACTACAAGGAAGACATAACGAATGTTAGCAAATAATTAATGTAAAATAGAAAAATAAAAGAATGTGCTCAAAGATACAAATAAGAAACTTAACTGATTCACAATCTGCATCATCTCTTCATTAGAACTACTTTCCAAGGGATCAAGATAATAGACTGTACCTCTCACCATATCAATTGTGAATAACACCCAATGGCTGTAAAACAAAATAAAAATTATTTGAAGACATGGATTACAAGTAAATTTTTGTACATAATTAATTTACTAATTAAAGAATATGGTTAGCAAATGAAAAAATTATACCCGAGGTTATAGGGGAATACAACGACCTGTCCCAACTCTGCCAAGCCCAAAATTTTTAAAAAATATTGATACCTCTCTTTGAAGCTAACCGTTGTTGGATGTAACTTCTCAAAAAGCCCAAACTGAACGGGTTTGGCACTTCCAAGAAAATAAGAAAATATCTTAAAACCAAAAAACAACCAAGAAAGAAATAGAATTTGAGGCTCGAGCTTGGACCAAAATTGCTATAGCGATTCTAGGTTTGATTCGTCTCATCTCAAGCTTCAAAACAATATATTATGTGCCCTAAACGGACACCTGTAGTCCAAGTTACGCCCTTTGAAAGACACCCTCCTCGCAACACGCAACCATCTTACATCACTATGTTTATACAAAACTATATTGCTTGAGTGGAGTCTCTATTAGAGACTGCAAACACTAATTTTACTAATAAATATGACCTTCAATTCTATCTAATTCTACACTATTACTAAATCTAATTCAACTAAACAAAAGCTAGCCTTCAACAAACTACATGTTAGAGTTTGGTTAACATGTTCTATGAAGTAAATTAGTAAACTCTAACAAAGCAGGTTGTATACATACTGAGAATACCCAAATTTCATTTGACAAACAGTGGCTAGTCCAAGCTGTAATATTCAATTCAACTAAACCCTAAATTCGAATAAAGAAAGTGAGTGAAATGGTCAAAAATAAAGTAGTACCGTAATTTCCGACAACAACGACGATGTTGTAGAGTTCTACGTTGCTTCAAAATACTGTTGAAGGGTGAATCAGAGGCTCGATTTATGAAATAAGAGTTTAAGTAGACATTAATTATATTTAGGGTTTGAAATAAGGTTACTAAATTTGACTAGTGTAGTGAACTGGAGAAAGAAATTTTTAGGTTTTGATTGATGAGATGAGGGAAAGGTTTGTTTGAGATTTAGGCTAGTGTAGTGAATTGCTAGGTGTTAGTTGTAGGGTGTCGGCCAGTTTATGAAGCGAGGAAAGAAATGTTTAGGGTTGGATTGATGAGATGAGGGAAAGAGGTTCGATTGAGATTTAGGCATTTGGCTTTTGCTATTGTAATTTTCTTTTTAAATTTTTAATGAAAAAATTTACATCTTAACCCAATATGGGTTAGTGGTTTTCGATTCAAACATAAAAATTTTAAGTTAAAGGTCTTAGGTTCGAGTTGGTAGATTTACAAATTACAATAATTTTTTGAATCTCTGATACTTCAGTATCAGTGATTTCTGATGTTTAATTTAATGACACACTAGTATCAATAATTTATAATATTTATTTATTAAAAATGAAAAATAGTACATATGTACAAAATTATTGACACTTTTTACAAAGTATCAGAAAATTAAATGTCAATAAATGTCATTTTTGTAGTAGTGTCAACTTTCTCCCCAAGCCAAGTGGAATTCCAACTTTTGAAGTGGAAGTACACAATACTTGTGCCAGCGGATGTTACATTACCGGAATTCACCTAAATTGTGCAGGATTCAACTCTGACAACGTCATCGATCTTAAAATATTTTTTCATCCAAAAAACTGAAAAATATGTGTCATAAACAGCAATGAACCACTAAAGTTTCGCGCTGCAGTCTCCTTCAGTTACACCACCAATTTCATGTACAAATTCTCAATTGCATCATTTCAGTGCATACCTAAAAGTTCGGATTAGATATAAAGTATGGATCCTTAAATGGTAGTTGGCATTTTACATTCACAAGTTACTTTTCTGTGACAAGATTTTTCAATTTTCTAGAGTTTTGAATGCATGCGAGATCATTATTAGTTTTGCTTATTTTATTTGCAAATACTCTGCATTCCATTTCAGGTTTCAGTAACTGGTTTAATTGACTAAGTCTAGATACAATATTAATTGATAATTCAAAAACAAATTGAACAAAATAAGAGTTTGATGAAATCAAACAATGTTTTTCCAGTACTGGTGCTAGTAATCTGTTATGTTTTTTTAATTTTTTTGTGTCAAATTTTGATCTTAAAAAAGAATATTTTAATTAAGTGGAATAAATATTTAAATTGATTCGATAATAAAGAAAGAAGCTGGATCAAACCATGCAAGAACATGTATATATATGACAACTATTTATAAAATTTATACGAATTTTATTTGTGTTGGAAAAAGAAAAAAAAAACTAATGCAGTTCTCCATTAATGAACTAAACTATAAAATTAGGGGTTAATATGTTAGGATTCCTTAATTAATAATTATTAAATCGTTTTTATCGCCCACCTTATTTATCAAGTGAAAGGAAAAAGATTATTGTACAACTTAACTACAAGGAAGTAAATTCACATTCTTTAAAGAAAGCGTTGAATTGAATTGCGTTTTTTGCAAATTTGAAGGATAATGGGATCAATGTTTGCTTGTGAGGGAAGGATGTTATGAAGATTTTCAAAATCTTAAGAAATATTTTCAACAAAATTAAACAATATAGGGACTTTATGTGTAATTCAAGAAGACTCCTTGAACGGTACGCAAGAACCAACCTTCAAGCCCACAATAATCCTATGTTATCATTTCTATTTTTCGGGGAGTTATTCTTGTTGAGATCCCTTGTAATTTTTGTTGATACCAAGTAGAACTCTTTTTTTTTTTAAATTTTGTCACCATTATTGAATCTCTAACTGACTAAGCAAACATAGAACCTTCTTTTACATGTTTTCTTTTTTTCTTTTATTTGGTTTTTTACTCAAAATTAAACACTCAATTATCAATTTACTTTTACAGGCAAATAATCAAAATTTTAACTGCAGAATTGAAGCAACCAAGCAATTTAAAAAGGCTTTGTTCGACAGATAGGAGCCAATATAATAGCTGATTTTATAACGAATTGCTTATTTTCACGTCCATGTGCATTTTAACAAGGAAAAAAAAGGTATGTGCATTTCTTAATTTATTCTTTATTTAATTTCCAAAATATCTTATAACAATTTTCTTTTAAGAATCCCACTCGTTTTTTCAGTCTCATTCAGAGTATTGTTCTTAAGGTGGTAGCTAGCTAATTGGTTAATGTAATGTTTGCTAATTAAGGATATCGATTTCTAGCTCTTTTGAATGGGTTTGTTGAGAGTAATATCTATTCATTTGAATTCCTTTTACAAAAGATGCTCCATTAATAAAAAAATTTTGGGCTAGGGTGGTACAAAATGTCTTCAGTTCGAACTTTACTTATATGGATGGAAAGAGAATTAAGTTGTTATCAGACTATAATTAAAAAATAAAATAAAAATAACAAGACAGAAAATATGTAATTTTTGTTGTTGTTGAGTGCTTCCATGTCAAAGTTTCTACAGCATATCCATGTACAACAAACTCATATTGATACAATTTTGTACATAGAAAATAATTAAGCCCCCTTGAATTTATTCTTCGCCTTTTGGTTGATGCTTTTGAGATGTGGGTTATGGCTTTTATGCTCCCTTGAAGTGCTGCTTCATCAAATTTTTAGTTACTTTATCAGTATCGATCTTTTGTCTGGTGAGTAGTCAATCATATATATTGCTTACTAGTGATTTACTGTAATTTTATTCCCTACGCAGAAACACCTACAGCAACAAAAACCAAATGATGGTTGTCGAAGCCAACAAAAATAAATACATAGTCTAAATAAATTGTGTATAGTGATTGAGCAGAGTCGTGTCCACAGAGATCGGTAATTATTTAAATCATTTTTTAAATGTAAATTGTAAAATAGGAGGATTGTTGACAATAATAAAAATCAAATTAAAATAACAAGAATGCAAATTAAAATTGTGATTCAAATTGGGAAAGCTCTGGTTGAAGGAATTACTCAGCTTGATTCGACTACTGATATTGATTCAAATATAAATTATTACTACTTATGAATAGACCGGTTATACCTACTGAGACCTTCTAATAGCCAATCTCTCCTTAACTAGTCAATAACCAAGGTACGACCGTTGGTTATTTCCCTAATCAATAGACAACCCTAGATATGATCATAGGAATTAATCAATTGACAGCCTGAAAAACCAGAAAGACCCAAATCCTAATCAACAAACACATACGATAGTTTATTTAAATTAGATTGTTTATTCTCATAACACAACTCACTGCTATGTTATTTATCACAAACATTAAAATCTTCATACGATGAATCCTTTAATTGACAATAAATTAAGTTGATAATTAAATAGTGGCCAGTTATCTAATTAACAAACATAATCATGAAAATAATTCATAGAATAAACAAATACCTAAAAAGTAATAAAACAATTAAAGCACAAGAAAGATCTCACAGTAGTGATGAATCAAAGCTTCATTAACCTTTAACCAGAATAATAGGTTTAGTTCTTCATAGAGAGAAGAGAAAAAAATTTAGATCTAGAGTTTCTTTCTTTTTCTAAAAATCTCCTGGTTCACAATAGATTCCTTCCTTAAATACTCTCTCTATCTTCTCCTATAGAGTTCTTTTTAAAATAAAATACTAATATCTGAAATATTAAATTCGTAATTACAAAAATAACCAAGAATACAAAACACGTTAAACTAAAAACTGCAGGTCCGTAGTTGACAGCACGCGCCCACGCCTTATCAACAAAGTTCTTCTGACGCTTATAATTTCTCCAAGAGAACAATCATCCTTAAACATCATCTTGTAGCTCAATTTTAGCACCAATCAATAGAATTGCACCTAAAAAATAAAACACAAGTAAATCACTATTATTAAGTGCAAAACATTGATATTAAGGGAAGTAAACAATGCAAAACTAGTGTATAAATTGCACTCTAACGAATTCCCCCACACCAAGATGATGCTTGTTCTCAAGCATATAACTCATGGCTAATCCCAAATCTCCACTCAATTCTCATCTCAACTCATCCAAAAACAATCTTAAGCAAGCATACCTCAAGAATTTAAGTTGATCAACATTCGAGAGATAAGGATTTTAAAGCATAGAATCTCATAAGGTAGAATGAAAGAAAAACATTCAACCACCAAGAAGATCCATTCAAAATTCAAGTGCAACAAGATTTAATAACCCTCTCATTGTCTTCACTCCATGCACTCAAAGTGTTTAGGGTATCATTTATGTACTCAAATCAAATCAAAGAATGCTATTTCCATAAGCTTGGTCATATATCACATCTCAATCCACAAAACATGAATAAAATGCAAAAATCTAAGGGTCTTAAAAAGGTTGTAATGGGGTTAAATAGGTTAAATGAAAAAGAAAGGTTTATAAAAGAAAAAGAGATCAAAATGAGCGGAATGAACTCATTAAATGAACTTATGATATTAAAATGCTTATTTCTACTCAAGTTGCTAAGAATGTAAACATTTTTTTCTTTTTTCTTTTTTTCGATTTTTGTTTTGTTTTGTTTTTGTTTTTTTTAATCAAACAAAAGAAATGAACGTTGCACAATTTAATTCAAGCATAATGCTTGTTGATCTAATTGAGAAACTTTAATACAAGGTAGAAAAAGCAACAAAATATACACAAAATATATCCACACAATGAGTCCAAAAATCTCCTTAAATTGAGGCTCAAAAAAAGAAAAAAAAATGGTTAAGTAGACGGAGAGAATTAGATGGGTAATGGTTAAGGCTCAAACAAAGATAACAAATAAAGGTTTTCGGGTGGAGAAAAAGAAGAAAAATGTGAGAATAGAAAAATGGAAAGTGGTTTGCCCTTATCATTTTAATGCATAAAATCCCGTAATGCGGCTATGCATAACAAAGCCAGTTCTAGAATAAACAAACTAAGATTGATATTCACATAACAAAAATAATTGGAGTAAAGTGGTTGCTCATAGGCTCAAATCCTCACAAAGTTGGTAAATTTGCCATCAAATCATGTACACTCTTCAAATGAATCAACCTTCAATAGTAGTGTAGAATGAGAAGAAGGTATGAGTGATATATAAAAGGAAAGATAAAAAGGATAATAAGCGAGAAAGATGTATGTAGTAATAAAAAAAAAGAAAGATAAAATGTGAGTGATGAAAGAATATGGTAAAATAAAAATAGATATGAATAATTTGAGATAGATGGGAAAAGAGTAGTGAGAAAGAAAAGAAAAGAAAAATAATAATATATATGAAGCATACTAACTCCAAAATCATTTAGGGATGAGTAGAGTGAAAATAATACTTCCAGACATCAATAATGCACAAATCACTCCCCCACACCAAGAACTTACATTGTCCCCAATGTAAGATAATCAAAGCTCACATAAAAATTAAAGCATAAGGATAAAAGATTAAAGGCAAAAACTTCCCTGAATTGTGAGCTTTGATCCACATAACGTCTATGGGCTTGGCGGAAATGGTGGGATAAATCCCACACTCTCGAAGTATGCGGCCAAATTCTGCTCCATCTTGTTCAGCTTGTGCTCCATTTTCTCTAATTGAATGCTCAAAGGTGGTGCGGATGTAGAAGGAATAATCAGCGGGGCAGCAGTGTCGTCGTCAAACTCGTCATCAGAGGTAGCACTACTCCTCACACAGAGCTTCTTTGGAGGTTGAGTGGGTCCTGGTTCAGTAAACTGAAATCTCCCCTCCTTGAATTTGACCACACCTGTTCTTTTAAACACAGACATATCCAAACATTCATTTTTGCAAGCAAGATGCAAATCATTATTTTCAGGATCAAGCACACATAGTTTTATAGCTAACAGAGTAATGTATGGACCAAGAAATAAATTCCAATACCGTTTAAGCACAAATTGATCTGCTGACCAAAAACCTAAATTAGGCCTCACATCATTTAACATGCACCAGATAAAATAAAATTCAGTTTAGAGAAAACTCATTAGTGATCTTTCTTTCCTAAAAAATTATATGCTAAGAATCGATGCACACATTTCAAAACAAGATCACGTAAGAAAGAACTCTTTGATTTACTCGGGTTATAGGCATTGTGATCAACAGATAAATTACGCCAAAGACCATAAGGC
Source organism: Citrus medica (assembly GCA_002013955.2). Lineage (NCBI taxonomy): Eukaryota > Viridiplantae > Streptophyta > Magnoliopsida > Sapindales > Rutaceae > Citrus > Citrus medica. The sequence continues at coordinate 118,196 of MKYO02026729.1, read as the reverse complement.
TCAAAATTTTCGCTAAAGTCAAAAGTTGTTCCTAAATATGCATCACTAGAAGAATAATTATCATCAATGAATCCTAAAGCTAGGTTAAAATCTGTGATAGATTGTGAAAAATTTCGTCCCATTAACCTAAACTTTATAACATCCGGAGTATGCAAAGTAAAATCGTTCGGTATATTAAATTGAAAAGTAGCATAGAACTTCCTAATCAACTCAACATATCCCAAACAATCAACATTAACAAACTTACGAAATGAATCTTATCTATCAAAGAGTCAAAATTATCCTTAACATTCAATTTTTCAAGAGTCGGGCAATGAATATACTTAGCTGGAAGTATTTGTTGTTTGGAAATATCTTTGTACCTTTCTTTCTCTTGTTGAGTCGTGAATATGAGGCACCCTCCGAGATTGGATTCTGCAAGTGGCAAAACACTCATGCCCTTTCCATGTTTCGATCTTTGTCTCATGGCTAGACGTGAATTTGAAACTGTGTTCCATGGGACCGTAGTGGGAGCGGCAATCTTGGATTTCTTTGCGACGGGTGTCTTTTTAGATGACTTGGAAGTTGATACTTTCCTCTTCGGCATTGTTACAATAATTTCACTCACGGATTTCGATTCACGCGACTGGAATGCAAGGGGTGGGCTGGTTGCGAACGATTGCTGCTCGGCTGGAGCTTGGGGGTACACGGCTGCTGGTTCAGGTTGCTCACGAATGGTTGTGCTGCGCGCTCAGGCTGGGGCTAGTTGCGCGTACGGTTGCTGCTGCTGCTGCTAGGGATGCTCGGTGAAGGCCGGAGCTGCTGGAAAGAAAATAATTTTTGTTTTGAATTAGGGATTTTGTGAATGGTGATTTTTCTCAACTGCACCATGAGAAAAAATATTAGTAACAATAAAAGGTCCAACCCAGCAAGAACGTAATTTACCCGGAAAAAGTTTAAGCTTAGAATGAAAAAGAAGAACTTTTTGACCAACAGAGAACTCCTGTCTCAAAATCATTCTATCATGAAATGTCTTCGTCTTTTCCTTGTAAAAAACTTCCTGCACTATAGGGTTAATAACATCCACAGAAAATACCGAATGTTCCTCACTAGGATATTTCATGGCATCATTCATATTGAATTCTATAACCTCTCCATCAAACTCCATAGTGAGAGTCCCTTTATGTACATCCATTTTAGTCCTAGCAGTCTTAAGAAAAGGTCTTCCTAGCAAAATTGGGACAGAATTAGAGGAGTTATCCTCTTCCATATCAAGTACATAAAAATCAGCAGGAAAAACCAACTCATTAACTTGTACTAAGACATCTTCTAATACCCCATCAGGATATGCATTAGACCTATCAGCTAGTTGAATTATCACGCCAGTTTCTTTTAATGGACCAACATTCAAAGATGAATAAATGGAACGATGCATGACATTAATAGAAGCTCCTAGATCTAACATAGCCTTTTCAACTCTAACACTACCAATTTTACAAGGGATAGTAAACATACCTGGATCCTTGCGATTAGGAGGTAGTTTCTTTTAGAGAACTGCTGAAACATTCTCCCCCATGTGAACTTTTTTATCTCCTCTTAATTTTCTCTTAGAGGTGCACAGTTCCTTAAGGACTTTAGCATATCGAGGTATTTGTTTTATAGGATCTAATAAAGGAATATTTACTTCAACCTTGCGAAATGTCTCAAGGATATCTTTCTCTTCTTCCTCCTTCTTGGATTTTGCAAACCGGCTTGGAAAATGAGGAGGTATCACAATAGGTAGGGGTTTCGCTCTAGTGGGTTGCGCATCTTGAGATTTATGCATCAATTCATTCTTCTCAAACTCATCTTCTACATGCTTTGTCACTTTCTCACTAGGCTCTTGCAACTCCTTCCCACTTCTAAGGATGATAGCACTAATGTTTTGCTTTGGATTCACCTCAGATTGTGAAGGCAACCTCCCTAATACTTGAGACTCCAGACGGCTTACTGTAGTCGCCAATTGACTCATTTGGTTCTCCAAATTCTGAATGCTTGCTGTAATTACCTGCTGAAATTGTTGAGTGTTAGTCGCAAGTGATTTAACAATTCCTTCAAAAGATATACCTGACTTGGAGTTTGACTGTGGAGGTGCTGGTTGTCTTGGTGGATACTGTTGTGGGAATCTTGACGGCCTAACTCCATAGCTGAAATTGGGGTGATCCTTCCATCCCGGATTGTATGTTTGTGCATAAGGATCATACCTCCTCTGAGGCATGCCTGGAAATCCTCCAACTACATTGGCTTGTTCAACGGGTTCTTCTTGAAGTGTAAGACACATATCAGTTACATGACCCATATTGTAACAAATGCCACAAGTCTTCACCTGTTGCACATTACCTAAAACAAACTTTTCCACAAGAGAAGTAAGTTTATCTAAACGTTGTTCAACAAACGAAATATTTACCTCACTCACCTTCCTTGAAGTGGGATCTTGCCTACTGCCAAATTGTTGTGCATTGACTGCCATATTTGAGATCAACTCCCTTGCTTGAGTAGGGGTCTTGTTCACCAACACGCCTCCACTAGCAGCATCTATCATACTCCTATCCATCAATGATAGTCCTTCATAAAAATATTGAATAAGAAGTTGATCAGAAATCTGATACTGAGGACAACTGGCACACAATTATTTGAATCGCTCTCAATACTCATACAAAGTCTCCCCAGGAAGTTGTCTAATCCCACAAATGTATTTTCTGATGTTGGCAGCTCTTAAAGTAGGAAAGTACTTCTCAATGAACTGCTTCTTCAAACCATTCCACGTTGTAATCGATCCAGGAGGCAAGTAATATAACTAGTCTTTAGCTAGCCCATCTAAAGAGAACGAAAAAGCACACAGCTTAATCTGCTCTTCAGTCACGCCTTGTGGCCTCATACTTGAACACACAACATGAAACTCCATGAGATGTTTATGAGGATCTTCACCTGTAAAACCATGAAACATGGGTAACAAATGAATAAGACCAGACTTAATTCAAAATTTACCTCCAAGTCTACATATTGAATGCAGAGTGGTTGCTGATTCAAGTCTGGTTCAGCTAACTCTCTAAGAGTTCTTTCTACATGTGCAGCTTAATCAATCACTTGTTCTTCTGAATCGCTAGATGATTCAACCAAATCAGGCACCGTATCTGTTTCAGAAAGCAAAGGCGACGAGGATCGTTGCTTAGCTCGCTTCGTCTGCTGTCTCAGCTGGCGAGCTGTCTTCTCAATTTCAGGATCAAACGAAAGTGTACCTGTACGAGAAGAACGAACCATACACCAAGTAAAACGTAAAAAGGATTAAATAAACGACACCAATCCCCGGCAATGGCGCCAAAATTTATTGGTTGTCGAAGCCAGCAAAAATAAATACCTACTCTAAATAAATTGTGTATAGTGATTGAGCAGGGTCGTGTCCACATAGATCGGTAATTATTTAAATCGTTTTTAAAATGTAAATTGCAAAATGGGGGGACTGTTGACAATAATAAAAATCAAATTAAAATAACAAGAATGCAAATTAAAATTGTGATTCAAATTGGGAAAAGCTCTAGTTGAAGGAATTAACTCACCTTGATTCGACTACTGATCATTGATTCAAATATAGATTATTACTACTTATGAATAGACCAGTTATAGCTACTGAGACCCTCTAATAGTCAATCTCTCCTTAACTAGTTGATAACCAAGGTACGACCGTTGGTTATTTCCCTAATCAATAGACAACCTTAGATACGATCATAGGATTTAATCAATTGATAGCCTGAAAAACTAGAGAGACTCAAATCCTAATCAACAAACACATACGATGGTTCATTTAAATTAGATTGTTTATTCTCATAATACAGCTCACTGCTATGTTATTTATCACAAACATTAAAATCTTCATACGATGAATCCTTTAATTGACAATAAATTAAGTTGATAATTAAATAGTGGCCAGTTATCTAATTAACAAATATAATCATGAAAATAATTCAGAGAATAAACAAATACTCAAAAAGTAATAAAACAATTAACGCACAAGAAAGATCTCACAGTAGTGAGGAATCAAAGCTTCATTAATCTTCAACCAGAATAATAGGTTTAGTTCTTCATAGAGAGAAAAGAAAAATTTAGATCTAGGGTTTCTTTCTTTTTCTAAAAATCTCCTGGTTCACAATAGATTCCTCCTTTAAATACTCTATCTCTCTTCTCCTCTAGAGTTCTTTTTAAAATAAAATACTAATATCTGAAATATTAAATTCAAATTATAAAAATAACCAAAAATACAAAACACGTTAAACTAAAAACTGCAGGTCTGTAGTTGACAGCACACGCCCAGGCCTTATCAACAAAGTTCTTCTGACGCTCATAATTTCTCCAAGAGAACAATCATCCTTAAACATCATCTTGTAGCTCAATTTTAGCACCAATCAATAGAATTGCACCTAAAAAATAAAACACAAGTAAATCACTATTATTAAGTGTACAACATCGATATTAAGGGAAGTAAACAATGCAAAACTAGTGCATAAATTGCACTCTAACACCAAACCTTCATGCAACGTAAATTTATATAATGGCTAGATTTGCAAGTACACATTCGTTGAACGATAAACATTGAATTGTCCTTGGCATAAAAAAGAGTTATAATTTATATGCTAATGTTATTCCCATTAATAATTAATGTTGTAGGCGTTTAATAGTATTTGGATATAAATTCAATATCTGACTTTTCCTATTATATTGATATATGAGTGATGTTATGTTTACTTCATTTGAATACTTAGTTCGTATTCCAACTGATGTGTCACAAAAAAAAAATTATTGTTATTTGAATTAAAAATGATAAGACTTAATAATTATCTATTACTTAAACAATTAAATAGTGATATATCATTTATCACATCAATTATGATATAAATTAACTATCCCAACTAAGTATAGTATTATTATTAATTTATATATCGTGGAGGAATAAGAATTTTAATTCGACGAGGACCACAAGTCAGAAGCCATAACTTTGAGTAGGCTAGTTGGGGATAACATAAAACATATAAAACCGAGAAGGATGATAGTAAAATATGTACGCGCAGAATTGGTAAATTTTCAATTCAGTGGCATATTGTTGTCTTTTTTTTTTTTTTGGGACAAGGGCCCTCTACCTAGTGCCTCACCTTGTCTATATACAACCACATGTTTCTCCCAATTATTTTCACAAAAAAAAAGAAAGAAAAAGAAAGAACGAAAAAGCAAAAGAAAATTCAAACAAACAAACAAGCAAACAAATGGTCATCATCACAATATAAATAAGCAGACGCTCCCCTAATGTTCAAGCGTTGTACGAATTTGAAGCAAAAGTTAAAGACTCCATCACAAAAGCTTCAAATGGTTGCCTTCGTCCTCCTTTTTCCCGTTCTCTTTTTTGAATTTATTTGTGGTATATGCTCTCTTTCTCTTTGGTATAATAAAATATCAATTATTATATATACACAGTAAAAAATGTTTTATATACATGTGTAAAAACAATTTACTCAAAATTATGTATATTTAAGTTACTTACATGCTTACAGCAGTTTAACAATAAAATTTATCAAACACATGACGTTTAAAACTCGCAACACTTTTTAGATCAAATTTTATTAAACGTTTAACTAATTTTCTTCACACCTAATTATTTCTATAATATAGCTAACAACAATTATTTTTAAAGTTATAGCATAACCAAATTAGCCCTAAATTAAGTGATTATTTATTAGTTGACGGTATTTAGATTTAACAATAACTAATGTATTATATATATATATATAGGGTAAATGCTTGTTTATCCCTTATATTTTAATTTACGTACACGTTTGGTCCTTATATTTTAAAAAATATCTCAAAACACCCTTGTAGTTAAATATATTATATTCTTACCTAGCCTTTTCTTTACTTTTAAAAATAATACCCTGACAATAATATTCTTGATACTAATTAATTTATCTATAAAAATTTGATTAACAAATTAACCAATAATTATTTATTAACAAATTAAAAAATATCAGTATAAAGAACTAGTATTTTTTGTACTTCTGCAACAATCTTTTTAATAAATAATAATTAATTTTTAATACATTGCAATCATTTTACTAACAGTTGTTGTATAAAAAACTAATTTACCAAATTAATTCAAGAAGTAAAACAACAGTATAAAAATTTGTGGAAATTTTTATATTACTTCTAAGATTGATTAGATGGATTAGTATTTTTTTTTCTTTTCATTAATATCATCAAGAAGGCTAGAATTATTGTTGGAAGGGTGTTATTGAAAAAGGAAAGAAAAACAAGGGTAAGAGTGTCACATATTTAACAACAAAAGTTTCTTGAGGTAAATTTTTTATAATATAGAAATTAAACGGACACCTAAATAAAAATATAAGAGATAGGATTGGCATACATTGCAACGAGTATTACTTACAACACCCATCAATTTTCGCTCCTAGTATCACTTTCCATTATTGCTAATAACATTTTCAGTACTAGACGCTAGTAACAAATTTGGCATAAACACATTTTAAGACAAAGATATATGAGTACAAGGAATAATTAAACTATGCTAATGGGTCATGGCAAGCCTCGAGAATGCGCAACACAAAGTTAAAACACAATGAATGAATGGGCCAAACATTTTTGTTTAGACAGGACATCAGAATTTTGATTGATCCAAAGATAATTATTCTCATTCAATTAATATAAAGATAAAAATATCTAAGAGTGGAAACTGACTGTCAATTAAAGAAAGAAAAACCCCGTATATATAATAAAATTGTGTGAAATTTTAGGCATTGATTGATGCATAGCAAGCGCAATGCGATCTACTTGTAGAATTTCCTCGACGATGTCTTAATACATAGTTCCTCTACATATCCAGTCATTTGTATCATCACTCATTGAGTTCTTCGATAATTATTGTTGTTGAATTGGATTAAATAAATTACACTAAGTTATATTTAATATTATCTTAAGTTTTCTATATTACTGGATTAGACTCAAACTAATTGATTCAACTCAGAAGAAAATTAAATATTATAATATTAATTTATTTATAAAATTAAATATTATATTATTTATTTATTTATTTTTGGATATTAAATATTATTTAATTTATAATAGTAAATTCATAAATAAGTTTGTAAATTCACACCATAGATCAAATGTCGTAGAAAAAAATGCCACGCATATGATATGTCATGTTTATATTCAGAAAATAGATGGCATGTCATAAGATGGCATTGCTTGATCCAAAGTACAAATTGAATACCATGTCGTTTATAAACTGGTCACACGGATGACATTTCGTACGACTTGTATAAATGGTATGACATGTCGTTCATATTCTCTGCACAAGGACGACAACGTTATAAACTAAAGTCGTATGCCATGCCGTTTATAAATTTATAACATATATGACTTATCAGACAAAAGGAATTATGTATGCATTGTCGTGTTACGTTTCTAAACGAAAATGAAATGTCACATTTAAAAGTGATTGAATTATTTAAATAAAATTTGTTGAAGTTTAATTATTTTACGTTAGTAAGTATTAATGAATTAATATACAGATAATATTAATTATTCAAATTATTTATAGAAATATTTTAAATTATTTAATGTGTAATAATAAATTAGTGACTATTTTATCAAGAATTAAATATCTAAAAATTTTATTTATAAAAATTGTTTTTATTCAATTAAAGTTTAATTAATTTTTTTGATCAAAGTTAATCTATTAATATTTTTATGAAAATAATATTTATTCCACAAATAAATTAAATTATGCAAGAAAATACAAACTCCATTTTATTAGCTAAAATATTGATATTGAGAAACATAAGTCAATTAGCTTTCAATTCGCACCTTAGTTAACTCAGTTCGATCAATAATCTATAAATAAAACTCAATTCATTTTTCGTACAATCTCACACACGCTTTCACGTTTACAAATAATCATTACATTAGATTGTAATAACTTCGAGTAGCATTTAGTTTAGTCAACAGTTTGTGCTTTCGCACATTATAGGAACAGAAAATTTCAAAATTATAGCGTTCCGGATCGTCGTCCAATGATGTATCTATATTTAATTATTTTAAACATGAATGTTTATGCGCTGGATTGATCGTCTTCAAATCAATGAATTAATTATTTTAAACATGATGTTTACGAACTTGGCTTTAAAAAAAGTCTGATTTCTTGAAGTGTTAGGCCTGCGAATTCTTTGCCATTAGAGAATTCAAAAACTGTATGACCCTCCAGCCTGGAAATCCCCGAACGAACCCCGAATGTTCCCAACTCTAGAAGAAATTCTCCACCTGCACAAACCTCAACTGTTTTTTCTCTGTGAAACTAAATTAATGTCCAAGCAGGTTAAAGAAGTGCGTAGAAGGGTGTTGTTAGATAATTATTTTGCAGTTGACAGAATTGGAGAGAGTGGTGGCTTAGCACTAATGTCGAGCTCGGACATTGATGTTAAAATCACATCCTATAGTAGACATCATATATATATGCAAGTGCAAAAGGCAAATGGAAAGCTTTGGAGGTACACGGGAGTATATGGACATCCTGAAACTAATTAGAAGAAGCACATCCGAACTCTTTTGAGAAGGCTGTCAGGTTTGTTTTCTCTCCCATGACTATGTTTTTGAGACTTCAATGAGATTTTGAATTGTCTTCAATACCTTCAATCTTGTTCTTTCTCTTTTTGGATAATGCTTTAGGATGGAAGAACCCCCTCCCTTTAGCTAATCATCCCTTGATCTTTGTTTCTAGTACATCTCTTCCATCAACATTCTCTGAATCTATCTCTCAATGTTTATTATTTCATTGCCTCTTTCATACTAGATGTTGTTTTCTTTCGCATGCTTAAGCTTCCCTATTAACTCTTTCAGCTTCTTGTCCCTATCTCCAAATTCTTCTCTACTCCAAACTTGCAATTGAGCCATGGATCTTTTGGCAATTGTTTTCAACGTTTGAAAAGGGCTATTTTCTGTACTTGTATGCCACTTATGCCACTCATTTTTCATTCTGGCATGCCTCATAGGAGCTCCGCATGTCTTCATAGTGAATTCTACTCAAAGTTTTCCTCTCGTATGTCAGGCTCTGCTCCCTCTCTCTAGCTTTCATCATAATCGAGCAATGATGAGATTCCCACCTGTAGACCACCTTGCCTAATTGGAGACTCTAATGGGGGGATGTTGTGAAAATTTTAATATACTCGCAAGCGCACGAATCTAGAAATAGAATAGTAGTAACGAGGTCGATCCCACAGGGATTGTTATAAATTAAAAAGTCTAATTTAAATCTAAAATTAATATTAATTCTATCCTAGTTGATCAAATTGAGTTTTAAGAGAAATTAAACTAATTAAACTAAGGAAGCAATTAAAATAAAGGAGAATTCAATAAGATAAGAATTACCAAGGTTTCAGAATTCACCACTATTCAACTAGTAATTATCCAAATATTCATTAATCCCCAATTTTAGAGTGACAACTCGAAATCAATCTATGTCATCTCATGGATATGACAATTAAGCCCAAATAAAATTAATCTTGTGTAGGTTCTTTTTCTGCTTAATAATATGATATCTAAGTGTCACATGTAACATATTGAATAACAAAGAGTCAACGTTTCCTAAGCACTCAATGTAAACAATTTAATGAAAGACGTAAAATCAAAGATAATCATGTATAAACTTTATAAATCTAAGTATAGATTTAATCGAATATTAATCCTAACAATCAATAATACATGACAGAATTGATGAAACGATTTTATTAACATCTAATTAATCATGCGAAATAAAAACCATAATCATTAAAGAACATATATAGGGAATTAAATAAATAAAAAGATAATTATTTCATTGAATATGGTTTCATCCTTATCCTTAGTATAAGAAAATTAGCTAGACATACTTGAATTAGGAGCAACAAAAAAAATAAATCAGCCATGGAAGTCGAAATATTGCTGCTGCCGCTGCTCTCTGTTCAAAGTCGAATTCTCCTCCCTCTGGCGGCTCCTCTCTCAAAAGCCAAAACTCCCTTTTATAATCTTTAAAATGGGCCCCACCTCTTAAATCCTAAAGTCAAAAGGCTTAGCCTTTTACTTAATTTGCTCTCACACACGTCCTGGGCACTTAGAATTGCTACAGGACTCTTTTTTCCAATTATAAAAGCCAAGTGAGGGTCCCTTCTTAAAGCTAAATCAATTTCTCTCCTTTGTCCACATGTACATGATGAATTAACTTGTTGAATTCAGTTCCTTGGCTTGATTTCTGCATGCATGTATGTCTAATTGCTTCCAAAAATTAATTAATCTTTAATGCTTACAAATTGAACTCCTTTATGCTCTTTTTAGCCATAATCTCCAATTAATTTCCTATTTAATAAAATAATTTAATTAATTAAAAATTAAAAATTAAAAATAACTAGCAATTAAATAATTAAGGATAAAATATGTATATAAATTATGCTCATCAAATAGCCCCAAACTTAGATTTTGCTAGTCCTCGAGCAAAACTAAAACAAAAAACAAAAATAAAAATAATGAAACAAAAAGTAAATCCTAACTAAACCACTTTCGCAAGTAATCGCGATTGCATTTAGCGTATGCAACAAGCTTTTAAACCCCTAGGCGGCTCTAGTGGATGAGTTGTAGTCTCGTGAGGGCTTCAATGATGATACCCACAAACATCATTTAAAAAAATTAAATTAAATTACAAGAAAAAAAACTTTAAATAAAACATGAAAATAGCCTCAAAGATTATATAAATTATATAGCTCAANGCTTCCAAAAATCAATTAATCTTTAATGCTTACAAATTGAACTCCTTTATGCTCTTTTTAGCCATAATCTCCAATTAATTTCCTATTTAATAAAATAATTTAATTAATTAAAAATTAAAAATTAAAAATAACTAGCAATTAAATAATTAAGGATAAAATATGTATATAAATTATGCTCATCAAATAGCCCCAAACTTAGATTTTGCTAGTCCTCGAGCAAAACTAAAACAAAAAACAAAAATAAAAATAATGAAACAAAAAGTAAATCCTAACTAAACCACTTTCGCAAGTAATCGCGATTGCATTTAGCGTATGCAACAAGCTTTTAAACCCCTAGGCGGCTCTAGTGGATGAGTTGTAGTCTCGTGAGGGCTTCAATGATGATACCCACAAACATCATTTAAAAAAATTAAATTAAATTACAAGAAAAAAAACTTTAAATAAAACATGAAAATAGCCTCAAAGATTATATAAATTATATAGCTCAAATAAAATTTTAATATACTCGCAAGCGCACGAATCTAGAAATAGAATAGTGATAACGAGGTCGATCCCACATGGATTGTTATAAATTGAAAAGTCTAATTTAAATCTAAAATTAATATTAATTCTAACCTAGTTGACCAAATTGAGTTTCTAAGAAAATTAAACCAATTAAACTAAGGAAGCAATTAAAATAAAGGAGAATTCAATAAGACAAAAATTACCAAGGTTTCAGAATCCACAACTATTCAACTAATAATTATCTAAATATTAACTAATCCCCAATTTTAGAGTGACAACTCAAAATCAATCTATGTCATCTCATGGATATAACAATTAAGCCCAAGTAATTAAATCTAATGTAAGTTCTTTTTCTACTTAATAGTATGATATCTAAGAATCTCATGTAAACATATTGAATAACAAAGAGTCAAAGTTTTCTTAAGCACTCTATGTAAACAATTTAATGAAAGACATAGAATCAAAGATAATCATGTATAAACTTTATAAATCCAAGCATAGATTTAATCGAATATTAATCATAACAATCAATAATGCATGACAGAATTGATGAAAAGATTTTAATAACATTCAATTAATCATGTGAAATAAAAACCATAATCATTAAAGAACATATATAGGAAATTAAATAAATAAAAAGATAATTATTTCATTGAATATGGTTTCATCCTTAACTTCAGTATAAGAAAATTAGTTAGACATACTTGAATTGAGAGAAACAAAGCAAATAAAAAGCAACCATGGAGAAGCCGAATTGTTGCTGTTCTTCCCTGCCGAATCGCGTTTGCGTCCTCTGCGGCTACCTCCTCCTTTTGCAAAAGCCAAAGTTTGGCTTTTATATTGTAACTACCCACAAAATCCTCAAATAAAAAGGTTTTAAAACAAGCCAAGCACAACCGACTTTGAGCCCATGCATGTGAAGCCCACTTGGAATTTTCATTCCTTTTTTAATGCCATGCAATTGCTTTCCCACGTGCTAGCCACTTTAGCTTTAAATTTCTTCTTTGTTTGCACTAGCATGGAGAATTCAATTTATTGACTTTGGCTTCTTCGGATTGAATTTCATACACATCTACTTAATTGCTTCCACAAATTGACTTGATTTTCAATGTTATTCTTTATGTACTTTTCATCCTTAATCTCTCCCACAAAATCCTCAAATCAAAAGGTTTTAAAACAAGCCAAGCACAACCGACTTTGAGCCCATGCATGTGAAGCCCACTTGGAATTTTCATTCCTTTTTTAATGCCATGCAATTGTTTTCCCACGTGCTGGCCACTTTAGCTTTAAATTTCTTCTTTGTTTGCATTAGCATGGAGAATTCAATTTATTGGCTTTGGCTTCTTCAGATTGAATTTCATACACATCTACTTAATTGCTTCCACAAATTGACTTGATTTTCAATGTTATTCTTTATGTACTTTTCATCCTTAATCTCCAATTAATTCCCTATTCAATAAAATAATTCAATTAGTTAAAAATAACAAATAAAAATAAATAACAATTAAATAATTAAGAGTAAAATATGTATATAAATTATGCTCATCAAATACCCCCAAACTTAGATTTTGTTAGTCCTCGAGCAAAACTAAAACTTAAAATAAAAATAAAAATAACAAAACACAAAGTAAATTTTAACTAAACCACTTTCGCAGGTAATCGCGATTGTATTTAGCGTATGCAACAAGCCTTTAAACTCCTAACCGGGCTTAGTGGACGAGTTATAGTCTCGTGAGGGCTTCAATGATGATACCCACAAACATCATTTAAAAAAAATAAAATAAAACATGAAAAATTACCTCAAAGATTGCAAAAATTATATAGCTCAAAGAAAATTTCAAATATTGGCAAAGTTCTAACTTTAATTTAATAGTCAATCACATCTCTCTTTTGATTCTTGTAGTGTGTGTGTGAAATCAATTCAATCAAATTCATTCCCAAAATCTTCAATATCAACAGCCATCGCCTTAAACAAAGAAAAGAGTAGGTCAAACTAATTTTATCATCTTGATCTCCAAATTTTTTCTCACAAGCTTTTATGTGCATTTTCTTTTGATGATTTTTTTTTATAGCACATGCACTTGATTGATTTTTTTTTTTTAACCATAGTCAGGAGCTTTCACTCTACCGCTTAAGATAGCCTTCTCCTTATGGTAGATTATCCTCTATATACTTGTGGTACATAGGCACAAATTACTCAAGGATAGCTTCACTCTTAAGGGTTATAGGTAGCTATTTCTGACTTTGGCGCCTGTGTATACTATTTTATACTGTGGAGATAAGAATCAAGACAAACAATCATTTACTCTATCTAAAATTCTCAACTTAGGCTGCGTCAGTCTCAAATTTTAAGTCAAAATTATGAAAGAACTGATATTAGTGCTCATAGTTTAAAGAATCTCAATCAAGAAGAATTAACACAACAATCAAGTATAAACTAAGACAATATTCAACCCTTTCTAAGAACCATATTCATTATCAATCAAATTCTTATAATTGGCTTTTCACATACAAACAAAAAGAAAAAAAATTTTTTTTAAAAACAAAGCACACACTATTCCCACCCCCAAACGTATTCGGAACATTGTCCTCAATGTTTCACAAACAAAAGATATGCATGCAAACAAATGAAAGAGAAAAGAAAAAATTATATATTATATATATATATATATAATATATATATAAATAATAAAAAGAAAGTTGGAGAGAACACACCTGAATGGGCTGGGAAAGCTTAAAAAAATGACAACTAAAAAGAAAACGTTAGAAGAAATATAAATAATAAAATAAAAAAATCCTACTAACTAACTAATTAATGTAAACAACAAATCAACCAGGATCAATAAGAATTTTGTGAAAATCAAAGCAATTATACAGAAAATACCAGAAAACATAATTGATTAAGCACTGGAGCATTTTATCCATAAAAGGATGATGGTAATGAAACTCCTCAATATTGCACTGCTTTGATCTCTTCTGTTCCAAGCTTTCTTGAGAGTTATCAGAAGTAGTATAAAAATCTAATAATTTAAACACTTTAGATCTTACCACATTTTTCATGTTAGAATGTGACCTATGTTGCACTTTTTTAAGAAGTAACTCTAACTTGAATGGTTCAATTTTCTCTTCAGGAGGAAGTGGCTCAATCTTTTCTTTCCACTTAATTAGATCTATGATAAGAGTCGAATCAAGTAAAGCATTAACTTCTTCAATACCACTGCCAACATCAACATAGAAATCAGAGTTAGTTGTGCATGGTGTTAATGGATTGTCACAGTGGTTAGAAATAAGTGAATCATCAATTGATGCTTCTATCATATCTACTTCAACGACTTCATCATCTTCCTGTGCCTGCTTGGGAACATTAAAAATATTTAATTCCATGGTCATGTTACCAAAAGATAATTGCATGTTTCCAGTCCTGCAACTAATATGAGCATCAGCTGTAGCTAAGAAAGGACGACCTAGAATAACTGGGGTGTGTTTCTTAGGATCCTGTACATGCTGAGTATCAATAACAATAAAATCAACATGATAATAAAATTTATCAATCTGTATCAATACATCCTCTATAATACCACGAGGTATTTTCATTGACCTATCAGCAAGTTGCAAAACAATGGAAGTTGATTTTAACTCACCTAGTCCAAGCTGCATGTAAACAGAATAAGGCAAGAGATTAACACTAGCGCCTAAATCCAATAAAGCTTTTATCAAAACATTGGTTCCCTATAACACATGAGATAGTAGGAGAACCAGGATCCTTCAATTTTGATGGCATTTTACATTGAAGTAAATTGCTAGTTTGTTCAGTTAAAAATGCCTTTCTAGTGACATGCAAATTTCTCTTTTTAGTGCATAAATCTTTCAAAAACTTTGCATAGGAAGGAACTTTCTTAATAGCATCGAGTAAATGGATGTTTATACTTACTTGCTTGAAGATTTCCATAATCTCACTTGTTGAAGTCCCTTTCTTTACCTTTGCTAGCCTTTGAGGAAAAAGAGCCTTCGGAATGTAAGTTAGCGGGCCACTCTCTTCAGGATCATTTGGTGATGAGTCTTGTGATGGAACTGGATCTGAAGAAGTAGGCTCAGATGTCTTTCTTGTTTGAACCTCCACCTTGTTGTCAAATAATTTTCCTCTTCTCAAGGTCATAACAGATTTTACTTCTTCATGCTGATGACTTGAACTCGATCCAACTTCATGCACTCCTTTAGGATTAAGAATTAATTAACTTGGAAATTTTCATTTTTCTCTCTCAGCCACAGTAGTTGCTAATTGACCCAATTGATGTTCAAGCTTTAGAGTAGCTTGAGTGTTTGACTGAAAAGCTTGTTGGGTTGACTGAATGAAACTTTGAAGTGTATCCTCTAAAGAAGGTTTTCTTTGTTGGGGTGCAACAAATTGAGACATAGGTTGTTGGGCATGAGGATATACTTGGTTAGGAGAGACAAATTGTTGATTGGGCAAGTTAAATTGTTGTCCTCTTTGGTTTGACAAAGGTTGATTTTGTTTCTAAGAAAAATTAGGGTGATTCCTATAATTAGGATTATATATGGGTGAGTATGGATTATTGGAGGTTTTCTCATATGATTGTAAGGCATGTACCTGCTCAGAATAAGCCTCTTGATAGGCTGGTAATGATGAACAATTCTGTGTTGTATGAGACAAGTTAGAACAAAGAGCAAAAACCTCATTAGCTACACTAGGATGATGATTCATTGATTGGTTCAGAGCTAAGGCATCTACTTTCCTAGAAAGTGTAACTAGAGTGGATTTCACATCAAAATCATCCTTAACTTCATATAACCCATTTCTAGAAACTTGAGATAATTTTTCCCTTTGATTTGAAAAATCCCACTGTTGAGAATTCTCAGAAAGTGAATTAAAGAAATCCCATGCAGCCCCTTCATGTAAGTTCAAAAATCTCCCACCATTCATAGACTCTACCATATGACGATTTGACATGGTTAAACCGTTATAAAAGCATTGTATAAGTCTCCATTTTTCAAAACCATGGTGGGGACACTTGAGGAGTAAATCATTGAATCTTTCTCAACACTCATAAAATTGCTCACCCTCTCTTTGATAAAAATCACTTATCTCTCTCCTAAGGGCATTTGTTTTAGACATAGGAAAAAACTTGGTGAGGAACTTATTACTCAATTCATCCCACGTAGTTATAGACCCAGCAGGAAGCGAATTCAACCAAGCTTTCGCTTTGTCTTTTAATGAGAAAGGAAACATACGAAGCCTAATTGACTCATCATTAAAATTTTGAAAACGAAATGTAGAGCATATGTAAAGAAATTCCTTAATGTGCAAATATGGATCCTCTCTCTCTAACCCATGGAAAGAAGGTAAAAGTTGAATGACTGAGGGCTTAAGTTCAAAGTGTGTTGCTGTAGTTTGTGGCAACACAATACAAGATGGTTGGTTGGCTGCAAGTGGTGAAAAATATTCTCTAAAGGTTTTCTCTACTTGCACTGGTGAAAGTATTGGCAATAGTCTATTTGGGTCATCCATCACTTCTAAAGAACTAGCTTGACTACTATCAATTTTCGACTCTCTTTTAACTAAACGATTTGTTGAATCACGTTTCCAAACACTCATAAACTAACTAGACAAGGAAAAGAAAAATAAAATAAAATAAACCAACAATAATGAGAATAAACAAAATTTTAAAAATAAAAATAAAAGAAATCAAACAACCAAACAATGAATTTAAAGACAAATAATTTTTTTGTGTTTTTTAATTAAAAAATAAAAAAACAAACTAAATTATAACTAGTGGAAGAATCAAATCAACCTAGATTAAACTGACTTTCTAGCACAATCCCCGGCAACGGCGCCAAAATCTTGTTGTGAAAATTTTAATATACTCGCAAGCGCACGAATTTAGAAATAGAATAGTGGTAACGAGGTCGATCCCATAGGGATTGTTATAAATTGAAAAGTCTAATTTAAATCTAAAATTAATATTAATTCTATCCTAGTTGATCAAATTGAGTTTTAAGAGAAATTAAACTAATTAAACTAAGGAAGCAATTAAAATAAATGAGAATTTAATAAGATAAGAATTACCAAGGTTTCAGAATCCACCAATATTCAACTAGTAATTAGCTAAATATTCATTAATCCCCAATTTTAGAGTGACAACTCGAAATCAATCTGTGTCATCTCATGGATATGACAATTAAGCCCAAATAAAATTAATCTTGTGTAGGTTCTTTTTCTGCTTAATAATATGATATCTAAGTGTCCCATGTAAATATATTGAATAACAAAGAGTCAAAATTTCCTAAGCACTCCATGTAAACAATTTAATGAAAGACATAGAATCAAAGATAATCATGTATAAACTTTATAAATCCAAGCATAGATTTAATCGAATATTAATCCACACAGTCAATAATGCGTGACAGAATTGATGAAAAGATTTTATTAACATCCAATTAATCATCTGAAATAAAAACCATAATTATTAAAGAACATATATAGGGAATTAAATAAATAAAAAGATAATTATTTCATTGAATATGATTTCATCCTTAACCTCAGTATAAGAAAATTAGCTAGACATACTTGAATTGGGAGAAACAAAGCAAATAAAAACAGTTATAGAGAAGCCGAATTGTTTTGCAGTTAACAGAATTGGAGAGAGTGGTGGCTTAGCACTAATGTCGAGCTCGGACATTGATGTTAAAATCACATCCTATAGTAGACATCATATATATATGCAAGTGCAAAAGGCAAATGGAAAGCTTTGGAGGTACACGGGAGTATATGGACATCCTGAAACTAATTAGAAGAAGCACATCCGAACTCTTTTGAGAAGGCTGTCAGGTTTGTTTTCTCTCCCATGACTATGTTTTTGAGACTTTAATGAGATTTTGAATTGTCTTCAATACCTTCAATCTTGTTCTTTCTCTTTTTGGATAATGCTTTAGGATGGAAGAACCCCCTCCCTTTAGCTAATCATCCTTTGATCTTTGTTTCTAGTACATCTCTTCCATCAACATTCTCTGAATCTATCTCTCAATGTTTATTATTTCATTGCCTCTTTCATACTAGATGTTGTTTTCTTTCGCATGCTTAAGCTTCCCTATTAACTCTTTCAGCTTCTTGTCCCTATCTCCAAATTCTTCTCTACTCCAAACTTGCAATTGAGCCATGGATCTTTTGGCAATTGTTTTCAACGTTTGAAAAGGGCTATTTTCTGTACTTGTATGCCACTTATGCCACTCATTTTTCATTCTGGCATGCCTCATAGGAGCTCCGCATGTCTTCATAGTGAATTCTACTCAAAGTTTTCCTCTCGTATGTCAGGCTCTGCTCCCTCTCTCTAGCTTTCATCATAATCGAGCAATGATGAGATTCCTACCTGTAGACCACCTTGCCTAATTGGAGACTCTAGGGGGGATGTTGTGAAAATTTTAATATACTCGCAAGCGCACGAATCTAGAAATAGAATAGTGGTAACGAGGTCGATCCCACATGGATTGTTATAAATTAAAAAGTCTAATTTAAATCTAAAATTAATATTAATTCTAACCTAATTGATCAAATTGAGTTTTAAGAGAAATTAAACTAATTAAACTAAGGAAGCAATTAAAATAAAGGAGAAGCCGAATTGTTGCTGCTCTTCCCTGCCGAATCGCATCTGCGTCCTTTGCGGCTACCTCCTTTTGCAAAAGCCAAAGTTCGGCTTTTATATTGTAACTCCCCACAAAATCCTTAAATCAAAAGGTTTTAAAACAAGCCAAGCACAACCGACTTTGAGCCCATGCATGTGAAGCCCACTTGGAATTTTCATTCCTTTTTTAATGCCATGCAATTGCTTTCCCACGTGCTAGCCACTTTAGCTTTAAATTTCTTCTTTGTTTGCACTAGCATGGAGAATTCAATTTATTGGCTTTGGCTTTCTCGGATTGAGGGTGCGTTTGGGATTGAGGTTGGGCAGCTGTAGCTTAAAAGGTACAGCACTAAAGTGTTTGGTAAACACTAGCTGCTGTAGCTTTTAAGCTATGTTGATATAAATTTTCACTTGTATAATATAAAATTTATTTTATCTTTAATAATTTTGATAAAATTATTATTTAAAATTTATATTTACTATATATTATTAACTTTTATTTCATAATTATAGTTTTTTTCACAGCAGCTGTAGCTTAAAAGCTACAGCACCTCAATCCCAAACGCACCCTGAATTTCATACACATCTACTTATTTGCTTTCACAAATTGACTTGATTTTCAATGTTGTCCAATTGTTATTCTTTATGTACTTTTCATCCTTAATCTCTAATTAATTCCCTATTCAATAAAATAATTTAATTAATTAAAAATAACTAACAATTAAATAATTAAGAGTAAAATATGTATATAAATTATGCTCATAAGGGGAGCACATGAATCTAGAAGATATATAATGGACGGCTTCAGTTTAACCTGATGTCATTATTATTATATGTATCTGGATCTTCAAAATTTCTCTTACTAGAGCAAGTTGTTAAAATTCAGACTCTCAGTTAGAAACTGTGGATGAACTATGTAGCGATAAATCATCTTGAAAGGATAGTTTATGGTAGGCATGTTTTTGATAGTGAATTATTATCTGAAAACAAGACAGGACCGACCTGTAGGGTGCATGAATTTATTCGATTTGGTTATTCTTGTTGTTTCCGCTTCTCCCCTTCGGATGCTAATCCATAATTGGAGTCAATTGGTCTGTTCTCAAACCGTATCATCAAAAAATGTAAAGTGCATATCAGCTAAAAGCTAGCTAATTGATAAAATCAACACAGCTCTTATGTTTTTAAGTTTTGAATCTCTTCTCATTTTCCTTTGCAGGTGACAGTAAGGAGAAGCCAGAAGCTAAGTGGTAAGATCACAGCTCATCCAAAATTGGTAAGTTTTTTAAAACAGACCATTCTTTTGCATTTAAATATGTTATTAGGTCAAGTTCCTGTTTTTGTTCACTCATACTCATATGCCACTCATAATAACTTTCTTTGGTCGTTCGTCCTTCACAAGATCAAGTTCTTACAATTGAGTATGCAAGACTGCAAAGAGAGGTAAATGAAGTTAAACTGAAAATCTTGTTCAACATTCAGTGGCTGCTTTGGCCAACTGCTGGTTTTTCACCGGGATAAGTAGACATCAAGTCAAGTTGTCAAGTTATAGAGGTTTCTTACATCCATGGCCAGTGTTACTTTCCATTTTCCAGGAACATTCAAGTTGGCAATATTGTAGCAATTCCTCCTTGTTGGCTTTGAAGTGGGATGCACTTTCGGTCTAGCTTGCTAAGGATGATGATTAGTCTTTCAAGATTGCTATTTGGTTTGCACAATCATCTTCAACGGTTGTAGGCTTGGTTGCTTGGTCGTTTTGATTTGTAGACTTGTAAAGGATTCCGAGATTTTTTATGTTTTAATAGAGGAATGTTCCTTTCGGCCCCGCCGGAGGGGGGGGGGGGGGGGGAGGAAGGTGGGGGAGTATTTTGTGCCTATGGATGTTGAATCGAGTTTTTGGATTCATTTGCCTAGTACTCCAAGGGCTGATGAGGTGTTGCGACATTTTACAAAGGATGGCATTTATACCGCTAAATCAGGGTGTTTTATGTCTTTGGCTTGGAAGAATATGGATGTTGCGAAAAGTTCTAGTAGTTCTTCAAGGGATCGGAATAAGATCTGGCATATCAATGTTCCTTGGAAACCCAAATTCCTTTTTTGGCAGGGTTACATAGTTATGGTTCATTTAATTAACAACTATTTAAATTGAAGAAAGGGTTTGATGAATACAAACATAGGATAGTGTAGAGATCGAAATGAAACTTTTTGTTAATGTAAGATACCCAGAACCTTTTGTATCGCTGCACTGCTTAATTCAAAATGTTCTTATAAGTGCCTTTAATTTAATGTGTTACCCAAAGGTGTTCTGTGTCAAACTGTATTTTCAGATTTTGTGTTGAACTATTCTTCTATGGATATTTGGCAAATGTTTTTGTAGGTTTTCGACACTTTTGGAGGACTAATCTTGAATTGTTATGTCAATTTTCATGCTTTATATAGGCTGTGTGGTTCTCTATGAATATATATATATATATATGCAATGTTGTAAATATTTTACAACACTAATTTTATGTGATAACAAAGTTAAGTTTATGGTTTAATCACAATGGCTTCTATCAAAACAAAATCCTGAATCTGCCACTGACTAAGAATGCTCGAGACTTTTTTTTATTAAAGGAGGTCCTAAATGTTTGTTTTCTGATTTTCAAATTTAAATTTGACAAATATGAGAGACAATGATGGTGGGACTGAAAATTTAAATTTAATTGGACGGTGCCATCTCTCTCTCATGTTTGTCAAAATTTAATTAATTAAATAGTTTAACATAAGTTTTTTTCAACAGCAAGACAATGTTTGTTTTAATGTAAAGTCAGTGTATTACGTCAAAGCGAGAAAGGATTTGCTATTGGTTTAATAATATGGTTTGACACTAAACTGATTTATTATTGTGATAATTGTCTTATTTTTCTTAGTTTTTTTGCGAATGTGATTAAACCGATTAAATTGGTTCTATTTAATTTAGTTATCATATGCATAAATGTATCCCTATAGCAATCTCTACTGATAATACACTCAAACATTGATCGGTCAAACTCTCGCAAATTTGTCAAAAAACTGAAGTAACAAAAATAAATTAGTCCGATCTATTGACTTGACTGGGCTGGAATGCAAATATTAGCATGTGGGTTCATATTTTTGTTTTTTTTTCAACTAAATGTTTTTTAATCTCTACAGTGTGAGCAAACAAAAATGTAATTTATACCACACAGGTAAAAATAATTTAAGAAAATAAATAATATGAAATATAAGAAAATTAATGATAAAATACGGTTATATTGGTTTGAATAAGAAAAATATTTTCGTATACAAAATTCCAATCTTATGCAATTTATACCATAGGAGGAAAAAAGATATAATTAATTCAATCCAACTTATTCTGATTATTATTATTTTGAATGAAAAGTAAAATAATAATTATTTTTTTATATGAAGTAAAATAATTATTAAACTTGTCTAATAGGTAGTACTTTCAGTTTCATGAAGGAAGGAATGCCCTTTAATTAGCAAAGAAATGAGAAGACCACAAGACAGTCGTTTCTTACGGATGGTTTGAGTCGGGAAAATGGAAGAGAAAGTGAATGAAAAAATAACAAAGAAAATCTTTATTAAAAAGTCACAGAACGTAAAATACAAGGTAGAGGTCCTAACCTCAAATCAGCTATCAGATAAGCCTTGTGGCAGCTTCTCATTGGACGAGTTGTGCAATGGAACTCATGGTTTTTCTAATGAGAGATTGCCATGTAGTGCATCGCTCACCATAAGCGGCTGCGCTCACTTAAACAAACCCCCTAAGACTAATTAATAATTAATAATTTAACACACAATCTTTGGTACCAGCTTAGCAATCTGTTATAGCTTACATGTCAGCATCGCAAACAGTTGCAAAGCTACAGCCTTGCATCTTGAACAACCTTCGGATAGTCTTGACTCTTGAATCCAAATGCTCCGCTACCCTTGAGTGTAGCCAATGAACCGTGGTCCTTCCTTAGCTATTATATGGTCCCGTCATGGAGTATCACATATGCATTTTTTGTAACGGATAGACAAGATGAATAAAAAACATAACTACATAAATGAATCCCTTCATGATGTGTTTAGAACAGAATTTTTTACAAGGGGCCGGTATAGTGTCGGGCTCTCAAAGTGTCTTTGGTTACCAATTGGCAGCTAAAGACCTGGTGCAATCTATTTATTAAACGGTTCCACGTTATGATAAATTTAAAAAATTAAATAAAATAATATATTAATTTAGAAATTATAGAAAAAATAATATTAATAGTTAAAAATAATAAATAATTAATAAAAGAAAGATATAATGTTGTCAAAATCAAAAGGAAAAAAATTATATAATAAAGGAGAAATGTTTGTTTCATAGATTTTATGTGGTGTGTCAAATTTAATATCAAAATTTTCATATGTTCTGTTATTTTTTTCAACTTTATTATTTTAAATACCCCCAAAATATTTTTTCCCCGCCCGTTTCATATTTGACGTCCTTATTTCATGTTTGACCTCCATTCTCACATATTTCATGTGAATTATTGCATGTTGACATGGTTTTCATGTTTAACTTCATATGTTACATGTTTGACCTCATTTGTTACATGTTTCACATGGATTGTTGTATGTCTTGAATAAAACCAAAAAATGAAAAATTTCCCACGTATATTATGTTTCAAGTCCGTGTTGCATGTTTGACCTCAACTGTTGCATGTTTTACGTGGCCTTTTTACATGTAAATTTTATGTTGCATGTTTGACCTCACTTGTTTGATTTTTGATAGTTTGATTGAATCTAACAGTTTGATTTCTATTTTCAATATGCTGCCGGGGCTTAGTGCCCGTCATCGCAGCTTTAGCCTTCATACAATTGATAATATATAAGAACTTATATTATTGAATTTACCGACATATTACGAATGGATAATAAATTAAATGTAAGATCTATAACGTACTTCTAGTAAACGGCAGTTTTATGGATCAATAATCCAAATTTTCTTTTCTAATTTTATGAGCAGATAATCATATAGTAGCAAACTCTTATACAAATTTATTTTGTACAAGCTAATGTGGTATGATTAAATTGGTTGAATTAAATATCTTTTGACACACAAGATTTATTTTTATTATTTTCATTTTTCTTTCAACTAATGAATTAATGTCAAATGAGTTTGTAAATGTATCATCACTCTTTATTTTGCTCCATTAAAAGGAATAGTAAATGGCTTGCCTAGCTTTGAGCAAAGTATTTAAGTGCCATTTCTCAATCTACCAGCTTTGATATTGACAAAATGCAGTATACACATAAGCTAATCACTCTTTATTTTGTACAAGCTAATGTGGCATGATTAAATTGGTTGAATTAAATATCTTTTGACACACATAAGCTGATCACTCTTTCAACAAATTTATTTTGTACAAGCTAATGTGGTATGATTAAATTGGTTGAATTATTTATTTTGAGCAAAGTATTTAAGTGCCATTTCTCAATCTACCAGCTTTGATATTGACAAAATGCAGTATACACATAAGCTGATCATAGTAAACAAGTGGGCAAGAGTTCTCTATAGAAAGTTAATGGGACCCAATTGCACAGCAACAAATGACCTTAGAAATTGAATAAGATGCAGCAAATTGACCAAGTGACAAATCTATTCCCATCGGAACCATAGGTAATTTAGAATGAATATTTGAAAATGAGACAAGGCAAGATCACACGATGGCGTAGCTAAGGAAAACAGACCTAGCAATGAGGCACGAATTAAAAGTTAGATAATACTCTTACACACTATTATTGAAGGGATTCATTGCAAAGATTATAATTCACTACCAGTGAAAGAAAAGAAAATCAATTTGAGTCTCATACGCCTAGATCTTGAACATTTTAAAGCAACGAGTATCTAAATTTTAAGAATCCCATTACAATTTCCTTTGCATTTATTCACAGCTTTGGTGATTCTACAGTACACTCCACGACCAAATTGAAGACAAAGGACACACGTTGCTCTTTGGTCATAAAATGTTTGTCCTCCCGAGTTAGTAGATTTGCATCAACAACTGTCATAACTGAAATGAGTAGCGAATCATTAACCCAACACTTTAATCTCATTTCTCTAGAAAAAATTTCATCTGTGGTTTTCAGTGTAATATATATTATTTTCTAATTCTACACGCAAGTAAGAATATCATTTGAAAAGGAACTGTAAATAGCTTCCCTAGTTTTGAACAAAGTAGTTACGTCATTTGACATATAATAAGGTCCATTTCTCAATGTGCCAGCTTTGGTTTTCATAAAATGCGATATACGAATAAACTGATGGGTATAAAACTTAATGCACTGAAATTTTCAATTCTTCTGAATCCTGTAAAACATTCATAATTTTCCACACATGAAGCAAAAGAACAATAATTAAATCACACTTACATAATTATAGCAAATGAAAGTCCAGATTTTCCATATAGAAAAATATAAATATAACTAAACCTAAACAAATGGCAGAAATCTCTATGGAAACATAAAGGGACTCAAATTGCACAATAACAAATCACCTTAGAAATTGAATAAGATTCAGCAAACTAACCAAGTGTCAAATCCGTTCCCTTCTGAATGATAGCTAATTTAGAATGAATATTTGAAAGTGAGAGAATGCAGGATTGACCAAGATGCAAGGGAAAAACTTTTGTTTCACATTTCCGGAAAGACCACCTATTTGTTCGTTTACCAGGTTCAGCACGAAATCATAAATAAACTCTACCAAGGATTGCCAAGCATTTGGGACTAAATTGCCTCCTCCCTTTTTAGTAACAAAATGAACCAGAAGTAGGAACAAACTCAGAGTTAGCAGCATAAACAAAGATGAATTTGTGAATGAGAAATACAAGTTTCCTATTTTCATAGGAATCAATGGGATAATGGAAAATTGCTCAAGGGGGCTGCCAATTTCCTCAAATTGGCTGTAAGTCATTAGGCTATGCAAGTCTGCAGCATTGTGCCAATACACACTATGAAAATCATACTGATTCAGATCCTTTAAGATAAAGGTTAAGGTATCGGGATTTACAACTCCCTCTGGCCCCCCAATAACCCTCTCCGTAAAGTCTTGGATAGGCCATTGGGGTGGCAATTCTCTATTACTCGCACGGAGTAATAGAGAAATTTTGTTACATATTTCCGTAAAAGTAGAAGGAGAAGAAAGACATAAAGCAAAAAGATTAATACTCAGAATCATAATGGTAAAGAAAGCTTTCTTGTAGTTCCGCTTCTTGCTCGAAAAATCAAGAAAGACTTGTCGGAAATCGCCTTGGTCCAACCAAGAAAGGCATGGGAGTTTTGGGCATTAATGAACACTCAGTCAGCAGCAACCAAGGAAAGCAAACCTAGCTTTGGCACGAATTGAAAGTTAGACAACATCCATACACACAATTGGTGGAGGTATTCATTGCAAAGATTACAGATCAGTACCAGTGAAAGAAAAGGAAATCAATTTGAGTGTCACATGCATCTACCGCTTAATATGTTTAAGCAATGAGTCTCTAATTTTTGAGAGTCTTGTTACAATTTCTTTTGCATTGATTCTCTCCTCTGGTGATTCTATAGTACACTTCATAGCCAAATCGAAGACAAATGACACGGATTGCTCTTTGGTCACAAAATGTTTGTCCTCCTGACTTAATAGATTTGCATCAACAACTTCCATAACTGAAATAGGTAGCAAGTCATTAACCCAACGCTTTAATGTCATTTCTCCAGAAAAAATTTCATCTGTGGGTTTCTTCTGAGTAAATGTTCTTATTAACATAATTCCAAAGCTGTAAACATCCCCATTTGTAGATACTCGTCCTTCTCTTCCATACTCTGTGGATTGCAACAGTTACATAGTAAGAGAATATAATTTATAATACTATGCACAAATGAAGATCAAAATAAATAAGTAAACATATTAGAAAGTATTAAAGAAATGAAAAAAATATTTATTATGTAACGAACCTGGTGCCATATAACCTATAGTGGCAAGTGTTTGTGTTCGAGTTAAAGATTGATCTTCTTTAAATAAGGGCTTTGCCATGCCAAAATCACTTAAATGAGCAACCATATTATCATCTAACAATACACTGCTAGGCTTTAAGTCACAGTGAATTATTGGGACTGAATAACCAAAGTGCAGATATTCCAAAGCTGATGCAACATCTATCAATATGTTCAATCTTTGAAAAATATCCAAAATGTAGTTTCTCGAATACAAACACTTCTCTAGACTTCCATGAGGCATGTATTCTAATACCAACGCTTTAAAATCATCATTTGAACAACTACTAATGATTTTTATAAGGTTTCGATGGCGAATAAGTTTCAACATGTCACATTCATTATAAAAACTCTTAAATGCTTCTCTATATTATAGGTCAAAAACCTTCACTGTAACCTCCATCCCATCTCAAATTCTTGCCTTATAAACATAGCCAATACCTCCTCTACCGATTATATTGTTTGCACTAAATCCATTTGTAGCTTGAAAAAGTTCAAGGTATGTAAACCTTCTCTGATTTGCTAATGGTGGCATATTAACATCATTTAACAGTGGCTTCCCTCTCTTTCGATATCTTAAGATAAAACAAAATCACTACCATCATAAATATAATACTCAATGGCAAGACAATCCCTATGAGAATATTATTTTTCCTTGATGTGTGGTGGATTCCAGTTCTGCATAGTGGGACGTGCAGATTGGGCATACCACACAATAATTCATTTCCCTTGATTGATTCAGCTGAGAAATTTTTAAAAGGTCCCTCTCTAGGAATCTCTCCTTCTAGCTTATTGAAAGAAACATTTATATGTTGGAGATCTAACCGTTTCTCTAAAGATATAGGAATAGGTCCAGAGAGATTATTATTGGATAAATCTAAGGATTTCAAGTTTATTAAACCACCAATGAAATCAGGAATTGAGCCTTGTAATCTATTATATTCTAAAAAGAGATATTGTAGATCTTTTAGGCCCCCAATTGTTGTTGGGATAGCACCTGAAAAATTATTCATCGACAAATCTATTTCCACCAAAACCTCCAAATTTCCTATCTCTAATGGGAGGGGGACAGTAAAAGAATTTAAAGACAAGTTATGGTACAAGATATACTTAAGGTTCCATAAAGTTGAAGGAATAGAATTTAACTGATTGGAGCCCAAACAGAGCTTCCTCAGATTAGTGAGATTGCCAAAGCATGATGGCACGAATCAAGAAAGCTTATTGTCGCCCAAGTCCAAATGAAACAGTGCAGCTAAATGACAAAGATCATATGGGATTGATCCTTCCAATTGATTATCTTCCAAACCCAATAATTGAAGCTTTTGTAATTTACCGAGAGCAATCGGAATTGATCCATTCAATTTGTTTCCTCCTAAATAAATGCTATCAAGTTGGTCAAGTTGTTGATCTCTTTAGGAATGCCACCACTAATGTTGCAATTGAACATCGAAAGGACTTCCATAGATTGAGAAAGATTTCCTATAGCACTTGGAAGAATGCCACCTAGTGGATTACTAGAGAAGCTAAAATACTCCAAATACTTACAATTTGACAACGAGGATAGAAAGCTCAATTCTGGAGTTGAAGATGTCAAATAATTATCATTTAAACGAAGCCCCTTAAGGTTTCTTAAGTTGCCAAATGTGTTTGGAATAAAACTAGAGAATGAGTTATTTTGCAACTCTAGTTTGGAGAGCTTAGAAGCATTGAAGATGAAACTAGGAATTGTGCCACTAAAATTATTACCCCACAAGAAAAGCTCTTCAAGATTTGGAAGTCGGACGTCTGTGCTTGATGGAAGTCTTCCCAAGAGAGAGTTATTATGAAGATCAAGTGCTTTGAGTGTTGACACATTGAAGATTGTAGTTGGGACAACACCAACTAATTTGTTAGAACTAAAATCCATCCATTCTAGATTACGAATATTACCAATTTCATAGGGTATCTCACCTGTATTTTGAAAGAAATAATTCAATTTTATTTTAAATAGAAAATTTTACACTTTTATATATTGAATTTATGGGATGCATTATTTTCTTTGGTATTCAAGATATTCTAACTTATAAGATGAGCATCATTGATTAAGGTAAAATATCACACGAGTGGGCATAACCTAAACTATATAATAAGACGCACCTTGGAGTCTGTTATACTGAAGATCTAACTTTTCAAGCTTGGTCAAGTTACAGATTTCCTTTGGTATCGCTCCAGAGAAATTATTGAACTGCAAAACTAAGATTCGCAAATTGCTGCAATTTGCTATATCGGAGGGTGTTTCGCCATAAAACATATTTTTAGACAAATAAAGTTCTTCCAAAAAAGGAAGATTGTTGCAAAAATTTGCAGGGAGTTCAGTAGAGAGTCCATTGACACTCAAATCAAGAAATTGTAGAAGAGGCATCTTGAATTTGAAAGAGGGGAAAGAACCAGAGAGTTGGTTATCACTGAGATCAAGCCATTGCAGCTGAAATAGATTTCCAGCGTAAGGAATGGTGCCTGTTTAAGAAATTGTTTATTAATAGACTACCTGCTATAGCATAATTTACAAAATTATGCATAATCTCATAGATTTCTAACAAATAACAAGCTTGTTTCTGACTTCTTCTCTACTACTTGTTTTATCACTAGCTTTTAAACTTTTGGTGTAGACATGAGCAAAAAAGAAACATTGCAAATTAATTCTTAATTCTTTTTACGAATTTATGACATGGAATTAGATTAAAATTGGATGCATTATTGTCATTGGTATTCAAGATATTATAACTTATAAGATTGAGCATCATTGATTAAGGTAAAATATCACACGAGTGGGTATACCATAAACTGTAATAAGACACACCTCGGAGTCTGTTAAACTGAAGATCTAACTTTTCAAGCTTGGTCAAGTTACCGATTTCCTTTGGTATGGCTCCAGAGAAATTATTGAACTGCAAAACTAAGATTCGCAAATAGCTGCAATTTGCTAGATCGGAGGGTATTTCGCCATAAAACATATTTTTGGACAAATAAAGTTCTTCCAAAAAAGGAAGATTGTTGCAAAAATTTGCAGGGAGTTCAGTAGAGAGTCCATTGACACTCAAATCAAGAAATTGTAGAAGAGGCATCTTGAATTTGAAAGAGGGGAAAGAACCAGAGAGTTGGTTATCACTGAGATCAAGCCATTGCAGCTGAAATAGATTTCCAGCGTAAGGAATGGTGCCTGTTTAAGAAATTGTTTATTAATAGACTATCTGCTATAACATAATTTACAAAATTCTGCATAATCTCATAGATTTCTAACAATTAACAAGATAATGCTAAATAGTGGAAATGACATGACATGTCCCCATAAGAGAATTTATAATGGGAGATGTAAAATTACGAAGAAGACACATGTGCATATCGTTAGGGAAGTTACCTGTCAAGTTATTTTTTGACAAATCTAAACTTGATAAAGAAGAAAGACTGAAGATTGATGAAGGAATAGTTCCAGTTAAGAAATTATTTTGTAACCATAACTCCTCTAATTCTGCAAGATTCCCCAGCTCCTCAGGAATTTCTCCTAAAATCCATGAGTAACAAATGCGTTAACTGTTTTAACTTATTAACCGACAATCAAGAAGAAAAAAAAGGAACTAAAAAAAGTTTTTGCCTAAAGAGAGATAAAAAAAAAAATTTACTCATAGAATTAAATAATTATCGGCTGACAGGATTAATAAAAGTGAGACGTTATTAATTTTCATCAACTAATTAAACTTATCGATCATACCTTGGAGTTTGTTCCCTCGAAGATATAACCTAATAAGCTTTATCACGTTGCCAATTTCTTTTGGTATGGTCCCAGAAAAATCATTGAGCGACAAAGATGTCTCTCGCAGTCGTTTGCAGCTTGATAAAGTGGATGGTATCTTGCCATGAAACATGTTACCTTTAAGAAATAGGGATTCCAAGTTGGAAAGGTGATTGCAAAAATTTGGTGGGAGTTCGCCAAATAGTGCATTGTTTATAAAATTAATAGAAAGTAAATAAGACATGTTGAAGATAGAGGTGGCAATGGAACCCGAAAACCAATTAAAACTAAGATCAAGTGTTTGAAGAGACGAAAGATTCCCAAGTTCAGAAGGGATAGTGCCTGTGAGATTTAACCCAGATATATTCAAGGCTGCGACTCTATGAGTACGGACTTCACAAGTGATGCCCGTCCAATTACAGACAGGGCTACTTGTGTTCCAATTTCTAGCCAAGAAATTGGTTGGATCATCAATTACATGACCTTTCAGGGCAAGAAGGGCTTGTTGGTCTGTGGTAATTCTAGTAGTGTTGGCTGATGCAATCATGAAGGAAAGAATCAAGCAATGGAGTAAGAGAAATCTGATCATCATTCGGGCAGAAGGAATTCTTTCCATGAGACTAGAATATTTAGATTGTAAGTGTGTGCTTACTTGGATTGATGATGCAAGAACACTCATAACTAGCTCCAAGTATATATAATGAAACCGAAATTTCAGAAGAAGCAGCAAGAAAGTAAATAGAGGAGTGAAAAGACTATGCTCATAACTTGTTGAAAGGTGCAAGAATTTTATGTGGACCCACTGCGTCAAGCCAGTCCTTCAGGTCCACACTCCGGAACAGTAGATCGTAATGAATGATTGTAGTAAGTTTTGTTTTTCTTTATAATCATCCTATTAATTTATTCCCGATGATCAGACTTCTAACCTCATAACTTTTATACAAATTTCTAATGATGAATTTCGTAATCTCGTGAGTTTGGAGCAAATATGGTTAAAGGATAGAATATTAAGTTTTAATATTACAATTGTGACAAGGTAGCTGAGTCCTATTTCTATATGTTTTTTTTCTGAATTTCAGATAATATACTAGTCCTGAGAAAAATTGTACAAACCGGTGGTGTCACTTTCATCAAAGTATTGGCCGTCGGGTAAAAAAGTTCTTCGTGGGTCAATGAGGACGCATAAGTTGACGACAAATTGTCCAAGTCAATGAAAGAAGAGATAATGAAACCGATTATTATTTTTATATAAGTATTCATATTCATTGAAGGAATTTAACATTTCTAAATGGGACAATAGATGTTTGAGTGTTTTTGCTATTGGTATGATCATTCAAGGATTTACAAGCGCCAATAAAAATATAACCATAACGGAAAAAATATGTGCCTTCAATTGTATTTGTGAGGGACGCTCATTTTTTATCTTTAACTTGAATTGTTTTTTTTCCAACCCTCCAAATTATGAATATCTCATGTGGAAATTGGAAATTTCTATCACCTATGACTGGCTAATATGGAAATTCTCTTTCAGCAATATATAATTCTCTTTTAAAAAGGAGAAAAGTGGCCTGTTAGTTATGCGTGCTTTATGGGTTACAATGAGCACTATTTTCATTTCGCTTTTATTAGGGATGATGACAAAATTAAATTTTTAAACTTTTCTCCGAAATTTTTTTTTTGCAAAGGCGTCAAGTGCATGCAATCCTACAGAATTTCATAATAATAATAAACAAGCAAGAGATTGAGATTGGACGGCGATTAAATACAGAGGAAATGCAAGAGCAAAAGAAAGAAAGCTCGTTTTCAAAAAAATAATGTTTATACTACTTTTGCTTGCGAAAATTATCGAAATAAATTCAACAGTTAATTCATACATAAAGAGTAATTTATTTGCAATACGATTTAGAATGAGATTGAAAGGTTGTGCTTTTAATTCATGACTGTTGTGAGATGATGTCAATAGTTATCAAATGTAAGAATACGCGTAAATAATAATAATTTCATGGTTGTTGTGAGAAAGTTGTTTACGACTCAAAAAGTTGTTTTTTTTTTATTTTTTAATGAAAATTAGCGGCGCCCAATATATTTGTTTTCCTTTATAATCATATTTGTATTGGGTAGGGATTTATTGCTATGATCGAACTTCCAATCTCATAACTTTTATACAAATTTCTAGTAATGAATTTCGTAATTCTATTAGAAATGTTCTTCTCTTGAGTTTGGAGCAATTATGGTCAAAGGATATAATTAAATTTTAGAGTTTATAACAGACCCAAGAAGAGATTATTACTTTGATTATATCTTAAATTACTTAATTATAATCTTGCGTCATGTAGGAATAGTGGTGAGAGGTTCAAAGAATAACTTTACTTTTAAATGTGATTGTGATAGAGTCATTGTAAAACAATTCTACTTATTCAAAAGATTATATTAGGATTTTCTCATAATGTGAACATTTCCAAGCTTTTAAAACTCTTGTGTCATGTGTTTTTTAATAATAATATATGAGTATGATTCAACTATTTTAATTTTTTAATTTTTTAATCATCCAATGGAACATGAATTTTACTCAGAAAAAGTTTAGGTCAGGAAATTATCTTTTTAATTTGTATCAATTATTTTAAAAGTTTTAAAAAGTACCCATTCTATCATAAATTCCACATTCTTTGAAAACTGAAAATTTTGGATAAATTGTTGAGATTAGTCAGGTCTGATAATTGCAACTATATTTTTAAGAGGATATTATATTTTTTCCATCGAAGTTTTTCTGATATGTTAAGTTTGTACTAAAATTTGGTGAAAAATGTATTTTAGCACCTAATGTTTACGTTATTATCACTTTACTACCATTTTGTTAATGTAATTCAAAACTTGTTGATGTCATAAGGGCTTTTAAGAAATTTCACGTTGAAGGAAAAAACTCACCATTTTCAATTGTGAAATAAACCAGCTCATGTAACATAATTAGCTAAACATCGAATGGGGAAGCCATGGAGGTTTCGTTACTCTTACTGTGATAGCAAGCAAAGCCCCAAATTTGTTCCATCCATCAATTTGGGTAAAGCTCATCTTTTCATTAAGTTTAGGAGAAGACCCCATCAGCGACAACCAAGAAAATTAGGACAAATGCAACAGTCAGGATTTGTGATTTCTTTCCCTCCAAATGATGAAATTGTCTTTTACACTCCGAGAGCAAAATCAAATTTTAACTCATGTTCCCTGAAATATTAGCTTATTTTTAATAGAACGATAATAAAGTAATAAAAGCGTAAACTTTAGGTGGTAAGATGTAGTTTTTGATTAGTCAGGTCTGATAATTGCAATTATATTTTTAAGAGGATATTATCTTTTTTCCATCGAAGTTTTTCTGATATGTTAAGTTTGTACTAAAATTTGGTGAAAAATGTATTTTAGCACCTAATGTTTACGTTGTTATCACTTTACTACCATTTTGTTAATGTAATTCAAAACTTGTTGATGTCATAAGGGCTTTTAAGAAATTTCACGTTGAAGGAAAAAACTCACCATTTTCAATTGTGAAATAAACCAGCTCATGTAACATAATTAGCTAAACATCGAATGGGGAAGCCATGGAGGTTTCGTTACTCTTACTGTGATAGCAAGCAAAGCCCCAAATTTGTTCCATCCATCAATTTGGGTAAAGCTCATCTTTTCATTAAGTTTAGGAGAAGACCCCATCAGCGACAACCAAGAAAATTAGGACAAATGCAACAGTCAGGATTTGTGATTTCTTTCCTTCCAAATGATGAAATTGTCTTTTACACTCCGAGAGCAAAATCAAATTTTAACTCATGTTCCGTGAAATATTAGCTTATTTTTAATAGAATGATAATAAAGTAATAAAAGCGTAAACTTTAGGTGGTAAGATGTAGTTTTCACCAAATTTTGGTATTGATTTATTATGTCAGAAAGATTTTTGTGAAAAAAATGATGATATTATTTTTTAAATTGAGGTAATTTAATAGTCCTGGAAACTTTAAAAATCAGTCATGTCACATTCATCAAAGTATTAGCTTGAATTGTATTTGTGAGGGACACTAATTTATACACTAATTTATGATCTTTAACTTGAATTGGTTTTTCTTTAACTTCGCTGCAAAAATTCTCTTTCAGGAAGAAGAAGTCTTCCAAAAATTAGTGGCCCATTAATTAACATTTATGCGTGCTTTACGGGGATATAAGTTAAGTTACAAACTTTCTAATGAAACCGAAATTTCTAAGAAGCAGCAAAAAGAAAATGAGAAAGTGAAAGACTACTCGTAAATTTGTCAGAGCGTAATGTAATTTTAGGTGAACGCGTTGCGTTAAGTCACTCCTTCAGGTCCACCCAGAATCGCCAGATATTTTCCTCTCTTCTTCTTTTTTGGATCCAATCAAAACTTTCTCCTTTTGTGATTCAGCCATCGGATTTAATGAAAAAGCTGTTTAATAGGTTTTTAACATTACCCTGTTATTGATTTAAACGAATTAAAATTTCGTAATGTATGTCTTGTCTTTTGGCAAGTGTGTTTGTCTTGTCTGCTTGACAAGTAAATGAATACCTTCTTCATTTTCTTTGCTCTTTAGTTTTTTTCTTATTCACTATTTCGCCTCAACCAAATTAGTCACGTTTTTCTTAGTATGGCGGGTACGAGCACAACCATGGAGGCTGACTTAAACAACTCTTATGCACGGCTTACTCTTGCTGAGGAGGAGGAAGGGGGATAATTGTAGCGGGGGCTGAGGATGATGAACGCGAGGAGGCCAAAAGTGATTTCCGTTACTGCCTTGTGGGTAGGTTTTTGACAGACAAGGTGATTAACTTTCCGGCCATGAAGAGCACTATGGCTTCGCTGTGGAGGCCTGGTAGAGGAGTTTGTATTAAAGATCTGTCGCCTACACTATTTCTCTTCCAATTCTTTCATGAAATTGACATCATAGAGTGATAGACACAGGGCCTTGGACATTTGACCAACATATTCTCATCGTTCAGCGGCTGGGGGCAGAGGATCAACCTCAACATGTACCTTTATTTCATACGTCATTTTCGACCCAAATCTACAACCTTCCTATCGGTTTTCAATCAAAGAAAATCTTACAGAGCATTGGTAATTACATTGGCAAGTTTGTGGAATCGGATGAAAATAACCTTAAAGGGATTTGGAGGAACTATATGAGGATCCATGTGGCCATTGATGTTAGGCAGCCTCTCAAGCGTAGGATGCGTCTCAAGAAAGCAGGTGGAGATTGGATGTGGGCGGATTTCAAATACAAAAGGTTGAATGTGTTTTGTTTTATCTGTGGTCTCCTTGGTCACACAAAGAAAAGTTGTCCATCTTTGTATGAGTGTACTACGG
Source organism: Citrus medica (assembly GCA_002013955.2). Lineage (NCBI taxonomy): Eukaryota > Viridiplantae > Streptophyta > Magnoliopsida > Sapindales > Rutaceae > Citrus > Citrus medica. The sequence goes on along the minus strand of MKYO02026729.1, from coordinate 82,096 downwards.
CTACTATTACTAAGCCGTATGGCCACTGGATGAAGACGCCTACACGTAGAAATTTGATGAACACCGACGATCGCTGGCTGTGGTCAACTCCACCAGGGGAGGAGGAGACGAAATTTGGAAGCTGCATTAATTCCGGTGAGGCCATGACAGTTGATATGGAAGATACCATAAATCCAGGCTTGAATAAGGGAAACAATTATGAGGGGGGAGACATTACCGGGATTGTGGATACTATAGCAAGATCTCAACATTTTCTGACAAAACGTGGTCAACTTCTTGATAAAGGGAAGGAAGTGATGGCACCTCCTAAAGTTTCGGGTCAATTGCAGGAATGTGGGGAAGAGTTTAACTTTCGTATTATTGTTATAGATGCCAAACGGAGAAGGGCTCATGGTGCAATGCAGCTAGAGTTGGGGAGTGATGAGACCAAATACACCCAAGTGATGGAGAATGTGGGTGGTTCAAAAAATGGATTAGCGGTGGGTCCTGGTTCACAGGCCTACCGAGAGCAATGAGTTGCTTAAGTTGGAACTGCTGTGGGCTGGGCCACCCACGGACAATGCAGGTTTTGTTGGACTTGGTCAAAAGTAAAAAACCAGATTTTATATTTCTAATGGAAACTTTATGCAGTAGAGAAAAATTAGAGAACTTGAAGTTTAAGTTGGGCTTTAATAATTTGTTTAATGTGGATAAAGTGGGCCGAAGTGGTGGGCTCGCCCTTTACTGGAAATCTTCTCACAATGTTAGGCTTCTCAAATTTGGGCGTAACTTCATTGATGTCCGAGTAGAAAATGCAGACTCTAGAACGTGGCGGTGTACGGGGTTCTACGGCTTCCCTGAGACGAGCAAGAGGTGAGATTCCTGGGAGCTTCTTCGCTCTTTATCCTCCATTTCTTCTTTACCGTGGGTGTGCATTGGAGACTTCAATGATCTCCTGCATAATAGTGAGAAGCGTGGCAAATGTCAGCACCCAAATTGGAAGCTTCAAGGCTTTCGTGCGGCTGTCTCAGTTTCTGGTTTGGTTGACCTAGGCATGGAAGGCTATTAGTACACTTGGGAGAGGTCTCGGGGTACGGTTGACTGGGTGGAGGAGAGATTAGATAGAGCTCTGGTTTCCAGCACTTGGCTCTCCCTTTTTCCGAAAGCTAGTGTAGTGAGTCTGGAGGCTATGTGTTCCGATCACCTGCCAATTTTTTTGGACCCTTCCTCGCACCATCAATTTCCTAGGATTAAGAGGTTCAGGTTTGAGAATGTTTGGTTTTGTGAGCCGGATTGTATGGAGGTGGTTACAAAGAGTTGGGAGCTTTCAGGTGGTTGTCCTATTCAATCTAAGCTTCTGTTTTGTGGGTCTGCTCTCATGCGTTGGGGAGGTCATCTTGCCTGTGATTTTGTCAATCGGTTGGCTTCCTACAAGCAGAAAATGGGGTCTCTTAGGGGCTGTCGAGATCAAACGAATGTGGCCGAATTTGTGGAAACAAAGAAGCGTTACAATGAGTTACTGCACAGCCATGAGGTGTTTTAGAAACAAAGGTCGAAGTCGCTCTGGTTGAAGGAAGAGGACATGAACTCCCGGTATTTTTCTTTTTCCGAAAGCTAGTGTAGTGAGTCTGGAGGCTATGTGTTCCGATCACCTGCCAATTTTTTTGGACCCTTCCTCGCACCATCAATTTCCTAGGATTAAGAGGTTCAGGTTTGAGAATGTTTGGTTTTGTGAGCCGGATTGTATGGAGGTGGTTACAAAGAGTTGGGAGCTTTCAGGTGGTTGTCCTATTCAATCTAAGCTTTTGTTTTGTGGGTCTGCTCTCATGCGTTGGGGAGGTCATCTTGCCTGTGATTTTGTCAATCGGTTGGCTTCCTACAAGCAGAAAATGGGGTCTCTTAGGGGCTGTCGAGATCAAACGAATGTGGCCGAATTTGTGGAAACAAAGAAGCGTTACAATGAGTTACTGCACAGCCATGAGGTGTTTTAGAAACAAAGGTCGAAGTCGCTCTGGTTGAAGGAAGAGGACATGAACTCCCGGTATTTTTCACTCTACTGCCTCTAAGAGGAAACGACAGAACATGATTGGGAGATTACGGAATAGCTCAGGCCAGTGGTGCTCAAATCCAGCAGAGGTGAACTCTTTAATAGGGGAGTATTTCTCAAAAGTATTTCACTCGGAAGGAAGTACTAGTGCAGATATTATTTCATGTGTTGCAACTAAGATTACTGCTGCATAGAATCAGGAGTTACTGGAGCCTTTTACGGCTACTGATGTTCGTGATGCGCTCTTTAGCATGCATCCAGACAAATCGCCCGGGCCGGATGGAATGAACCCTGCATTCTTTCAGAAATTTTGGCATATTGTTGGAGGTGATGTTACTGCTGCTTGTTTAAATTTCATTGATAATTGTGAATTCCCTGATGAGTTAAATGCTACTACCATAGTGTTAATTCTAAAATAGTCTAAACCTGAGTATTTAGCTGACTTACGTCCAATAGCATTATGTAATGTTCTTTACAAGATTGTGGCCAAGATGTTAGTTAATCGTATGAAGGATGTCCTTAGCTCGATTATCTCTGAGAATCAAAGTGCATTTGTCCCTGGGAGGGCCATCACTGATAACATCCTAATATCGGCAGAAATTATGCATTATTTAAAGCGAAAGCGGCAAAGGAAGACATGGATTGCAGCCTTAAAGATTGACATGTCCAAGGCGTACGATAGGATTGAATGGGGTTTTTTAAAAGCTATGATGTTGAAGCTGGGATTCACTGCGAGATGGGTTGAGCTAATCTTATTGTGTGTTTCTACCGTCACTTATAAGGTTATCCAGGGCAATAAGGAAGTGGGCCCAATTGTTCCTAGCAGAGGGCTACGGCAGGGAGATCCCCTGTCTCCATATCTATTCATCATTTGTGCGGAGGGGTTGAGTTCTTTACTTCGCAAGCAAGAGAGGGCAGGCTTGATGCATGGAGTTAGGGTAGCTAGGGGAACTCCGATTGTGACTCATCTCTTTTTTTCAGATGACTGCTTTCTTTTCTTTCACGCAAATGAACAAGAGGCTAGGATCATCAAACAGTCGTTGGCCAGTTATGGGCATGAAACGACCCGCCCCGCACCCCCAGGGCAAGTCCATCTGAACTCGTAAAATCGAATCGATATTAATTACGATATCTAAGAATTCTATAAAAAAAATTTTGGCAGAATCTCCCTAATAAATAAACATATCCAATCCTGCAAATTACAAATCAACACTCCCAAAATAATTCAATATACATCCATCCTCCATAACCAACTTCTCAAGTCAACATACCAAATACCACCCAAGTCACTCTAATTGTAAAATACAATGGTTATCCTAAATTATAAAAATATAATAAATAAATACAATTCGCAATATCCCAAATATCACAGTATTAAATCTACGACTTCTAGCACCATCACGTGGCCACAATTTCAAATCTAACTATCGTTACTGGGTCGACTGATATACCTGCAATTCTCCTGTGGGGGGAAAAATATAATAAAAGCGGAATGAGTATAAAACTCAGTGAACTCAGTGAGTGGATAGTAACTTTGAAAAAAA
>MKYO02026729.1:41427-74747 GCA_002013955.2 Citrus medica | reverse complement strand
TAATGCCTAAACAATAAGACTCTAAATAAGAAACCAAATTAAACTAGAATACAAATTAATTAAAATATTCTTAAATATTATATATTTAAATATAATTAGGATTTTTTCAATTTCTTGCTCTGCATCAATAACACTTTTGTGTCAGATTCTCATGGGGCCGTGTGTTGGCAAAGGCCAAGTGTGGGGTGGTTTAAATGCAATGTTGATGCGGCAACCTTCTCTTCCAGTGGCAAGATTAGTCATGGGGCTGTCATTCGTAATTCGGATGGGGTTTTCATAGCTGCAAGGAGTGACTGCTTTATAGGTAGTTTTGGTGCCCAGGAGATTGAAGCTATTGGAGTGCGAGAGATCCTCAGCTGGCTCAAGGGATTACCTGTTTTTCCTGTCATTGTTGAAATGGACAGCTTGCAAGTTTTCAATTTCTTATTATTGACGATTGTAGAGCTTTAGCTCAATCTATAGGAGATGTTACTTTCTCCTTTGTAAGGCGATCTGCGAACTCCGTTGCTCATTCTATTGCTCGGGTGGGGGGTTTTTTGTCAGGTCTGGGGGAGTTGAGGCATGTTCCTCCCCCTTGGTTGATTTCTAAGTTATCTGCTTAATGAATTTTATTTCCCTAAAAAAAAATCACCCTGTTATTTGATTAAAAAAGTAAATATTAGTTGAGTGATGATACAACCACAAACTCTTGTACAAATTTATCTTGTACAAACTGATGTGGCATTAATTCATTGGTTGAATAAAAATATAAAATAATAGAAATAAATGATGTGGGCCAAGAGATATTTAATTCAACTAATTTTATCATGCCATATCAATTTATATAAAATAAATTTGCATAAGAGTTTATGGCTATATCATTACTCTAAGTTGAGTTAAAATAGAAGAACTAAACTCATATGAGTAATGATATAGCTATAAACTCTTATACAAATTTATTTTGTACAAACTAATATGGCATGATAAAATTAGTTGAATTAAATATTTCTTTGCCCACATGAAATATTTCTATTATTTTATATTTATTAGTTAATTCGGTAATAAATAATTAGTTAACTTGCTATTAATTTTTTTAGATAAATTAATTAATATTAAGAATATTGTTGATAGGGTAGTATTATAAAGGTAAAGAAAAAGTAAAGATAATAGTATAATATATTTAATAATAAAGGTTTATTGAAGTACTTTTTAAAATATAAGAATTAAATGAGTATTTAAATCAAAATACAAAAACCAAACAAGCATTTACTTGATAAAACATCATAGAAGTTATTTTGACACCCAAGACTTATCTATTAAAAGAGGTCATGAGAACTAAAACTTAGGTGAAACAGTCTCATAACATTATCACGGAGACATGGTGATATTTTCCTATTTTCCTATTTAAATTTGACGCCCACTTGAAATTTAAATTTAATTGCACGGTTCCATCCTCCCTCTCATATTTTTTGTATTTTCCTTCAAGAAGAAGAAATTAGTGGCCCATTGAATAGTGTTTATGCGTGCTTTATGGCTTATAAGTTAGGATCAGGCTATGGTGCCACAATTGCACCTAAGGTTTCTCCTATAAATTAAGCTATAACAATTTTGTCAATCCTTAGCCTGACTAAAAAGTCATGAATCGCAAAGCCAATGTGACACTCGTGAGTACTTTTAAGTATTTGTTATAAATAATTGAAAAGCCAAATATTTATTATTTATAATGAAACCGAAATTTATCTCCGCGTGAAAATAAAGGAGTGAAGGCGAGAAAAGATTCCTCTCCACGTGAAAACAGATGTTGAAATGTTTTTGCTATTCGTTTGATGATTCGAGGATTCACAATTGCCGATAAGTCCAAGAAAAATTCCAAAAATTATCTTCCAAAAATAAAGGAGTTAATTGTGTGTGCTTTATGGTATAACATTTTTGTCGATAATCAACCCAACTCAGAAATCACGAGTTTCACAGTCAATGAAAAAGAAGTCAAAAGTCAATAAAAGCAAAGACATTAAGACATTGACTGATGATAGCATGGTGGGACATTAAGTATCCCTTGGGATTAAAGTAGAAATTTAATAAATTTCTTATTTCAGAATTTTTTTATAAAAATAATATTTAATAAATTTTGTAAAAACTATTTCTTTTATAATTTTTTCTATTTTACTGCATTTTTAAAAAATAGGTTGAAATTTACTTTTCATAAGCAATTGAAAATAAGCCACCACAAATTTTCAAAGTTTATATTATAACATTAATAATTTAACAAAAAAGATAATTATAGCTTATGTTTCCATACACTCTAGTTTATAAGCCATTAGATATTATATTAACACAATAATTTACCAATGCAACTAATGTGCATTCTCTCCAATATCAAAGTTTTGATTTAGCAACTTCATATTTTTTATATTTTATTTTTATTATAAAATTAATGAGACTTATATATAATTAGATTTTTTTTTGGAACTACGAACAAGTCCATGTGAAAGTTAACCATGACTTTTAAAATCAATTTCATAACCATAGCTTTTAATGTTCAATCTATTTATATTTTTTCTATAGTCATGATGCATGATGCTCATGATGCTCATTGCAACAAGTTGATTCTCTGATTTTAAGAATCTTATTACCATTTCCTTTGCATTGATTCTCTACTTTGGTGATTCCACAGTACACTCCATAGCCAAATTGATGACAAATGACATACATTGCTCTTTGGTCATAAAATGTTTGTCCTCCCGACTTAGTAAATTTGCACCAGCAACTTCCATAACTGAATTGGGTAGCAAATCATTAACCCAATGCTTTAATGTCATTTCTCCATGAAAAAAATTTAATTGTGGGTTTCTTCCCGCTAAATGTTTCCATTATCATAATCCCAAAGTTATAAACATCCCCATTGCAGATACTTTTCCTTCTCTTTAATACTCGATGGATTTCAACAATTATATACTACGATAAAATAATTTACAATAATATGCTCAAATGAAGATCGTAAGAAATAAATAACATATCAGAAAATATTAAAGAAATGAAAAAATATTTAATGTGGAACAAACCTGGTGCCATATAGCCTATGGTGGCAAGTGTTTGTATTTGAGTCAATGATTGATCTTCTTTGAGTAAGAGCTTTGCCATGCCAAAAAATGAGCAACCATATTATCGTCTAGCAATACATTACTTGACTTTAAATCACAGTGAATTACATGTGTTGAATGACCAAAGTGTAGATATTCCACAGCTGATGCAACATCTATCATTATGTGTAATCTTTGAAAAAAAATCCAAAATGTAGTTGCTTGTAGACAAACACTTACCTAGACTTCCATGAGGCATGTATTCTAATATCAATGCTTTAAAATCATCCTTTGAACAACTGCTAATGATTTTGATAAGGTTTTGATGGCGAATAATTTTCATTATATTACATTCAACATCAAGGTTCTTAAATGCTCCTCCATATTGCAAGTTAAAACCCTTTACTACAAATTCCATCCCATCTTGAATTCTTGCCTTATAAATAGAGCCAAAACCTCCTTTATTAATTAGATTGCTTTCACTAAATCTGTTTTAGCTTGAAAAAGTTCTAGGTATAAAAACTTTCTCCAATTTGTTGCTGGTGGCATATTAGTATCACCTGGTATGTGTTTTCCTCTCTTTCGATATCTCAAGATCAACACAATGAGTACTATCATAAATATAGTACTCAATGATAAGACAATCCCTAGGAGAGGATCATTTTCCCTTGATGTGTGGTGGATTCTAGTTCTGCATGGTGGAACTTGCAGATTGGGTGTGCCACACAATAATTCATTTCCTTCAATGATTCAACTAAGAAATTTCTAAAAGGTCTAGGAATCTTTCCTTCAACCGTATTGAAAGAAAGATTTAAATCTTTGAGATCTAAAAGTTTTTCTAATGGTACAGGAATAGCCCCAGAGAAATTATTATTGGACAAATCCAAGGATTTCAAGCTTGTCAAATCACCAATGGAATTACGAGTCTTGCAATCTATTATATTCTAAAAAGAGATATTATAGATCTTTTATGTCGCCAATTGTAGTTGGAAAAACACATGAGAAATTATTCGTCGACAAATCTATTCTTAACAAAACCTTCAAATTAGACATCTAATTAAATTAGAAAATAAATATTCCTAATAAATTGGAATCTCCCTAAATTAGGGAATTAATAAATTAATCTCTATTACAAGATATGCAATAAATAAACTTCCAATTTAACTAGACTTGCTATAAGATGCCAACTCTATAATAATTGACTTAACACAAATCTTTGCTAAGCTTTTGAATAAAATCATGACATGTCATTTAAGTTTTTTAGGCTTCGTTTAGTATATATTTTCAAGTAAAGTTTATTTAAGTAGAGCTTCTATTAGTAGAATTTTAATAAGCAAAGCTTTTATAAAAAAAATTGTGTTATTTGGTCGTCAATTAAATGATATTTAATAATTAAAAACTCTACTCAAGATGTAACCAAATAATATTAAAATTTCATTATTATAATTTTTATTAATAGAGCTTTTAAATTAATGAATAAATGATATTTTATATCTTTTTATTAAAAAAAGAATGAACCGCAAGATTGTCAGCACCGTGAATAACTGTGTAATCGGCCAAATACCATTGAGGAAATTCGGAGCTCCACACGTGTCTCAGCCGCTCGCACGAGTGCGAGAAGAATTTTCAGGGCGTGGATCTCTCTTGTTACCAAGGATGCTTCTCAGCATATCGTAGCCTGGGGACTCTCCTGGGCTTAATTAATGTAATCAGCCCATCCAGGTCACCTTACGAGGTTTGCGTTAGTGCATAAAATACTTTCGTTTTTATCAATCATTTATCATTAGGAGCAAGAGGCGAAAAAGAAAATTCGGTACCTTCTGTTGTCCTTGTGAATGGTGTGCGTTCGTTTTTATTGTAATACACATAAAAATTTATTTCTTCTATAGGAACAATGAGCAAAGGTAAAGTTATCTAATTATGTTTGATTGCTAACTAAAAAATATATCTACATTTTACTAATTTTATTTCTTTAATTTTTTATCTCAATATAAATAGTAATACTAATAATTTTTTTAAAATTTAATGATTTTATTTCTTAATTAAGGAAAATTTTAAACACAAAGATTTTTCACTCAATCCCTTTGATACTAATACTTCTTATTGATCCCTGAAGTTGCTTTTATTTACTTATTTAAACCATATATGAAATTTGAAGAATGTCAATCTCATGATATTACAAATTCTCCGTAGATATTCTTTGACATCTAATTTGATTCGATGGACAGATTATTATTATTAACAAATTAGTAGCTTCTCCTCAACAAATGAATATTGACGAGCACTTCTCTTTCAGAGTCACTTATGGAGATTGATCTTGATGTGAATTTCCTGTTAGGGAACCATAATCTCTAGAAGTGGTTCCGAATATAGAATTTTCTTCTCTAGTACGAAGAGATTCTGCAATTCCGAGTCACTTGAGGACATCGTTGTCGCCTTGCAAGCGGAAGATTCTTCACTCAGTCCTAAGAACAGAAGCTGAATCAACTCAGTCGGTTGAGTTAGGATAGAATAACATTACTGGAAGAAAATTGACCTATATTTTACCTTTTTAGTTCTTAATCTCTTTCTTAACATGGCAATTAGGTCAAGAGGAACATGATTTGAACAATTTGAAGCTTCTTATCTGAGGTTACCTAGGAATATTCCATACTCATGGGAATTTGGCTCTTTTCATTTCTCAGCACTAAGGAGTTTAAGCACAGTCAATAATGAAACCCAATTGAGAAATATTATCATCTGTTGCCTATGATTTCAACTGGACCAAAATGTTTGTTTTTCTTTTTTTTTTAAAAAAAAAAAGTGATTTAGCGATCATGTCACTGGTTTTTTCAACAAGATGAATGATTTTATCTTCTCATTGATGAACAATTCTTTCCAGCACTCTTTAGGAGACTCACGCTCATTCAATAACCACTCACCATGCTCAGAATGCAAAATGCGAAATAGGAGTAATATAATAATTTACTTCTCTAATTTCGACACATTTTCAAACTAATTAATCCCACTACAAGAAAAAAGTTATTTATGTGACCACTATTTTGCAGTTACGTATGACCTATATGACAGCTTTGTAGCGGCAGAGAGGGGTTACATACGCGGCCATTGCAAAAGTTTTGTAACCGTTGCAAATGATTTTTAACTGTACTTTTGGCGTGCAGTAACAAAAGGTAGTGACGGTCAAAAAAAAAAAAAAAAAAAACCACCTAAATGCGGTCACATTAAGTAATGGGTTGGATGCAAGTTTTGTGACAGGTGGAAGCTTTCACAAATTTGTAATGCTTAATTTTTCATAATTTTGTGATATTTGACTATTTGTCAATATTTTATCTCATTTTCCTGATATTTGTCGATGACAACAAAAATTCAACATTGTTCATTACAACATTACAACACTAAAATTAATTATCATGATACCATCCATAAAGTTCAAATTATATACTGAAAATGAGAGATTAACATCAAGCCGCAAGTCTCCAAGTCAAAAATTAAAAGTATATACAGATGCAAATACAAGCCTACGATACAAAGTCTTACAAAAAAAAGTATGAATCCAGGAGTCTCCAATGCATCTTATCAAACGATAGCCTACAATAGAAGCAACAATGTATTAAAAATGTGCGAAACAAACACACTTAAATATCATAATTATATAACTAAGCACTTCTTGCTAGCAATAATTAGAAGCGCCCTTGGTACAACTGTTAATGTCTCTATCCTTTGTTGAAACTCTTAGTTAATTTGCAAATCTAATATTCATTTTCCAAAAATTATATCAACATTGAACAAACGAAGAGTAATGAATCATAATTTTACAAGTAAAAGCGTTTGTCTATATATTGACCTCATAATTTGCAGCATAACTGCATGACGGTGTTGATGCGCATTGGAAACATGTGCTACTACTTAAAAAACAAATATTTTTTTCCCTAAGAAACACAAAAGGAAATGTAGTCTATATATAGATGATAAATATGCAGCCTATATATTTTACTATATGGTCAGATGTAGGAAATGTAGGGAAGGGCATTAAGTTGCAAGGTTCAGTTCCAAGTTGGCAATAAAATTGCCATTATGCTGCAACCTGTCTCTTATACACATCTTTACTATATGGTCAGATGTAGGAAATGTAGGGAAGGGCATTAAGTTGCAAGGTTCAGTTCCAAGTTGGCAATAAAATTGCCATTATGCTGCAACCTGTCTCTTATACACATCTTTACTATATGGTCAGATGTAGGAAATGTAGGGAAGGGCATTAAGTTGCAAGGTTCAGTTCCAAGTTGGCAATAAAATTGCCATTATGCTGCAACCTGTCTCTTATACACATCTTTACTATATGGTCAGATGTAGGAAATGTAGGGAAGGGCATTAAGTTGCAAGGTTCAGTTCCAAGTTGGCAATAAAATTGCCATTATGCTGCAACCTGTCTCTTATACACATCTTTACTATATGGTCAGATGTAGGAAATGTAGGGAAGGGCATTAAGTTGCAAGGTTCAGTTCCAAGTTGGCAATAAAATTGCCATTATGCTGCAACTTTTCTCAATATACTCCACACTTTTCACCCTAAATTATACGTTTTTTCAAAGCAAAAACGAAACAATGTTAAAGAGAGTGCAGCTTATCATATTAGTATAAACATACAAATCTAAAAACATGTTTAAGGCGACTTGAAATATTTATACCTACTCGTGGATTAGTGCATCTCATCATCAAAAGTGCCAAAATGGAGTTACAAAAAGTGCATCTCATCATCAAAATTGCCAAAATGGAGTCACAAAAAAGAATGTGTTTGACTAAAGAGTCAGCAGTAGATCATTGAGTCAATATATATTCTATTCAAAATTAAAAAAAAAATACACATAAGAAAATCAAAATACCCAAAATGTGAAATTAACAATAAACAATGGAATTTTCGTTACCAGACTCAGTGATGCTTACGACATAGTTTCCATCCTTATTGATGTTTTATATATATATAAAGTTAGGCTCTTTGTTGGCTATTCATAGATCTGGAGTTATCTTCTATTGCTGATTTAGCTGCCTTCTTTCAGAACCTTAGTAGTGAGTATCTGATAAGAGGAGCAGACGGTGAGATTCCTGTTAGAATCTATATATATATATGTGTGTGTGTGTGTGTGTGTGTGTATCTATATGTATGTAAAGGGAAAAGGCATAAATGAAACCAATTATAAATGGGATGCGACGAAAATACAACAATCAGGGTGGTGGTGTAATTACAATTAGAACCTAACCTTCTAGAGCCATACTATAGACATTGATAATCCAACAAAAAAATCAGGTTAGCCTGTTGAAACATATTTATAAACTAACATTGGAGATGGTGCTCCATCCATAGACAAAATTACAAGCTCAAATGCAAGTCAACTCAGCAAAATCATAACCAATTACATTCATCCAACTCAACTCCTCCACTCCCCCATAAATATATCCAACATTCCTATCTCTTTACTTTTGGGAGTAATTAACAAACAATTTAAATCTTCTTATCCGGAATTGCCCAAATAAAGAACTTTAATTTAATTAGTTGATCTTTCTCTCTATCAAGATTTCTATTTTTTTACCCAAAAAATGACCGTCACTTTTCTATTTTAAAAAAATACTGAATTTGTCTACATATCATTCTAAATCTCTGCAGTGTTTAGGAAGTAAAATATCTTCTGGTCCAAGCAACTACATCAAAAATGTTACAAAAAAGTAGAGTCTCCAAATCTCGTCAACAATATGTATTACATTTGGGGTAATGCTTTTTATACCCCTTTAATATCCTTATAACACCCATTTTTTTTGTAATCATAGTTCTACTGTTATTAAAAATTACAAAAAAGAAAAAATATGAATTTAATTAAACTAAAATTTCTTTGCAAATCATGAACTACTAACTATTTTTTTAAAAATCCTAATATTGATGAAACCAAAATAATTTGGAAACAATGAAGAAATAAATTACCCAATAATCATTTTTATTATGAAAAAGTATGTTTAAAATTTTAATTAATTTATTCTAAATGATAATAAAATTTAATTAAATTATTATTTTATTTTTATATCCTTTTTCATAATTTTATTAAAGAAAAAGCTATAAATAAGGAAAGAGGAGTTTTTTAAGAGTTTTAAATAAGTTATACTCCATTATTGCATTCTAATAGCCCTTCAAGTTCATCCGGTAATTGAACTTTGGTGGGACTACCAAATGGCAATGGGCTAGGTATTGTGTAGGGATGTCGATACAGGTACCTCTATCCATTTGGTAGAGAATATTCTTGTCACCGACCCTTATCCATTACGGGTTTGAATGGATATGGATTAGGGATTCTCTAATAAAAACTAGAGATATCCATCCCCTTCTCCTATCCCCTATATCCCCTTTTATTTTCTACCATCAGCATAATTTTAAGGAAGAGAAAAAGATACATTAACTATTTAGCTTTAAATGAACAAGTAGCACTTTATTCTAAAATAATTTTTAAAAATCATTTTCAATTGTAAGTAAATATTAACTATAATATGCTGATTGTTAAGTTCAACTTTAATTAATATATTACTAGATATTTGGATAAAAAAAATAAAAGCCTTCATTTTGGCATTTCCTTGTCCAGCCTTCACTCCTTCAACTAGCCTTCATTTGAACATTATTCTATTCTCATTTGTTTCCAATTGAGTCAAGATCATAGATCGTCTATCAAATGTGTAGTCCATTAAACAACTGAAATCTCTAAATAAATGTCTAAGACAATATTATATGAGATGATCAATCCAAATACTAAGATATTAATGTTAAGATACATCGCCCACCAAATGTGGAATTCGAACAGTCACAACATATGAACCACATGCAGCCACATGAGTCACGTACTAACATGGAAAAAATCTGCACACCAAGTCAATCCCACATTAACAAGGCAAGTAGCAAACCATTGGAAACAAATATGGCAATCTGCATTGCTCTTGCCAAAGGCTTGCAACAATCATCTCACACAATCGCGTGACATGCAAACTCTCCAAAGAAAGATGGTCAAATATTATTCAAGTCCAGATTCTCTTCATAACTTAGCCAACGGCTAGTCAACGACTAAGTTTAGAATTAATCCCATAATTTCTGTAAAATGTGTCTTCCATATATAATTCATCTACTCGTGTATAAATACTGATCTTATTCCTTAAGAAGTATAGTCAATAAAACTTTTAATCATTTTCAATACTCTTGAATTTTAACAATTAACTGCTAATGTTTACATTTTAGAGTTTTAATTTTTTTACTTTAGTATTTCTTTTTATTTAGCTGTTACTTTTAATTTTTTAAATATTAAAAATAAATAAATAGACAATGGTCAAAGGGTTTAGCAAGTGCGTACAAGTATTAGTGTTTTATATCCGTATCCAATTCACCCAATGAATAGGTATAAAAATTTATATGTATTCAATTTTTTATAAAATATGGATAAAATTAGACCTGACACCCAATGTTAACGTAACAGGCCCTTGTACTTGTACATATTTTTTGTCATCCCTATATAGGACTATAACAAAGCCAACAGGCCTATCTAATGAGACTGTACCATAATTTTATTTAATAGATCTTAGGCCTGGATCAATCTATTTGCTCACTTTTGATATCTTTGGTTGCTGTTTAAGTAGCATTTACTTCTCAAATTAGAGCAAGAATTATGATATTGAGAGTGAAAATAGATTGTTTACTTACACTACAAGGGAAGTATAGAATAAGAATCCAAATTCTATTTATGAGTTTATTTGTCTTAGATTGGAAATCAGTTGTTTTAAATTATAATTTTACCCTTATTTAAAGAATTGTAGATTAATTACAAGTGAATAAAAAATATATTTGTGAAATAAAATATTTATTTTATTATTAATTTTAATTATATAAATTAGTAATAATTATCAATATTCTTAATTATATAAACCATAAGTTTTTATTTAATTTTAATTTAATTAAGTAAACTAAAATTATTGATAAGGACAACACAAATGAAACATCATTAATAATAATACACTGCAAAATTAATATTTTCTTAGAATAAACTAATTATTATTAATAATAATTAATATTAAAGAAATATAATATAATTAAAATTAAATAAATATAATTATATTATATTTAATAAAAAAAAAGGTCTAAAAAGAAGAAGATATCATCTTGGTAGTGGAATCCTCTTAAATTTCTTGCCATAATGACACTGTCTCATCTCCTTGGTCACCTAACCACGGACAAATTTGCTAAATTTCTATTGTGAGCGACGTTGTTTTGTTCTCCATGCTTCCTACCCAAAAATCCACAAGCGGTGACTTCATTCAACTTTTCCCAGCCCACTGACAGTGACGAGCGTCACAAGCACACCGTATTATAAATAATAATTATTATAAAATTTTGATGATGATGATTGAAATTAACTACCAATGTTGAATTCACCGTTAAGACCCTGAGGGAAACAAATTTATTGGCGCCAAAATCTTGATCTCAAAGTACTGTATGTATATTTTTACTGCCATGCGTCTCGTTGGTTTATTATTTATCGGAATTAGAAAAATGTGTATGTTCCATTAGGCCAAATGATTCCATATTGAAATATGAAGATTCAATTCCTCCATCAATAAAAAAAAATAATTGAGTGGAGACTGTTTTCTCCGTTATAAAATTTAAGTAAACTAGATATTCCTAAAAAATTAGCAAGTATAGAAAATATAAACGGATCAATAATTGTCTGATTGTAAAATCAGTCTAAAAAAATGTGCATGTATATGTTCCAAGTAACAACTTTATTAAGGCCATTTGGGGTACATGAGTTGAGATTTTATACTTGTGCTGTGTGAGCTTCATGTAATTTTACATGGCCAAGGACGTGTCAAAGTTGACAAACATTCCATTATTAATAAAGAATTACGGATTTAACATTCAGATTATCGTGTGATATAGACGTTATTTTGGAATTTTATTATTATAGGTATTCTGTTATTTTCTATTTTAATTAGCGCCATGTTTTATTCTTTTATTTCTATTATAATTGTTATTTAGTTTCCATTTTTAACTTAACATTTACTTCATTATAAATAAATAGGTCTTTTTATTATTTTTATAACTTCAGCTTTAATTATCCAATGAAACCCCTCTTTTAAAATTCCCTTTAACATTATCTATTAAAATCTCACTTGTAGAATCATTTGTGTTAGAGCGTAATCTAATCTCATTTAACATATTATCAAATTCTCATTGAGTTGTTTACATTAGAATAAGATATAATCCCCTTCAATTAGAATGTAACCTAAACGTGTAGGTAGTGTTATCTATGCTATCAATTCCACTATTAATTCCACTTTCACTATCCTACTATGTCATCATAAAGTATCAATTCCGCTCTCGCTATCCTGCTCCGTCATCATGATTAATCCAAAAACTTCGGATAAATACATGCAACCAAATATAAGAAATTATTTCTAACTTTATTGCACTATTTTTCATTAGATTACGAATTGACTTTCAAAGAGATTTAATATCAAACAACTTTGATTCGACAATTACTCTCATTAACTTCTAATACTGCTAATAACTTAAAGCTAAAAATTTTCTTTTTTACTAATTAGATCTGAGTAGTGCAGGGTGCTAACACATGAGTATTTGTACTACAATTTTTAAATTGATTAAAAGAAATCGCTTCACTGATCAGAATATCATCAATAAGTGAAAACAAAAAAAAAATGAAGAATTTTTAGAATTTAGAAGAACAAAAAATGAAATTGATTTACGTGGGCTTTGTAACAACCATAAAAAGGCCCACAACCCGATCCAACGACACTGATTCTTCTCGGCCACTAAGGATAAATTTCCCAAGTTTCATGGTGAACGACACCGTTTTGTTCTCCTTGCTTTGCCATTCAAAACTGTGCCAATGGTTCACTTCACTGAAGTGCACGTCAGTCATCTTCACAGTTCACAGGTTTATGAATTAATTGAATTGAAAAAAAGAAGATATTATCTGTAAAAGATTATTGAAATGGCTATCTCCAGATCCAGCTTAACCAAGGAGGTCAATTTTGCGTTTAACAAAACAAAAAATCACTCAAATAAATGCATTTTTATTGAAAATCTAATGAAAAAAATGTGTCTTTTCTGTCTTTTTTATTCACAGGTCGGATTGCAGCTGCACTTTTGCCCACTTGGTTATAACATTATAGTCCGAACAGCTTGGTATGGCTTTTATGCACTTACTTTTAACTCCTTATTAACAAAAATGTTTGTGTGTGTTTGTGTGTGTGTCTTCAATTAATTAAAATTGGGTCGGTTGCTTTTTGATTAACAGTGAATCATATGTGCTAAACCTTGCATCGACTATTATTGTAACATGTTACGCAGATATCAATGTAATGTTAGAGCAATGATCTAGTGGGTGAACATGGTTCTCAGTTTACGATGAGTAGCAATGCCACATGACGATGTCCAGTACTAAATAATCTAGATAAATTTTTTATTCTTATTTTTTTTCATTTTTGGGTATTTGTGCAGCTACTCTGTGGGTGTTGTTTTACCAGTGTACTCAACATTCAAGGCAATTGAGAGGAAAGATGAAGATGTGCAACAAAAGTGGCTCATGTATTAGGCAGGTTGGAATTTCTTTTTATTTTTACATTTATTATTATTGTTTTTGTTAGGCTTGTCACTTTGCTTATTTAGTTATTTGAGGTTTTCGTGGATTCTCAAATTTCCTCAGTGTCCATTATTTTTAGCCCAAGTGTTTTCTTGTTAGATGCTTTGATTAGTTGGCTGGGTTTTGCCGGATTTGTAGCACACCACTGGCTGAGTTTCACTCCTCAGCTCGCCCCCATCATTTTCCAATCGGTCCCATCACCTGAAACGACTGGATTGTCGTCGATTGGCCACTTGGAGGTTCACGGCTTTGGGAGCTTGTTCCATCGCTGTCGTTGCGCATGGAACATCACTGATGACTATCAGACTCGAGCTTCACGACCACCGTTGACCGGCTAGGGCAATTCGGTAATTTCACATTTTAAGGGCGATTTTGTAATTTCTGACCCTATAAAGATTTTATTCATTTCTGAAATTGAGGAATGATTGTAATTACGATTCCGAGGGTGATTTGGTGATTTAGGATTTCAGAGTATTTTAATGATTTACATACTCGAGGGTATTTTAGCAATTTCATCGGTGCGAGAGTTGTAAATTATGCATAGATGGTCGTTTCAAGTTTATTGCATAAATTTAGTCCTAATTCCGATTTACGAAAAATAGTTATGTCGTTTCCTTGATTTACGAGGATCCACGAGCGAGAACCGATCCGCAGGCGTGGGCGATAACTAAGCCTGAACATCGTCACTGTGAATGGAATATACAAAACCTATTTTCATAGTTTATTATGATAGTAATGCACGTTTGTGAAATAAGTTTTTTAAATACTTGTATTTAATGATTTTCTCAAAATGGATTTTATTCCACATATTGATTTGTTATTTAAAAAAGTATTTGGTTAATGATTTTCCGTGTTGATTTTGAATAAAACCATATAGTATCTTAAAGATAAGATAAATGGATTCAAATGTGTTAATGAAAGGAAAAATATGATTTAAAGTATGGTTAAATGGTATACGAATATGAGTACAAAGATTGTTTTTAAGTCATTGGACAATACCCTTCCCCGGTAACAGTGATACATATATAATGAGGCCTTTGGGGTCCGTCTGAACACACTAGGAGGCTTTGGGTCATGTGTTTGTGTGCTTTTACTTTTTGGGGGCATATGCACGTGATATGATGATAATAGTATACAGATACAGATGATACATATGTCATACAAGCCTTTAGGGCCCGTCTTAGTACACATAGAAGCTTTGGGCCGTGTGCTTAGGCGTTTTGTCTTTTGGAGACTAGATTATGCATGCACAGATATGATGAGATATATGACGAAATATGAGATGACACTTCCCTGTCTATCCATGTAGCTCTAGTGCATGATGGCACCTAGATAGTACGTCATTGCCCGTCCCTTGAGTTTCGGATACGATGAGATTATTCTCTTGGGTACTTGTTTAGTGATGATTTCAGATTTGTGTATTTTATATGATATTGTGATATGATTTCTATGGTTACTACATGCGATATTATATATGCTCTTCAAGGTTATAATCTAATTTAGATGTTAGATGATTTATTAATGTTTTCTCGTATATGATTTGATGAAGGCATGTTTAGAAATAATATGATTATTTTTTTAAAAGTAAAAATTTATACTCATCCTATTTTTATTATATTCTCTCCCCCAACCGAAGGTTACAGGTATACCAGATCGACTCAGCGATTGTAGATATTTTGAATTTTGGTCACGTGATGGTGTTAGAAGATATGAATGATTTTTGTTAAGACATCCTGATCATCTCATTTTGTTGGAATTTTATAAATTTTGTTTTATTATTTTTTTAGATTAAGAATAAACCAACATATGTTAATATTTATTACAATATAATCTTTTGATACTATGGAGATTTTGTTGGTAAAACTTAATATTTTTATTGAGAATATTGGTCATTGGAGTTGATTGTACACTGAATTATTTTGGGATTGTTATATTCATAAAGGAGACTTTGCCGAATTTTTGGTAGAATTCTTACTAATTAGATTATTATCTATCTAGTTTTGATAAGACTAGAGAGACTCATCTTAGGGTTTGGTGTGGGTCGTTTCAATTGGTATTAGAGCGTGGTTTTAGATTATGTAGACTATATACTGCCTTAGTTAGAATAAGTTTTATTACTATTAATGTGAGAATTGATATTTTATAGGCACCATCATGCTTCATCGTAGCAGTAGAAGTGATCGTAGCCATACTAGGCTAGTAGTTAGGTTGACTCCTGGAAGTGTACCTACAGCGGAAAGTGAACCTATGAATGAAGAAATAGTTGAATCCTGGACGCATGAAATTGCACAACAAGCACCAGAGAATGTCTCGAATATTGGGTAGTCATTCAATAGGTTGGCTCAAATCATGGCTATAGTTGTGCATAATTACACTCAAACGCATGTCGGTAACACAAACACTATTGAACGTGTGAGGAGTTTAGGGCGAGGAGCTTTAATGGTTCTGTAGAACCACTTAAGGCTGGGTCATGGTTTGTTAAGTTTGAGCGTATTTTTGACATGATGAAGCATTCAGAGGATGACAAACTACCCTTCGCCACTTTCATGCTCGAGGATAAAGCTTACCATTGGTGGCAGATAGTAGAAAAATGATACCATTACTTAGGCTATTTTCTGTAAGGAATTCTACGATCATTATTTCTCAATTGTGTATCAAGATATTAAGCGAAGTGAATTCCTTCGGTTGGTTCAGGATCCATGACAATTGAGGAGTATAAGAAGAAATTTTGGACCTCTCTAAATTTGCTACATTTGTAGTCGGTGATGAGAGAAAGAGATATAGACAATTTGAGGAGGATCTCTGATTTGAGATTTGCACCATCGTGACTACATCACGATTTATTGAGTTTGGAGAGATAGTTGAGGCAGCCAGGAGAGTAGAGCATAATATTTCAAAGGGATGCAAAGTTCAAATACTAAAGGAAAAGCATGGCTAGAGTTAGGCAGAGGGTGGCTCTAGTAGCAGGCCACCAAAGAGAGGGGGCATTCCTACGATTTATTCTAATATCATGCAAAGGAGTTAGAGTACAAGTTTTAAGGGAGACTCGACCAGTCATAGCTCAATGTAGCCATCAGTGGGGAGTAATGTTAGAAATCAGGGACAATATGATCGAAGTAGTGGGGGACATCGCGATTATCATCCTAAGAGTACCCAATAGACTTATTGCCCTTCATGTGGAAAAACCATCAAGGCCAATGCTGTGGTAGAGATAAAGTTTGTTATTTGTATGATCAGCCTGGACACATCAGGAGATTCTGCCTTACTTTATCTCAGGGTCACAGTTTTGTAAGAGAGACAGCCTCACGGTATTAGCCTAACTCTGGCTAGACTCAAGGTCAGAGAGGAGTGCAGACGGAGGTTCTACATATACTTTTAGGAGTCAGATGACTGCTCTAGGTCAGAGAGGTCAGCTTGGTCCACCTCATACCCAGGCTCGAGTTTTTGCTTTGACACAACAATAGGCACGTGCTACACCAGAAGTTATTATAGGTATACTATCTATCTTTAGGCGTGAGACTCATATTTTTATTGATCTTGGATCCACGCACTAATATTTTTAGCTTCCCATACTTTTGCTATGCATATAGAGCGATAGCCCGAACCACTAGATTGTGATTTAGTTATTTGTACACCTATAGGAAGCAGTCATTACTTACCGAGAGTGTGTATCGAGATTGTATGATTGGAATAGGTGAGCATGACTTTAAGGCAAATTTGATTTCCTTAGACATTCATGACTTCGATGCTATTTTGAGCATGGATTGGCTTGAATCTCATTATGATACGGTGGATTGTTTAAAAAAGAAAGTTGCGTTTAAAAGCCTAGGGAAAGCTGAGGTGAAATTTTGTGGGGAGCTCAAAGCTCTATCCTTATGTGTCATATCTACCATTAGTGCAAGGCGGTTGCTAAGAAAAAAGTGTTCAGCTTATTTTAGCTCATGTGATAGACACAGAAGCTTAGAATTGAGATTGGAGGTTATTGTAGTATTCAAAGGGTTTCTAGATGTATTTCCCAATGAACTTCTTAGGATGCCACCAAACAGGGAGGTTGACTTGTCTATTGATTTAGTCCCTGAAACATCTCTTATATCTATGGCACCGTACAAGATGGCTCCCGTAGAATTGAAGGAACTGAAGGTTTAACTGCAAGAGTTGGTGGATAAACGGTTTATTAGACTTAGTGTGTCCCTGTGGGGAGCTCAAGTCTTGTTTGTTAAAAAAAGAGATAAAACTTTTAAACTCTGCATCGACTACAAGCACTTGAATAAAGTTACAGTACGCAATAAGTATCCAAATCCATACATTGATGACTTGTTTGATCAACTTTAGGGGGGCGAACGTATTTTCTAAGATCGATTTGCGCTCGGGGTATCATCAGCTTAGAATTAAAGAGGCCAATGTTCCTAAAATGGTATTTAGAACCTGTTATGGACACTATGAATTCTTAGTGATGCCATTCGGGTTAACCAATGCTCCAGCATCTTTTATGGATCTCATGAATATGGGTATTTTTCTCGTACCTGGATCAATTTATGATTGTATTCATTGATAATATCTTGGTGTATTCTCAATGGGAGGAAGAGCATGCAGAGCATTTGCGAACTATTTTGCAAACTTTAAGGCAAAAGTAGTTGTATGCCAAGTTCAGCAAGTGCGAGTTCTGGTTGGACATAGTAGTATTTTTTGGCCATGTGATATCTGCTAAAGGCATCTATGTTGATCCTCAAAATATTGAAGCAATTGTGAAACGGGAACAACCTACAAATGTCATAGAGATGAGAAGTTTCTTGGGGTTAGCTTGTTACTATCGTAGATTTGTGGAGGGATTGTCTAAGGTTGCTTCTCCTCTAACACGGTTAACCAAAAGAATGCTAAGTTCCAATGGTATGATGATTGTGAAAAGAGTTTTCAAGAACTTAAGACACATTTGACCTCAGCACGGGTTCTTACACTTTCATCTGGTAATCAAGAATTTGTGGTATACAGTGATGCCTCTACGCAAGGATTGGATTGTGTGCTAATGCAACATGGGAAAATGGTGGCTTATGCTTCTAGACAACTTAAGAAACATGAGCAAAACTACCCAACGCATGATATAGAGCTAGTAGCAGTGGTGTTTGCACTTAAAACATAGAGGGATTACTTATATGGGACAACATATTAGATTTTCATCGATTATAAGAGTCTCAAGTATTTGTTTACTCAGAAAGATTTAAACTTGAGACAGAGGTGATGGATTAAGCTAATTAAGGACTACGAGTGCACTATTGATTATCATCCAGGCAAAGTGAATGTGGTAGCTGATGCATTAAGTAGAAAGTCTTCTAACTCTATAGCTTACTTGCGAGTGACGTATATGCCTTTGTTGATCGAGTTGTGATCTTTGGGAGTCGAGTTGAACCCTAACAATTGTGGAGCTTTAATAGATAATTTTCGAGTTAGGTCAATTTCGATTGAAAAAGTCTACCAGATGCAAGCTTAAGACCCATAGTTAATGAAGTTGAAAGAGGAGGTGCGAAAATGTTTACAATCCGATTTTGCAGTGAGAGATGATGAAGTCTTAGACATGGACAATAGAGTCTGTGTACCTGATATTAAGGATCTGAAAGAAGAGATTATGGAAGAAGCTCACTGTTCAGCTTACACTATGCATCCGGGAAGTATGAAGATGTATCGTACCTTGAGGGATCATTATTGGTGGCAGGACATAAAGAGAGAGATAATAGAATTTTTCTCTTGAGGTTTAGTCTGTCAACAAATTAAGGTTGAACACTAGAAGCTTGTAGGGTATTCTTAGTCACTTCATATTCTTGAGTGGAAGTGGGAGCACATCACGATGGATCTTGTAGCGAGACTTCCACGTACTCAGAGGGGATATGATAATGTTTGGGTGGTTGTCAATCGACTTACAAAATATGGTTACTTCGTACTGTTCAAAACCACCTATTCCATGGACAAGTTAGGGAGTATTTATTTGGCTGAGAGAGTTTGAGTTTACGGAGTACCTGTGTCTATTGTTTCAGATAGAGATTCCTGGTTCACTTGTAAGTTCTGGACTAGCTTATAAAATGCTTAAGGCACTAAATTGAACTTCAGTACAACTTTTCATCCACATAATGATGGTCAATCATAACGTATTATTCAAACCCTAGAGAACATGTTACGAGCTTGTGTGATGGAGTTTAAAGGTAATTGGGACAATGATTTACCTATGATAGAGTTTGCATATAATAACAGCCATCAAGCTAGAATTGAGATGACACCATATGAGACTTTGTATGGTAGAAAATGCAGAAATTCAGTATATTGGGATAAGGTTGGTGAGCGGAGGCTATTTAGTCCAAAATTAGTTTAGGATACTAACAAGAAGATACAATTAATCTAGGATAGATTAAATGTTGCCCAAGATAGACAGAAGAGCTATGTAGACAAGCATAGGCGAGAGTTTAAATTCGAAGTTGGTGATAGAGTTTTCATTTGGATATCTCCTTGGAAATGTGTGCTTGGATTTGGGAAACGTGGGAAG
The DNA here is from genome assembly GCA_002013955.2 of Citrus medica. Lineage (NCBI taxonomy): Eukaryota > Viridiplantae > Streptophyta > Magnoliopsida > Sapindales > Rutaceae > Citrus > Citrus medica. Next base: position 54,478 of record MKYO02026729.1, on the reverse strand, counting down.
TTAAGCTCACGTTACATTGGACCATATGAGATCATCAAGCGCATTGGTCTGTTAGCTTATCGATTAGCTCTACCACCCTAGTTATCCAGAATCCACGATGTGTTTCATATCTCAATGCTTTGGAAGTACATATATGACTCGAGCCATGTGTTATTGAAGCGACTCATTCAGTTGAAAGAAGACTTAACTTACGAAGAGGAACCAATGGAGATATTACAAACGAAACACCAAGTTCTTTGTTCTAAGACCATTCTTTTAGTAAAAGTGTTGTGGAGGAATCACACAAAACAAGAGGCTATCTGGGTCCTTATATATTACATTTTTGTCCGTACTTGTTACATGTTTCACGTAGAATGTTGCATGTCTTAAATAAAGCCAAAAAATAAAAAATTATCCCACCTATTTTATGTTTAACGTTCGCGTTGCATGTTTGATCTCCATTATTGCATCTTTTATGTGAACAGTTACATGTTGACGTGGTTCTCATGTTTAACTTTATGTGTTGCATGTTTGATCTCAACTGTTGCATGTTTTACGTGACCTTTTTACACGTAAATTTCATGTTGCATGTTTGACCTCACTTATTGCATGTTTCACGCGGATTGTTGCATGTCTTGAATAAAGCCAAAAAATAAATAATTTCCCACTCGTTTCACGTTTCACGTTTCACGTTCGTATACCTCCATTGTTGCATCTTTCACGTGAACTATTGCATGTTTCTCATCTTAACCTCATATGTTGCATGTTCGACCTTTGGTGTTGCAAGTTTTACCTGACATTTGTTCATGTAAATTTCATATTGCATGTTTGATCTCACTTGTATGTTTCATGTGGATTTTCGCATGTTTGAATAAAGCTAAAAATGAAAATTTTCCCGGCTGTTTCATGTTTCACGTCTGTGTTACATGTTTGATCTTCGTGTTGCATCTTTCACATTAAATGTTGCATGTTGATGTTGTTAGGAAATTGGTGGGTGAAGCAGACACACAGCTAAAGTAAAATTGGAAGAAAAATAAAGAACAAGCACAATAGAGGACACCAGAAAATTACGTGGTTCGGCTTTTAGCCTACATCCACGGGCGAAAACAGAAGGAAATATTTTACTAGTGAAATGGAGTTACAAGTATTGTAGTATTTTAGCTCACTTCCCAAAACCCCAAATGCCCAAACTCTCTAAATCACTATAACAAGAGCTCATAAATTCAAGCTCTCTAAACTCTCTCTCAACTGCTAAATTGGTCTCTGAATGGAATGCTTAAGCTCTTCATTTGCACTTCTATTTATAGCAAAATGATGGCCAAGAAAGTCAAAACCGTGTTCCTCATTTTCTTCTTCAAACATTTCTTTTTCCATTTTCCTCTTCAAGCATTTCGGCCCATTTTCAACATTTCTAGAAGAGGGCCCATTTTCAACATTTCTAGAACATATTCAACATTTCTCCCACTTGGAGATTAGATTGAAAAACAATCAATCTCCAGACCGTCCTTTCTACTTCGCCATAATCATGTTGCCTACGTTTCTGCTAGGCCACAAGAGGATCTCCTCCAGATAAACTTATCCGTATTTATTGGCTTGGTCAAAACATCTGCTAGGTTCTCTTTGGTATGGATTTTCTGCAAATCCACACTTCCATCTTCCACTACTTCACGAACGAAGTGATACTGAACTCCTATGTGCTTTGTCCTGGAATGAAAGGCTGGATTCCTTGCAATGTGCAAGGCACTCTGACTGTCACAAAACACAGGAATTTTCTGTTGTTTGTGCCCGAGCTCCTCCAATAACCTTTGTATCCAAATAGCTTCCTTGCAAGCTTGTGTAGCTGCCATGTATTCTGCTTCTGTTGTAGATAATGCCACAACGGTCTGCAGTTTCGAAACCCAGCTTACAGCTGCTCCCGCAAGTGTAAACACATAACCAGTAGTGGATTTTCTTTTATCAAGATCTCCTGCAAAATCTGAATCCACATAGCCCCTGACAGTAAACTCTGATCCTCCATAACATAATGCAACATCTGAGGTTCCTTTGATGTATCTCAGAATCCTCTTCACAGCTATCCAATGCTCTCCACCAGGATTCGCCATGTATCGACTGACTGCTCCCACTGCTTGTGCAATGTCCGGTCTTGTGCATATCATAACGAACATCAAACTTCCCACTGCTGATGCATACGGTACTCGAGACATCTCCTTCCTCTCTGCTTCATTGCTAGGACACATACTTGAGGATAATTTGAAATTAACAGGAAGTGGGGTAGAAATTGACTTACAATCTTGCATGTTGAAGCGCCGCAAGATTTTCTTCAAGTAATTTTTCTGTGAAAGCCAAATCTTCCTGTTATTTCTGTCTCGGTGAATTTGCATCCCTAGAATCTTGTTTGCTGGTCCCAAGTCCTTCATTTCAAACTCCCTAGCCAACTGTGCCTTCAATTCTTGGACTCGATCTTTGTTGGGACCTGCTACCAACATGTCATCCACATACAACAGCAAAATGATGAAATCATTATCTTCAAACCTCTTGTAATATGTACAATGGTCTGAACTGAGTCTGTTGTATCCAAGGCTCATGATGAAGGAATCAAATCTCTTATACCAACACCTCGGCGCCTGTTTGAGACCGTATAGAGATTTGTTCAACCTGCAAACCAAGTTCTCCTTTCCTGTTTCTGCAAAACCTTCTGGTTGGAGCATATATATTTCTTCTTCAAGTTCTCCATGAAGAAATGCAGTTTTCACATCTAACTGCTCTAGATGTAAGTCAAATGTAGCACACATCGCCAAGACTACTCTGACTGTTGTGAGTCGAACCACCGGAGAAAATATCTCGTTGAAGTCAATACCTTCTTTCTGAGCATATCCTTTCACCACCAATCTCGCACGATACCGCTCCACTTGGTCATTGCCATCACGTTTGATCTTGTAGACCCATTTGTTTCCAATGGCTTTTCTTCCACGTGGTAGTGGTACAAGTTCCCATGTCTTGTTCTTGTGTAGAGCTTCAATTTCTTCCTGCATTGCTGTCATCCACAAAGCAACATCTGAACTGTTTAAAGCTTCATGGAAAGTTGAAGGCTCTCCATCCTCTGTTAGAAGACAGTATGCAACATTGATCTCTGTGACATACTCCGAGTGCCACGCTGGCAGTCGTCTCTCGCGAGTTGATCGACGAACTTCTAGAGCCTCGGATTCGACTGGTTCTTGTTCCTCGTGCTCTGGTGCTGCTTCAGAAGAATCTGAATCTTCTGGATTATTTTCCACATATACCGGCACAGTCTCTGACTTTTCTTTTCCAGTGCCATCATCTCCATCTTTTCTTTGCAGTTGATCTTCTGCAAAAATAACATCTCTGCTGATGACGATCTTGTGGGCAGTGGGGTCCCACAGACGATACCCCTTTACTCCATCAACATATCCCAAGAAGATACATCTTCTAGATTTTGGATCCAGCTTTGTTCTTTCTTGGGCATTGTACATCACGTACACAGGACATCCAAATGCATGTAGGTAAGAATAATCAGCTGGCTTTCCAGTCCACATCTCCATCGCTGTCTTCAACCCAATTGCTGTAGATGGCGACCGATTTACTATATAACAGGCAGTTTTGGCTGTTTCTGCCCAGAATGAATTGGGTAGACCAGCAGTCTTCAATATAGCTCTTATTCTTTCTGTAAGAGTTCTGTTCATCCGCTCCGCCACTCCGTTTTGTTGAGGAGTATATGCCACCGTGAACTGCCTTTGAATACCTTCTTGCTTACAGAAAGCAAGAAACTCGCCGTCTGTATACTCTCCACCATTATCCGTCCTCAAGCGCTTGATCTTTTAACCAGATTCAAGTTCCACCCGCATTTTGTATTCTTTAAACACTAGAAATACATCTGACTTTTTCTTAATTGGATACACCCAAAATCTTCTGGAATAATCATCAATGAAAGTCACCATGTACGTTGCACCTCCCATGGATATATCCGGTGATTCGCAAACATCAGAATGAATCAAGTCTAGAATGCATTTACTTCTAGTAATAGATCTACTGAATTTTAATCTGTGCTGCTTACTTGTAACACAATGCTCGTAAAATGGTAAACTTACCGATTTGAGCCCCGGAAGCAATTTTCGCACAGAGAGAATCTTCAAACCTTGTTCCGACATGTGGCCAAGTTTGAGATGCCAAATCATCATTGATTCTTCTCCATTTAACGCGACACACGCATCAGCCTCATGTAGTGTTTCTCCTTTAAGCATGAATAGATTAGCATTGATCTTTTCTGCCTTCATTAATGCAAGCGCTCCTTTAACGATCTTCATAATTCCATTCTCCACATGAGTTTTGTACCCATAACTATCCATTTGTCCCAAAGACAATAGATTTTTCTTCAGGCCGTTGACATGTCGTACCTCCCCAATTGTGCGAATTGTACCATCAAACATTTTTATTTTGATAGTACCAATACCAACGATCTCCAAGGCATGATCATTACCCATATATACAAATCCTCCTGAGATAGGTTTAAATGTGTGGAACCATTCTCTCCGAGAGGTCATGTGCCAGGTAGCTCCTAAGTCTATAAGCCAGACATCAGATAGTCGTTTTCTGCCTTCTAAAATAGTTCTTACCTTGTTGTAGAGAATTTCGCCATCATCTGAGGTACTTGCTACACAACCCTAAGCATTTAATGACTCATGCTCTTTGCCCTCTCTTCTCTTCTGGTTACTCCAACACTCTTTTTGACATGCCATTTCTTGCCACAATTGTAGCTTTTAACATTCCTCTTACTTTTGGATTTTGATCTACCATGATTTTGACTCCCACTGGGGCCACGTTCCGTTGATCTCCCCCTCGTCACCGATAGCGCCTCCGCTTGCTGCGAACTTGCTTGTCTATTTTCCTTATTTTTCCTCCTGCTCTGCTCATTTAATACGGAGGCTGCAACATCGTCGAAAACTAGACTGTCCGCTGGATTGTTGTTTGTCAGGTTGATGATGTGTTGATCATACGAATCTGGTAGACTTTAAAGTAGAAGCTATGCACGTTCATTTTCCTCTATATTATGACCCAACGTTGTGAGTTGTGAAAATAGAGTCTTCAAAGTATTGATGTGGTTGGTCACCATTGTAGATTCTACCATTCGAAGGGTATAAAGTTTTCTCTTCAAGAAGATTTTGTTGTGCAGTGATTTGGCCTCGTACAATTTTGTGAGAGTATCCCATATTTCCTTCGCTGTATTTTTCTCTGCCACGCTAGATAACACTCCGTCTGCAAGTGCCAAGTGCAGATCAGAAATGGCGTTACCATCTATCTCATTCCACTTGTCATCAGTTATCTCCATGGGCCTTTCTCCAATTGCTGCCAAACAATTATTTTTCCTCAATACAGCTTTCATCTTCATTTTCCACAACAAAAAATTATTTCCGTTAAANTGTAGATCAGAAATGGCGTTGCCATCTATCTCGTTCCACTTGTCATCAGTTATCTCCATGGGCCTTTCTCCAATTGCTGCCAAGCAATTATTTTTCCTCAATACAGCTTTCATCTTCATTTTCCACAACGAAAAATTATTTCCGTTAAATTTCTCAATTTCATACTTTGCCGCCATTTTGTTGATAAATACTGCACACAAGCTAGTATACCACCTTGAATAGTTGTGAGTATGTGTGAGAATGCACACCAGGAAAGTTCCCAGGAAAGACTGGAGGGGTCACAATGGTCCCACTTAAAACCCAGACTCCTTAAGCTCTTATCGTCTTTGTGACAGAACTTTCCTACACATGTACAAAACCACACAGTTGTTTTACTCACACTACTATTCCCTGCTTTGCACCGCAAAATTCTTGGATCGCTCCCACCGTTTTTTGTGAATAGTACCGTATACGTAAACAGTACTGTATACGTGAATAGTGTCGTATACGTGAATAGAACCATATACGTGAATAGTACCGTATACATGAACAATACCCGACTCCAAAAAATACAACCAATAGCTCTGATACCACTGTTAGGAAATTGGTGGGTGAAGCAAACACGCAGCTAAAGTAAAATTGGAAGAAAAATAAAGAACAAGCACAATAGAGGACACCAGAAAATTACGTGGTTCGACTTTTAGCCTACATCCACGGGCGAAAACAGAAGGAAATATTTTACTAGTGAAAAGGAGTTACAAGTATTGTAGTATTTTAGCTCACTTCCCAAAACCCCAATATACCCAAACTCTCTAAATCACTATAACAAGAGCTCATAAATTCAAGCTCTCTAAACTCTCTCTCAACTGCTAAATTGCTCTCTGAATGGAATGCTTAAGCTCTTCATTTGCACTTCTATTTATAGCAAAATGATGGCCAAGAAAGTCAAAACCGTGTTCCTCCTTTTCAAAACCGTGTTCCTCATTTTCTTCTTCAAACATTTCTTTTTCCATTTTCCTCTTCAAGCATTTCGGCCCATTTTCAACATTTCTAGAAGAGGGCCCATTTTCAACATTTCTAGAACATATTCAACAGATGTCGTTCTCTTGTTTAACCCCATATGTTGCATGTTTGACCCCATATGTTCCATGTTTTATGTGACCCTCTTACATGTAAATTTCATGTTGCATGTTTGACCTCATTTTGTTGCATGTTTCACATGGATTGTTGCATATCTTGAATAAAGCCAAAAAATGAAAATTGTTCCACCCCGTTTCATGTTTCACGTTCATGTTGCATGTTTGACATCAGATGTTGCATATTTTACATGACCTTTTTAAATATAAATTTCATGTTATATGTTTGACCTCACTTGTTACCTGTTTCATGTCTTGAATAAAGAGAAAAATTGAAAATGGGTGAGGAAGACAAAGTAACAGTGCATATAATCACGACGTTGGCTAGCCAACTTATTTAACAATTAATCTAGCGGTTAACCACTTCCACTCCAGAGACACCCAACAATGAAACGGTTAGCCAATTGATTTAACGAAGAATTAAGCGGTTTATCGCTTCCACTCCGGAAACACTCAACAATTAAGTGGTCAGTTGACTAATTTAACAAGGAATCAAGTGGTTAACTGCTTGCGTTCAAGAAAATAGCTAACAATGAAACAGTTAGCCAAATTGGTAAGCAAAGAATTAAGCAGTTAGTTGCTTCCACTCCAAAAACAACTAAGTATGAAACGATTACTCAGCTTATTTCACAACAAATGAAGCGGTTAACTAGTACAACGAATGTTTGACGTTGATATTTCATGTATCACATTGTCTAACACATGTATAAATATCATGTTGCATTTCAAAATTTCTTGACATTTCAAGTGATAATTTATAATCAAAATTATTTGTTTCATATTCTTTTTAATTATTAATTAAGTTTTATTAAGCCCCATCTATTAAGAAAAAAAATGAAAATGTTGCCTTAGTGTTAAAATTATTTGATAATTTAAGTGATCATTATTACTTCAAGTAATGATTTATCATTTTAGTTATTATTTGTTTCATTATTTTGTAATTTGTTTAATTTTTCAAATGAAAATAACTATGGTGACAATTTTAAATTACCAAATAACCTTCTTCTTTTTTTTAGTGCAATTGGTAATTTGAGGGTTTACGCTGGTGGCTTCAGGTAGCTCACGCAGCAATGATTTCGGCCAAAGCCAGGATGACGGCAATTAAGGTTGAAGAACTGGTGACGGCAGTTCTTACGGCAACGGTGTGACAGAAATGATGGTGGACGGTGGGAAAAGCAACAACTGACGTGATAACAGCTTTGCCTTTCTCTAGCTCTCGTATATAAACTAAATACTTGGGTAGATGGATCTCATTGGTTGATTGGTGTGAGAGAGAGAATGGATGTGGATTTAGGTGATGAGCAAAGAAATCGGATGAGAGTAATTATGGATTCATTATTTCAAAGAGGGAAGAAATTTTAGGGATTTCACTTTTGAGAAAGCGAAGAAATCAGATTGGCGAGAGAGAGGGCCGCCGGGGGGGAGAAGAATGAGAGAAATTTAAAGATTTCTCAAGTTGAGAACCAACAGCTCAAGTTGCCTTTCTTTTTCTATTTTCATTGAATATAAAATATCAACAATTAGATTCATTTTTGTTGAATCTAACGGTTTGGTTTGATCTCAATTTCAGTATCTAAATTTTAAGAATCCCGTTACAATTTCCTTTGCATTGATTCTCTGTTTTGGTGATTCTACAGTACGCTTCACAACCAAATTGAAGACAAATGACGCACGTTATTCTTTGGTCATAAAATGTAATGAGTAGCGAATTATTAACCCAACACTTTAATCTCATTTCTCCAGAAAAAATTTCATATGAGGGTTTCAGGGTAATATGTGTTTTTTTTCTAATTTTATGCGCAAGTAAGAATATCATTTTAAAAGGAACTGTAAATAGCTTCGCTAGTTTTGAGCAAAGTATTTGGGTCATTTGACATAGAATAAGGTCCATTTCTCAACTTTGGTTTTTATAAAATGCGATATATGCATAAAGTAAAGGGTATAAAACTAAATGCACTGAAATTTTCAATCCTTCTAAATCCTACAAAATATTCATAATTTTCCACACATGAAGCAAAAGAACAATAATTAAATCACACTGACCTGATTATACCAAATGAAAGTCCAGATTTTCCCTATAGAAAAAATATAAATATAATTAAACCTAAACAAATGGCAAAAATCTCCATAGAAACTTAAAGGGACTCAAATTGCACAATAACAAATCACCTTAGAAATTGAATAAAATGCAGCAAACTAACCAAGTGTCAAATCCGCTCCCTTCCGAATCATAGCTAATTTAGAATGAATATTTGAAAGTGAGAGAAGGCAGGATCACATGCGGGCACAGCAACCAAGGAAAGCAGACCTAGCATTGGCACGAATTAAAAGTTAGACAATACCCATACACAATTATTGGAGGTATTCATTGCAAAGATTACAAATCATTACCGGTGAAAGAAAGAAAATCAATTTGAGTGTCACATGCGTCTACCGCTTAACATTTTTAAGCAATGAGTCTCTAATTTTTAAGAGTCTTGTTACAATTTCTTTTGCATTGATTCTCTGCTCTGGTGATTCTACAGTACACTTCATAGCCAAATTGAAGATAAATGACACGCATTGCTCGTTGGTCGTAAAATGTTCGTCCTTCTGACTTAACAGATTTGCATCAACAATTTCCATAACTGAAATGGGTAGTAAGTCATTAACCCAACGTTTTAATGTCATTTCTCCAAAAAAAAGTTCATATGTGGGTTTCTTCCAGGTAAATGTTTCCATTAACATAATCCCAAAACTATAAGCATCCCCATTTGTGGATACTCGTCCTTCTCTTCTATACTCTATGGATTGCAACAGTTACATAGTAAGATAATATAATTTATAATATTATGCGTAAATGAAGATCAAAACAAATAAATAACATATCAGAAAGTATTAAAGAAAAAAAAAATATTACTTATTATGCAACAAACCTAGTGCCATATAGCCTATGGTGGCAAGTGTTTGTGTTTGAGTCAAAAATTGATCTTCTTTGAGTAAGGGCTTTGCCATGCCAAAATCACTCAAATGAGCAACCATATTATCATCTAACAATATATTGCTAGGCTTTAAGTCACCGTGAATTATTGGCACTAAATAACCAAAGTGCAGATATTCCAAAGCTGATGCAACATCTGTCATTATGTTCAATATTTGAAAAATATCCAAAATGTAGTTGCTCGAGTACAAACACTTCTCTAGACTTCCATGAGGCATGTATTTTAATACCAACGCTTTAAAGTCATCACTTGAACAACTGCTAATGATTTTTATAATGTTTCGATGGCGAATACGTTTTATCATGTCACATTTAATATCAAAACTCTTAAATGCTCTTCCATATTGTAGGTCAAAAACCTTTACTGCAACCTCCATCCCATCCTGAATTCTTACCTTGTAAACAGAGCCAAAACCTCCTCTGCCGATTAGATTGTTTTCACTAAATCTGTTTGTAGCATGAAAAAGTTCTAGGTATGTAAACCTTCTTTGATTTGCTATTGATGGCATATTAGCATCATTCAGCTGTAATTTCCCTCTCTTTTGATATCTCAAGATCAACAAAATCACTGCCATCATAAATATAGTACTCAATGGCAAGACAATCCCTATGAGAAGATGATTTTTCCTTGATGTGTGGTGGATTCTAGTGTTGCATGGTGGGACTTGCAAATTGGGCATACCACACAATAATTCATTTCCCTTGAATGATTCCACTGAGAAATTTCTAAAAGGCCCCTCTCTAGGAATCTCTCCTTCCAACTTATTGAAAGAAACATTTATATCTTTGAGATCTAACAGTTTCTCTAAAGATACAGGAATAGTTCCAGAGAGATTATTATTGGATAAATTTAAGGATTTCAAGTTTATCAAATCACCAATTATATTAGAAATTATTAAAGAAATAAAAAAAATATTTATTATGTAACAAACCTGGTGCCATATAGCCTATGGTGGCAAGTGTTTGTGTTTGAGTCAAAGATTGATCTTCTTTGAGTAAGGGCTTTGCCATGCCAAAATCACTCAAATGAGCAACCATATTATCATCTAACAATACATTACTGGGCTTTAAGTCACAGTGAATTATTGGGACTAAATAACCAAAGTGCAGATATTCCAAAGCTGATGCAACATCTATCATTATGTTCAATCTTTGAAAAATATCCAAAATGTAGTTGCTCGAATACAAACACTTCTCCAGACTTCCATGAGGCATGTATTCTAATACCAATGCTTTAAAATCATCATTTGAGCAACTGCTAATGATTTTTATAAGGTTTCGATCGCGAATACGTTTCAACATGCCACATTCAATGTCAAAACTCTTAAATGCTCCTCTATATTTTAGGTCAAAAACCTTTACTGTAGCCTCCATCCCATCATGAATTCTTGCCTTGTAAACAGAGCCAAAACCTCCTCTGCCGATTAGATTGTTTTCACTAAATCCGTTTGTAGCTTGAAAAAGTTCTAGGTATGTAAACCTTTTCTGATTTGCTACTAATGACATATTAGCATCATTTAGCTGTGATTTCCCTCCCTTTTGATATTTTAAGATCAACAAAACCACTACCATCATAAATATAGTACTCAATGGCAAAACAATCCCTATGAGAAGATCATTTTTCCCTGATGTGTGGTGGATTCTAGTTCTGCATTATAGGACTTGTAGATTGGGCATACCACACAATAATTCATTTCCCTTGAATGATTCGGCTGAGAAATTTCTAAAGGGTCCCTCTCTAGGAATCTCTCCTTCCAGTTTATTGAAAGAAACATTTATTTCTTTGAGATCTAACAGTTTCTCCAAAGATATAGGAATAGTCCTAGAGAGATTATTATTGGATAAATTTAAGGATTTCAAGCTTATCAAATCACCAATGGAATTAGGAATCGAACCTTGTAATCTATTATATTCTAAAAAGAGATATTGTAGATCTTTTAGGCCTCCGATTTTTGTTGGGATAACACCTGAAAAATTATTCATTGACAAATCTAGTTGTATCAAAACATTCAAATTTCCAATCTTTAATGGGAGTGGACCAGTAAAAAAATTTGAAGACAAGTTAAGATGCAAGATATCTTTAAGGTTCCATAAAGTTGAAGGAATAGAAGTTAATTGATTGGAGCCCAAATAAAGCTTCCTTAGATTAGTGAGATTGCATGAGCATGCTGGGACAAATCCAGAAAGCTTATTGCTGCCCAAGTCCAACTGAAACAAAGCAGCTAAACGACAAAGATTATTTGGGATTGATCCTTCCAATTGATTATCTTCCAAACTCAATAATTGAAGCTTTTTTAATTTGCCGAGAGCAATCGGAATTGATCCATTCAATTTGTTTCCTCCTAAATTAATTGCTATCAAGTTGGTCAAGTTGCTGATCTCTTCAGGAATGTTGCCACTAATGTTGCAATTGTCCATCCAAAAGTCTTCCATAGATTGAGAAAGATTGCCTATAGCCCTTGGAAGAATGCCACCTAGTGGATTATTGGAGAAGCTAAAATACTCCAAATACTTGCAATTTGACAATGAGGATAGAGAGCTCAATTCTAGAGTTGAAGATGTCAAATAATTATCATTTAAATCAAGCCACTTAAGGTTTCTTAAGTTGCCAAATGTGTTCGGAATAGAATCGGAGAATGAGTTCTTTTGCAACCCTAGTTCGGAGAGCTTAGAAGCATTGAAGATGAAACTAGGAATTGTGCCACTAAAATTATTACCCCACAAGTGAAGCTCTTCAAGATTTGGAAGTCGGACGTCTGCGCTTGATGGAAGTCTTCCCGAGAGTGAGTTACTCTGAAGATAAAGCATTTTGAGTGTTGACACATTGAAGATTGTAGTTGGGACAACACCAACTAATTTGTTAAAACTAAACGCCATCCATTCTAGATTATGGAGTTTACCAATTTCATGTGGTATCTCACCTGTATTTTGAAAAAAAATAATTCAAATTTATTTTAAATAATAAATTATACACTTTTATATCATGAAATGAGTATTAGTAATTAAAATGATTAAATATGAGTTTAAGATTAATTATTATACATAGATAAAATGATAATAAATTAATAAATTTTTTTCTTATTAATTAAATATAAATATTAATAATACCAGGATTCACGCCATTATTAAATAAAAAATAAAGAAACTACTCATTTTAATATACATTTGAATTAGTAATATAATATTTGTATGAACATCAGAATTTTTTTCAAACTAAATTTTTACTTTATTTTTCTATGTGCTACTACAGTGAATATATGAACTGATATCATGGTGGAAGAATATTGATTTCATGAGGTATCTTAATTGTATTTTGAAATAACAATTTGTTTTAGAGAATAAACAATACATAAAAACAAACTCAATTTTGTCTCCACTCATGCATCAATGCTTTAGTATGTTTTAAGGCGTATTTGGTATTGATGAAGTTAAGTAGCTCTAGTTTTTAAGGTACAATACTAAAATATTTGATAAACACTAAATGCGATTGTTTGGAACCAAAATTGATTTGATCTTTCATTATATGATATATATATATATAT
>MKYO02026729.1:18679-37961 GCA_002013955.2 Citrus medica | reverse complement strand
TGTGAATCCACATGGTGATCACATAAATACATATAATATGATTAAATGGACTTTAATACAAATATTAATGCAATTAAGATATTTGAATAAAATACCTCATTTATTTTATTAATCAGAAAAATAGTTTATTACAATTAAATAAACACATATGCTTTTAAAGAGCATATTTTCCCAATAGTCACTTCACTTAAGTGCAAATGTCAATCATCTTCACAGTTCACAAGTTTATCAATAATTTGAAAAAAAAAATTATCGGGATTTTTAATTAAAGATGCCCTAAAAATGGTGTATTTAGTTAAATATATTTCATAGTTGAAAATTATTTACATATACTTTTTTATGTGGTACATTATCTAAAATACCCTTAAAGAAAAAGATAAAACACACACAATCCACCTTAACACTCTTTACTTCTTATTCTTTTTAACTCCACACAACAAAAACTCACTCTAAATTCTCAAAATCACTCATGTACAGCTAATGCACTGAGATTTTGGTTTGAACTGGGTGCATTATGCATCCCATGAATAAGGTATTTGAAACTTTATTTTTATTTTGTGGTATTTATTCATTTTGTTGGAGTTATATTTTATTTAGGGTTTTGTTTGGTTTGTGATAAACAATAAAGCAACTCACATTTTCATTACATTTGCATTATATGACTGTTGTTTGATAGGTTTTAAAACTACATTCGTTAACACCTGAATTTGTTGCCAAAATTCTGTTCTGCACCCGACATACACGACTGTTGTCGTGTACGTATGAATTTACACGACCGTAGTCGTGAAAATGTGTAAAATATTCCAATTATTATGACACCCTAGCATTCTATTGGTGCAAAATATATATTTTTTCACTAGATATGTCCTTTGACTATTACTAGACTATAGTCATATGTTTTAATAAGTTACATGACTACTATCGTGTACGTATGAAGGATATATGTAAAATATTTTAACTGTTATGAGACCCTAACATTCTATTATTGCAAGGAAAATATTTTTTTGAGAAGAAATACGTCCTCTAACTATTTACTGGGCTGTAATCATCTATTTTTGTAACTTACACGTCTTTTATCATGTATGTATGAATTTACACGACAACAGTCGTGTAAATGTGAAACATATAGTAGTTGTTATGACACCTAGGATTCTGTTAGTGTAAATAATACATTTTTTTTTCTAAATATATCCTCTGACTATTTACTAGACTATAATTATGTATTTAGCAAGTTACACAACTACTATCATGTAAACGAGCAATTACACGATGACAGTTGTGTAAATGGACAAACGGTTCCACACTTCGTTTTATACCTTGTTTGAATTTGTTTTTGTATTTGTTGCATAATTATGTGTTATATTATGACAGGAAAGAATATCTCAAGTTATTTCCATTGATATTTCTAAATTTGACATTGAAATGAAGTTCAAGCTTAAAACATTCGATCCAATCCCTCCTGTTTCAATTATGACAGATGATGATGTAGATTATTTTCACGACGAAGCAAAAAAACCTATATTTACTTGGGTATTTTAGCTATGATAATTGAGTAGCAACTTGTATGCCCTTAAAGCTTATCATGATCCTCACATATATTGGACCGATGTTATTTGATGTAAAAAAAAAAAAAAGCTTTTCATGTTTGATGTATTGAAGTTTGATATATTAAACCTTATGTTAATTGTGTTATCATTTTGTTGTAATTTTGTTCTTTATTCACTTACTCGAATATAGTCGTGTATTTATAAAGTTACCCGACTACTGTCGTGTATATATAAATTTATTGGACTACAACCGTTTATTCATGAAGCCTGACTACAGCCGTATATTTTTTAAGATACTTGACTGTATTCATGTATTTATGAAAATACATTCTATTAGTGCAAAAATATATTTTTTCACTAAATATGTCTTTTAATTATTACTGGACTATAGTTGTGTATTTTTACAACTTACAGGACTTTTGTCGTGTCTGTGTGAATTTACATTATAGCAATAGTGCAAGTGTGATAAATTTCTATTTTTTTTGTTTCGCAGGTGGATAAATATGTTTGTGTGACCTATGTTGATTTCAAAGGGAGGTGACCAGAGGTTTATAATACATGGGTCGAGTGTTTGGGCTGAGCTTATTAATAACTATGATGATTATGTAGCAACTTCTATTTTATTAAAACTTATTTATGATTCGAACATATGTTAGACCTATGTTGTTTGATATACAATAGCTTTTATTGTTTGTTGAATTGAAGTTTGATATGTTAAAGCTTATGTTGATTTTGTTATCATTATAATAACTATTTTAGGTGATTTTTGTTCTGTGTCCACGTACTCGACAATAGTTGTGTATTTGTAAAGTTACCCGACTATTGTCTTGTATATCTAATTTTACTTTACTACAACTTATTAAGAGATTAATAATTGATATATTAGTGATGGATGATGTACGTATATTGTTTTAAAGATACTCAACTACAGTCGTGCTTCTATGAAATCCTGATTGTAGTCGTGTATCTATACAAATACCCAACTGAAGTTACGTATGTGTGCCTTCTCTCGTTGTCGGAGCTTTCTTCTATTTTCTTTGGATTGACTTCCATCTTGAGAAGTTGTTCTTCGATTCCTTGCTTCTTTTTTTTGTTTTTCTTCATAGGCTTGTAACCTTCCTTGAAGTTGCTCGATCGTCATATCCTCCAGATCTCTTGTTTCTTCAAGTGTCACAACAATATGGTCAAACTTCGAGTCTACTGATCGAAGTATCTTTTCAATGATCCTTACCTCTTTTAACTCATTGCCATTTCTTTTTAACTCATTGGAAACGGTCACAACTCGAGTAAAGTAGTCAAAAATTGACTCTGATACCTTCCTGTGTAAGGATTCAAATTCTCCTCGTAATGTTTGGAGACGAACATTTTTTACTTGCTCCGCTCCTTTGTAAGAGGTCTCTAGTTTCTCCCATGCTTCTTTTGAGGAGGTTGTACCAGCAATCTTTTCAAAAGCATCTTCATCTAATGATTGAAAGATGAGATACTTTGCTTTATTTTCTTTCTTCTTCAAGTCTTTTAAATTCTCCTTCTGCGCCGCAGTTAAAGTGGCTTCATTTTCTGGCACAATAAAGCTTTTCTCCACGACATCCCATACATCATGTGCGCCCAATAAAGCCTTCATTTTAATACTCCAATTGTCAAACTTACTTCCATTTAATTGTGGAACTTGAAATGACATTATACTACCGTTTGCCATAACTCACAATTTGAGTGAGAATTTGGAGATTCTGAATGCACAGATGGATCCGGCACGTCGAAAAACCTTGGGAAGGACTCTAATCAACTTTCGGTCAACGGCCAACGCTGGTCAACGGTCAACGTCGGTCAACTATCAACGTGGTCAACGATCAATGCCGGCTTGGTTCGGTCCGGATTGGTTCAGCTCGAGTTGGCTCGGTTCGACTTGATTCGGTTCAGCTCGGCTCGGCTTGGTTCAACTCGGTGAGTCGACTCAGCTTCAGGACAGAAAACTTCCGGCGGCAAGTGTGGGCACGTCCGGTCTCGGATCGGGATGATTTTTGCGGCGTCACGTTCCTCTCGTCGAGATCTTCGATTTGATATACTATATGACTATATATAGCATCAAGCACTAGCTCTGATACCACTTTGTTGGAGAATTAACAAATAAAACACATAAAACACACTATTTTATTTCTTCAACAACACTCCTCACCAATTACAACTCTTATTTTTCACTCTCTACACCTTAGAGATTTTGCTACTTCACTTGATGATTAAACCAAATGGGAGAGAGGGGTATTTATACATGAAACCAATTAATCACAACCATTCATTTATTCAACTAATACACAAATCCTCACCATCCATTAAAACCTACCACTCACTAGATACTTCACCAACCACACCTACCACACCTAATACAAATAATTCAAACCTCACCAACCATACCTACTCATGGAATCTTCCATGAGTTGGGCTTGAATTTATTCATCTTGGATCAAGTTTATGATCCAACAATTCTTTGGGCTGAAAACTCGATACTTTAAACACATGTCTTTTCTTACTGCAAAGCATGGTCATAACCCTTATCTTATATCTGGTGAAGTCTTCTATGGGGGCATGGCGTTCTTGAACGAGGTATTTGGTGACATATTGAGTGTGGGTCACGCAACTCACAAGTGGATGTCTATCACGGCAATTGGATTCCACTGCTCAAATATTTTCGCGCAGTCTCTAGTGCTTCGTTTTGATACAAAAGTGTCTCCTTGTGCCGATGGATGGTAATCGTAGGAATGATTCTTTGTTGCGGAGTATTTTGTGCCGATGGATGTTGAATCCATTTTTTGAATTCATTTGCCTAGTACTCCAACGGCTAATGAGGTGTTACGACATTTTGCGAAGGATGGCATTTATACTGTTAAATAAGGGTGTCTTATGTCTTTGGCTTGGGAGAATATGGATGTTGCGAAAAGTTCTAGTAGTTCTTCAAGGGATCGGAATAAGATCTGGCATTTAAATGTTCTTTGGAAGGCCAAATTCTTTTTGTGGCAGGGTTACGTAGTTCTGTTTCATTTAGTTAACGGCTATTTGAATTGAAGAAAGGGTTTGATGAATACAAACATAGGACAGTGCAGAGATCGAAACCAAACTTTATGTTAGTGTAAGGTGCCCAAAATCTTTTGCATCGCTGCACTGCTTTATTCAAAATGTTCTTACAAATGCCTTTGGCGGTCGGTCACAATTTAATATATTACCCAATGGAGTTCTGTGTCAAACTCTATTTTGAGATTTTGTGTTGAACTATTCTTCTATGCATATTTGGCAAATGGTTTTGAAGGTTTTTGACACTTTTGGAGGACTGATCTTGAATTCTTATGTCAATTGTCATGCTTTATATGGGTTGAGTGGTTCTCTAGGAATAGATATCAATTGTCACACACACACACACACACGAATACACACACACGCTTATATTTGCAATGTTGTAATATTTTACAACACTGATTTTATGTCATAACAAAGTTAAGTTTATAGTTTAATCACTACGGCTTTTATCAAAACAAAATGCTGAATCTGCTGCTGGCTAAGAATGCTCGAGACTTTTTTTATTAAATGAGGTCCCGGGGATAAAATCTTAGGTGAAACAATCCCACAGGATCCGCACCGTCATCATATAGATGTGGTGAGATTTTCTGATTTTCAAATTTAAATTTGCCAAACATGAGAGACAATGATGGTGGGACTGGAAATTTAAATTTAATCGGACGGTGCCATCCCTCTCTCGTATTTGTCAAAATTTAATTAATTAAATAGTTTAACATAGGTTTTTTTCAACAGCAAGACAATGTTTGTTTTAATGTAAAGTCAGTGTATTACGTCAAAGCGAGAAAGGATTTGCTATCGGTTTAATAATATGGTTTGACACTAAATTGATTTATTATTGTGATAATTGTCTTATTTTTCTTAGTTATTTTGCGAATGTGATTAAACCGATTAAATTGGTTCTATTTAATTTAGTTTAGCATATACATAAATGTATCCCTATCGCAATCTCTACTGATAATACACTCGTAGATTGATCGATCAAACTCTCGCAAATTTGTTAAAAAACTGAAGTAACAAAAATAAATTAGTCCGATCTATTGATTTGACTGGGCTGGAATGCAAATATTATCATGTGGGTTCATTTTTTTTTTCAAGTAAATTTTTTTAATCTCTACAGTTTGAGTAAACAGCAATGCAATTTATACCACACAGGTAAAAATAATTTAAGAAAATAAATAATATGAAATATAAGAAAATTAATGATAAAATATGGTTATATTGGTTTGAATAAGAAAAATATTTTCGTATAAGAATTCCAATCTTATGCAATTTATACCACAGGAGGAAAAATATATAATTAATTCAATCCAACTTATTCTTACTATTATTATTTTGAATATATAATTATTATTAGATAGATGTGGAAAAATATATAATTAATATTGCCAGTATCGCATACAGTTGCAAAGCTACAGCCTTGCATCTTGAACAACCTTCGGATAGTCTTGACTCTTGAATCCAAATACCCCGCTAAACTTGAGTGTAGCCAATGCACCAATTTCTCAAGAACAAGGATTAAAATATTCTAATAGTTCTTTTGATAATTGTGACTTATATAATTATTATTATATATTGTAGCTATAATATGATCCTGTGATGGAGTATCACATATGCAATTTTTGTAACGGATAGACAAGATGAATTTAAGTGAAGTGAAAGCATAAAAAAAAAAACATAACTACATAAATGAATCCCTTCATGATATGTTTAGAACAGAGTTTTATACAAGGAGCCGGTAAGGTGTCGAGCTCTCAAAAGCTGTCTTTGGCTACCATTTGGCAGCTAAAGACCTGGTACAATCCGTTTATTAACCGGTTGCTCATTATTTTAAATTTAAAAAATTAAATAAAATAATATATTAATTTAGAAATTATAGAAAAAATTATTAATTATAAAAAATAAATAGAAAATAAAAGAAAGATATAATGTTGTCAAAATCAAGAAAAAAATTATATAATAAATTAAAAATGTTTGTTTCATATATTATATGTGATGTGTCATATTTAACATCAAAACTTTCTAGATGTTTTGTTATTTTTCTCAACTTTGTTATTCTAAATAACCCCAAAAAGTTTTTTTCCCGCTCGTTTTATGTTTGATGTCCTTATTGCATGTTTGACCCCCATGCTTACATCTTTCACATGTTGCATGTTGACATGGTTTTCATGTTTAACCTTATATATTACATTTTTGTCCGTACTTGTTACATGTTTCACGTAGAATGTTGCATGTCTTAAATAAAGCCAAAAAATAAAAAATTATCCCACCTATTTTATGTTTAACGTTCGCGTTGCATGTTTGATCTCCATTATTGCATCTTTTATGTGAACAGTTACATGTTGACGTGGTTCTCATGTTTAACTTTATGTGTTGCATGTTTGATCTCAACTGTTGCATGTTTTACGTGACCTTTTTACACGTAAATTTCATGTTGCATGTTTGACCTCACTTATTGCATGTTTCACGCGGATTGTTGCATGTCTTGAATAAAGCCAAAAAATAAAAAATTTCCCACTCGTTTCACGTTTCACGTTCGTATACCTCCATTGTTGCATCCTTCACGTGAACTATTGCATGTTTCTCATCTTAACCTCATATGTTGCATGTTCGACCTTTGGTGTTGCAAGTTTTACCTGACATTTTTTCATGTAAATTTCATATTGCATGTTTGATCTCACTTGTATGTTTCATGTGGATTTTCGCATGTTTGAATAAAGCTAAAAATGAAAATTTTCCCGGCTGTTTCATGTTTCACGTCTGTGTTACATGTTTGATCTTCGTGTTGCATCTTTCACATTAAATGTTGCATGTTGATGTTGTTAGGAAATTGGTGGGTGAAGCAGACACACAGCTAAAGTAAAATTGGAAGAAAAATAAAGAACAAGCACAATAGAGGACACCAGAAAATTACGTGGTTCGGCTTTTAGCCTACATCCACGGGCGAAAACAGAAGGAAATATTTTACTAGTGAAATGGAGTTACAAGTATTGTAGTATTTTAGCTCACTTCCCAAAACCCCAAATGCCCAAACTCTCTAAATCACTATAACAAGAGCTCATAAATTCAAGCTCTCTAAACTCTCTCTCAACTGCTAAATTGGTCTCTGAATGGAATGCTTAAGCTCTTCATTTGCACTTCTATTTATAGCAAAATGATGGCCAAGAAAGTCAAAACCGTGTTCCTCATTTTCTTCTTCAAACATTTCTTTTTCCATTTTCCTCTTCAAGCATTTCGGCCCATTTTCAACATTTCTAGAAGAGGGCCCATTTTCAACATTTCTAGAACATATTCAACATTTCTCCCACTTGGAGATTAGATTGAAAAACAATCAATCTCCAGACCGTCCTTTCTACTTCGCCATAATCATGTTGCCTACGTTTCTGCTAGGCCACAAGAGGATCTCCTCCAGATAAACTTATCCGTATTTATTGGCTTGGTCAAAACATCTGCTAGGTTCTCTTTGGTATGGATTTTCTGCAAATCCACACTTCCATCTTCCACTACTTCACGAACGAAGTGATACTGAACTCCTATGTGCTTTGTCCTGGAATGAAAGGCTGGATTCCTTGCAATGTGCAAGGCACTCTGACTGTCACAAAACACAGGAATTTTCTGTTGTTTGTGCCCGAGCTCCTCCAATAATCTTTGTATCCAAATAGCTTCCTTGCAAGCTTGTGTAGCTGCCATGTATTCTGCTTCTGTTGTAGATAATGCCACAACGGTCTGCAGTTTCGAAACCCAGCTTACAGCTGCTCCCGCAAGTGTAAACACATAACCAGTAGTGGATTTCCTTTTATCAAGGTCTCCTGCAAAATCTGAATCCACATAGCCCCTGACAGTAAACTCTGATCCTCCATAACATAATGCAACATCTGAGGTTCCTCTGATGTATCTCAGAATCCTCTTCACAGCTATCCAATGCTCTCCACCAGGATTCGCCATGTATCGACTGACTGCTCCCACTGCTTGTGCAATGTCTGGTCTTGTACATATCATAGCGAACATCAAACTTCCCACTGCTGATGCATACGGTACTCGAGACATCTCCTTCCTCTCTGCTTCATTGCTAGGACACATACTTGAGGATAATTTGAAATTAACAGGAAGTGGGGTAGAAATTGACTTACAATCTTGCATGTTGAAGCGCCGCAAGATTTTCTTCAAGTAATTTTTCTGTGAAAGCCAAATCTTCCTGTTATTTCTGTCTCGGTGAATTTGCATCCCTAGAATCTTGTTTGCTGGTCCCAAGTCCTTCATTTCAAACTCCCTAGCCAACTGTGCCTTTAATTCTTGGACTCGATCTTTGTTGGGGCCTGCTACCAACATGTCATCCACGTACAACAGCAAAATGATGAAATCATTATCTTCAAACCTCTTGTAATATGCACAATGGTCTGAACTGAGTCTGTTGTATCCAAGGCTCATGATGAAGGAATCAAATCTCTTATACCAACACCTCGGCGCCTGTTTGAGACCGTATAGAGATTTGTTCAACCTGCAAACCAAGTTTTCCTTCACTATTTCTGCAAAACCTTTTGGTTGGAGCATATATATTTCTTCTTCAAGTTCTCCATGAAGAAATACAGTTTTCACATCTAACTGCTCTAGATGTAAGTCAAATGTAGCACACATCGCCAAGACTATTCTGACTGTTGTGAGTCGAAAAACCGGAGAAAATATATCGGTAAAGTCAATACCTTCTTTCTGAGCATATCCTTTCACCACCAATCTCGCACGATACCGCTCCACTTGGTCATTGCCATCACGTTTAGTCTTGTAGGCCCATTTGTTTCCAATGGCTTTTCTTCCACGTGGTAGTGGTACAAGTTCCCATGTCTTGTTCTTGTGTAGAGCTTCAATTTATTCCTGCATTGCTGTCATCCACAAAGCAACATCTGAGATGTTTAAAGCTTCATGGAAAGTTGAAGGCTCTCCATCCTCTGTTAGAAGACAGTACGCAACATTGATTTCTGTGACAAACTCCGAGTGCCACGTTGGCGGTTATCTCTCACGAGTTGACCGACGAACTTCTGGAGCCTCGGACTCGACTGGTTCTTGTTCTTCGTGCTCTGGTGCTGCTTCAGAAGAATCTAAATCTTCTGGATTATTTTCCACATATACCGATATAGTCTCTGACTTTTCTTTTACAGTGCTATCATCCTCATCTTTCCTTTGCAGTTGATCTTCTACAAAAATAACATCTCTACTGATGACGATCTTGTGGGCAGTGGAATCCCACAGACGATACCCCTTTACTCCATCAGCATACCCCAAGAAGATACATCTTCTAGATTTTGGATCCAGCTTTGTTCTTTCTTGGGCATTGTACATCACGTACACAGGACATCCAAATGCATGTAGGCAGGAATAATCAGTTGGCTTTCCAGTCCACATTTCCATCGCCGTCTTCAACCCAATAGATGTAGATGGCAACTGATTTACTATATAATAGGCAGTTTTGGCTGCTTCTGCCCAGAATGAATTGGGTAGATAAGCAGTCTTCAATATAGCTCTTATTTTTTCTGTAAAAGTTCCGTTCATCCGCTCCGCCACTCCGTTTTGTTGAGGAGTGTATGCCACCGTGAACTGCCTTTGAATACCTTCTTGCTTACAGAAAGCAAGAAACTCGCCGTTTGTATACTCTCCACCATTATCCGTCCTCAAGCGCTTGATCTTTTTACCAGATTCAAGTTCCACCCGCGCTTTGTATTCTTTAAACACTAGAAATACATCTGACTTTTTCTTAATTAGATACACCCAAAATCTTATGGAATAATCATCAATGAAAGTCATCATGTACGTTGCACCTCCCATGGATATATCCGGTGATTCCCAAACATCAGAATGAATCAAGTCTAGAATGCATTTACTTCTAGCAATAGATCTACTGAATTTTAATCTATGCTGCTTACTTGTAACACAATGCTCGCAAAATGGTAAACTTACCGATTTGAGCCCCGGAAGCAATTTTCGCTCAGAGAGAATCTTCAAACCTTGTTCTGACATGTGGCCAAGTTTGAGATGCCACATCATCGTTGACTCTTCTCCATTTGATGCGACACACGCATCAGCCTCCTGTAGTGTTTCTCCTTTAAGCATGAATAGATTAGCACCGATCTTTTCTGCCTTCATCAATACAAGCGCGCCTTTAACAATCTTCATAATTCCATTCTCCACATGAGTTTTGCACCCATGATTGTCTATTTGTCCCAAAGACAATAGATTTTTCTTCAGGCCGTTGACATGTCGTACCTCCCCAATTGTGCGAATTGTACCATCAAACATTTTTATTTTGATAGTACCAATACCAGCGATCTCCAAGGCATGATCATTACCCATATATACAAATCCTCCTGAGATAGGTTCATATGTGTGGAACCATTCTCTCCGAGAGGTCATGTACCAGGTAGCTCCTGAGTCTATAAGCCAGACATCAGATAGTCGTTTTCTACCTTCTGAAATAGTTGTTGCCTCGCTGTAGAGAATTTCTCCATCATCTGAGGTACTTGCTACACAACCCTGAGCATTTGATGACTCAGGCTCTTTGCCATCTCTTCGCTTCTAGTTACTCCAACACTCTTTCTTGACATGCCCTTTCTTGCCACAATTGTAGCATTTAACATTCTTCTTACTTTTGAATTTTGATCTACCATGATTTTGACTCCCACTGGGGCCACGTTCCGTTGATCTCCCTCTCGTCACCGATAGCGCCTCCGCTTGCTGCGAACTTGCTTGTCTGTTTTCCTTATTTTTCCTCCTGCTCTCCTCATTTAATACGGAGGCTGCAACATCGTCGAAAACTAGACTGTCCGCTGGATTGTTGTTTGTCAGGTTGATGATGTGTTGATCATACGAATCTGGTAGTCTTTGAAGTAGAAGCTCTGAACGTTCATTTTCCTCTATATTATGACCCAACGTTGTGAGTTGTGAAAATAGAGTCTTCAAAGTGTTGATGTGATCGGTCACCATTGTAAATTCTACCATTCGAAAAGTATAAAGTTTCCTCTTCAAGAAGATTTTGTTGTGTAGTGATTTGGCCTCGTACAATTTTGTGAGAGTATCACATGTTTCCTTCGCTGTATTTTTCTCTGCCACGCTGGATAATACTCCGTCTGCAAGTGCCAAGTGCAGATCAGAAATGGCGTTACCACCTATCTCATTCCACTTGTCATCAGTTATCTCCATGGTCCTTTCTCCAATTGCTGCCAAGCAATTATTTTTCCTCAATACAGCTTTCATCTTCATTTTCCACAACAAAAAATTATTTCTGTTAAACTTCTCAATTTCATACTTTGCCGCCATTTTGTTGATAAATACCGCACACAAGCTAGTATACGACCTTGAATAATTGTGAGTATGTGTGAGAATGCACAACAGGAAAGTTCCCAGGAAAGACTGGAGGGGTCACAATGGTCCCACTTAAAACCCAGACTCCTTAAGCTCTTATCGCCTTTATGACAGAACTTTCCTAGACATGTACAAAACCACACAGTTGTTTTACTCACACCACTATTCCCTACTTTGCACCGTAAAATTCTTGGATCGCTCCCGCCGTTTCTTATGAATAGTACCATATACATGAACAGTACTATATACGTGAATAGTGCCGTATACGTGAATAGTACCTTATACATGAACAGTACCCGACACCAAAAAATACAACCAATTGCTCTGATACCACTGTTAGGAAATTGGTGGGTGAAGCAGACACGCAGCTAAAGTAAAATTGGAAGAAAAATAAAGAACAAGCACAATAGAGGACACTAGAAAATTACGTGGTTCGGCTTTTAGCCTACGTCCACGGGCGAAAACAGAAGGAAATATTTTACTAGTGAAAAGGAGTTACAAGTATTGTAGTATTTTAGCTCACTTCCCTAAACCCCAATATACCCAAACTCTCTAAATCACTATAACAAGAGCTCATAAATTCAAGCTCTCTAAACTCTCTCTCAACTGCTAAATTGCTCTCTGAATGGAATGCTTAAGCTCT
This sequence comes from Citrus medica, assembly GCA_002013955.2. Classification (NCBI taxonomy): domain Eukaryota; kingdom Viridiplantae; phylum Streptophyta; class Magnoliopsida; order Sapindales; family Rutaceae; genus Citrus; species Citrus medica. The sequence continues at coordinate 25,358 of MKYO02026729.1, read as the reverse complement.
TCATTTGCACTTCTATTTATAGCAAAATGATGGCCAAGAAAGTCAAAACCGTGTTCCTCCTTTTCAAAACCGTGTTCCTCATTTTCTTCTTCAAACATTTCTTTTTCCATTTTCCTCTTCAAGCATTTCGGCCCATTTTCAACATTTCTAGAAGAGGGCCCATTTTCAACATTTCTAGAACATATTCAACAGATGTCGTTCTCATGTTTAACCCCATTTGTTGCATGTTTGACCCCATATGTTCCATGTTTTATGTGACCCTCTTACATGTAAATTTCATGTTGCATGTTTGACCTCATTTGTTGCATGTTTCACATGGATTGTTGCATATCTTGAATAAAGCCAAAAAATGAAAATTGTTCTACCCGTTTCATGTTTCACGCTCATGTTGCATGTTTGACATCAGATGTTGCATATTTTACATGACCTTTTTAAATATAAATTTCATGTTATATGTTTGACCTCACTTGTTACCTGTTTCACTTGAATTGTTTCATGTCTTGAATAAAGAGAAAAATTGAAAATGGGTGAGAAAGACAAAGTAACAGTGCATATAATCACGACGTTGGCTAGCCAACTTATTTAACAATGAATCTAGCGGTTAACCACTTCCACTCCAGAGACACCCAACAATGAAACGGTTAGCCAATTGATTTAACGAAGATTTAAGCGGTTTATCGCTTCCACTCCAGAAACACTCAACAATTAAGTGGTTAGTCGACTAATTTAACAAGGACTCAAGTGGTTAACTGCTTGCGTTCAAGAAAATAGCTAACAATGAAACAGTTAGCCAAATTGGTAAGTAAAGAATTAAGCACTTAGCTGCTTCCACTCCAAAAACAACTAAGTATGAAACGATTACTCAGCTTATTTCACAACAAATGAAGCGGTTAACTAGTACAACGAATGTTTGACGTTGATATTTCATGTATCACATTGTCTAACACATGTATAAATATCATGTTGCATTTCAAAATTTCTTGACATTTCAAGTGATAATTTATAATCAAAATTATTTGTTTCATATTCTTTTTAATTATTAATTAAGTTTTATTAAGCCCCATCTATTAAGAAAAAAAATGAAAATGTTGCCTTAGTGTTAAAATTATTTGATAATTTAAGTGATCATTATTACTTCAAGTAATAATTTATGATTTTAGTTATTATTTGTTTCATTATTTTGTAATTTGTTTAATTTTTCAAACGAAAATAACTATGGTGACAATTTTAAATTACCAAATAACCTTCTTCTTTTTTTTAGTACAATTGGTAATTTGAGGGTTTACGCTGGTGGCTTCAGGCAGCTCACGCGGCAACGATTTCGGCCAAAGCCAGGATGACGGCAATGAAGGTTGAAGAACTGGTGACGGCAGTTCTTACGGCAACGGTGTGACAGAAATGATGGTGGACGGTGGGAAAAGCAACAACTGACGTGATAACAGCTTTGCCTTTCTCTAGCTCTCGTATACAAACTAAATACTTGGGTAGATGGATCTCATTGGTTGATTGGTGTGAGAGAGAATGGATTTGGTTTTAGGTGATGAGCAAAGAAATCGGATGAGAGTAATTATGGATTTCATTATTTCAAAGAGGGAAGAAATTTTAGGGATTTCACTTTTGAGAAAGCGAAGAAATCAGATTGGCGAGAGAGAGGGCCGCCGGGGGGGAGAAGAATGAGAGAAATTTAAGGATTTCTCAAGTTGAGAACCAACATCTCAAGTTGCCTTTCTTTTTCTATTTTCATTGAATATAAAATATCAACAATTAGATTCATTTTAGTTGAATCTAACGGTTTGGTTTGATTTCAATTTTCAGTATCTAAATTTTAAGAATCCCGTTACAATTTCCTTTGCATTGATTCTCTGTTTTGGTGATTCTACAGTACGCTTCACAACCAAATTGAAGACAAATGACGCACATTATTCTTTGGTCATAAAATGTAATGAGTAGCGAATTATTAACCCAACACTTTAATCTCATTTCTCCAGAAAAAATTTCATCTGTGGGTTTCAGGGTAATATGTGTTCTTTTCTAATTTTATGCGCAAGTAAGAATATCATTTTAAAAGGAACTGTAAATAGCTTCGCTACTTTTGAGCAAAGTATTTGGGTCATTTGACATATAATAAGGTCCATTTCTCAACCTGCCAGCTTTGGTTTTCACAAAATACTCGATATACGCATAAAGTAAAGGGTATAAAACTAAATGCACTGAAATTTTCAATCCTTCTAAATCCTACAAAATATTCATAATTTTCCACACATGAAGCAAAAGAACAATAATTAAATCACACTGACCTGATTATACCAAATGAAAGTCCAGATTTTCCCTATAGAAAAAATATAAATATAATTAAATCTAAACAAATGGCAAAAATCTCCATGGAAACTTAAAGGGACTCAAATTGCACAATAACAAATCACCTTAGAAATTGAATACGATGCAGCAAACTAACCAAGTGTCAAATCTGCTCCCTTCCGAATCATAGCTAATTATAATGAATATTTGAAAGTGAGAGAAGGCAGGATCACATGCGGACATATCAACCAAGGAAAGAAGACCTAGCATTGGCACGAATTAAAAGTTAGACAATACCCATACACACAATTATTGGAGGTATTGATTGCAAAGATTACAAATCATTACCAGTGAAAGAAAAGAAAATCAATTTAAGTGTCACATGCGTCTACCGCTTAACATTTTTAAGCAATGAGTCTCTAATTTTTAAGAGTCTTGTTATAATTTCTTTTGCATTGATTCTCTGCTCTGGTGATTCTACAATAAACTTCATAGCCAAATTGAAGATAAATGACATGCATTGCTCGTTGGTCGTAAAATGTTCGTCCTTCTGACTTTACAGATTTGCATCAACAATTTCCATAACTGAAATGGGTAGTAAGTCATTAAGCCAACGTTTTAATGTCATTTCTCCAAAAAAAATTCATCTGTGGGTTTCTTCCGGGTAAATGTTTCCATTAACATAATCCCAAAACTATAAGCATCCCATTTATGGATACTCGTCCTTCTCTTCTATACTCTATGGATTGCAATAGTTACATAGTAACATAATATAATTTATAATATTATGCGTAAATGAAGATCAAAACAAATAAATAACATATCAGAAAGTATTAAAGAAATAAAAAAAATATTTATTATGTAACAAACCTGGTGCCATATAGCCTATGGTGGCAAGTGTTTGTGTTTGAGTCAAAGATTGATCTTCTATGAGTAAGGGCTTTGCCATGCCAAAATCACTCAAATGAGCAACCATATTATCATCTAACAATATATTGCTAGGCTTTAAGTCACCGTGAATTATTGGCACTAAATAACCAAAGTGCAGATATTCCAAAGCTGATGCAACATCTATCATTATGTTCAATATTTGAAAAATATCCAAAATGTAGTTGCTCGAGTACAAACACTTCTCTAGACTTCCATGAGGCGTGTATTTTAATACCAACGCTTTAAAGTCATCACTTGAACAACTGCTAATGATTTTTATAATGTTTCGATGGCGAATACGTTTTATCATGTCACATTTAATATCAAAACTCTTAAATGCTCTTCCATATTGTAGGTCAAAAACCTTTACTGCAACCTCCATCCCATCCTGAATTCTTACCTTGTAAACAGAGCCAAAACCTCCTCTGCCGATTAGATTGTTTTCACTAAATCTGTTTGTAGCATGAAAAAGTTCTAGGTATGTAAACCTTCTTTGATTTGCTATTGATGGCATATTAGCATCATTCAGCTGTAATTTCCCTCTCTTTTGATATCTCAAGATCAACAAAATCACTGCCATCATAAATATAGTACTCAATGGCAAGACAATCCCTATGAGAAGATGATTTTTCCTTGATGTGTGGTGGATTCTAGTGTTGCATGGTGGGACTTGCAAATTGGGCATACCACACAATAATTCATTTCCCTTGAATGATTCCACTGAGAAATTTCTAAAAGGCCCCTCTCTAGGAATCTCTCCTTCCAACTTATTGAAAGAAACATTTATATCTTTGAGATCTAACAGTTTCTCTAAAGATACAGGAATAGTTCCAGAGAGATTATTATTGGATAAATTTAAGGATTTCAAGTTTATCAAATCACCAATGGAATCAAGAATTGAGCCTTGTAATCTATTATATTCTAAAAAGAGATCTTGTAGATCTTTTAGGCCTCCAATTGTTGTTGGGATAACATCTGAAAAATTATTCATCGACAAATCTAATTGTACCAAAACCTTCAAATTTCCAATCTCTGATGGGAGTGGACTAGTAAAAAAATTTGAAGACAAGTCAAGGTACAAAATGTCCTTAAGTTTCCATAAAGTTGAAGCAATAGAAGTTAGCGTATTGGAGCCCAAATAGAGATTCCTTATATTAGTGAGATTGCCAAAGCATGCTGGTACGAATCCAGCAAGCTTATTGCCCCCAGAGTCCAAATCAAACAGTGCAGTTAAACGACAAAGATCATATGGGATTGATCCTTCCAATTGATTATCTTCCAAACTCAATAATTGAAGCTTTTGTAATTTGCCAAGAGCAATCGGAATTGATCCATTCAAGTTGTTTCCTCCTAAATAAATTGCTATCAAGTTGGTCAAGTTGCCGATCTCTTCAGGGATGCCGCCACTAACATTACACTGGGATATGTCAAAGATTTTCAAAGAATGAGAAAGATTACCAATAGACATCCTTGGAAGAGTGCCATCTAGTGGATTATCGAAGGGGCTAAAATACTCTAAATACTTGCAATTTGACAATGGGGATAGAAAGCTCAATTCTGGAGTTGAAGATGTCAAATAATTCTCATTTACCTTAAGCTACTTAAGGTTTGTCAAGTTTCCAAATGTGTTTGGAATAAAACCTAAGAATGAGTTCATTTGCAATTCTAGTCTGGAGAGCTTAGAAGCATTGAACATGAAACTAGGAATTGTGCCACTAAAATTATTACCCGACAAGTGAAGTTCTTCAAGATTTGGAAGTCGGCCGTCTGCGCTTGATGGAAGTCTTCCCGAGAGTGAGTTACTCTGAAGATAAAGTGATTTGAGTGTTGACACATTGAAGATTGTAGTTGGGACAACACCAACTAATTTGTTAAAACTAAACGCCATCCATTCTAGATTATGGAGATTACCGATTTCATGTGGTATCTCACCTGTATTTTGAAAAAAAAATTCAAATTTATTTTTAATAATAAATTACACACTTTTAAATCATGAAATGAGTATTCGTAATTAAAATTATTAAATATGAGTTTAAGATTAATTATTATACATAGATAAAATGTTAATAAATTAATAAATTTTTATTCTTTTTAATTAAATATAAATATTAATAATTCTAGTATTCATGTCATTATTAAATTTAAAAAAAATAAAGAAACCACTCATTTTAATATTAATTTGAATTAGTAATATAATATTGTATGAACATAAGAATTTTTTTCAAACTAAATTTTTACTTTATTTTTCTAGGTGCTACTACAGTGAATATATGAATTGATATCATGGTGGAAGAATATTGATTTCATGAGGTATCTTAACTCTATTTCGAAATAACTATACTCAGATTTGTTTCAGAGAATAAACAATACATAAAAACAAACTCAATTCTATCACCACTCATCCATCAATGCTTTAGTATCTTTGAAGGCCTATTTGATATTGAAGTTAAGTAGCTCTAGTTTTTAAGTTACAACACTAAAATATTTGATATACAATAACTGTTGTTGTTTGGAACCAAAATTGATTTGATCCTCCACTATATACAAAAATATATATCTTAATAATATATGTTGTGCACACTTCCGAGAATTTATGATAGAAAATCTTACTAAAAGATTAAATAGGTGGTGAAAAGTAAAAGGCTAAGCCGGGGAATGCTACTATTAATTATAGGTGTAATAATAATGTGTACTGTGCTTCTCTATTTTTAAATATTATTTCAGTAAAATAACCTTTTTAGCCTATTTTTCATATTTATCAGCTGAAATACCACCGAGGACCAGTTCTCAATTTATTCAGTTGAAATGCTCAAACACTAAATTAAGGTAAAACATCACACTAACCTTCAAGATATTGTAACTTACAAGATTTCTCATCATTGATTAAGCAGCAAGAAAGAAAATAGAGGAGTGAAAAGACTATACTCATAACTTGTCGAAAGGCACAATAATTTTATGGGGACCCGCTGCGTTAAGCCAGTCCTTCAGGTCCACACTCAGATCGCAATTAATGATTGTAGTAAGTTTTGTTTTCCTTTATAATCATCCTATTAATTTATTCCCTATGATCAGACTTCTAACCTCATAACTTTTATACAAATTCCTAATGATGAACTTCGTAATCTCGTGAGTTTGGAGCAAATATGGTTAAAGGATATAATATTAAGTTTTAATATTTGCAGATCCAAGAAAAGATTAGTATTTTACTTAAATAGATAAATTTACAAAGTTAAATTCTTAACATTATGTAGGAAGAGGAGTGGTTTTTTTATTTGAAAAAAGAAAAATTATCATTGCACCACCTTTATTTTGCCTTATGTTCATCCAACCACTATAAAATTTTAACATGTACATTGCACCACCTTTTTTTTCACATTGTATCAACCAGACACTTTTGCATTAACACTATTAAATAATTTTAATAAAATGATAATTTTACCCCCAAATAAAT
>MKYO02026728.1:887179-945927 GCA_002013955.2 Citrus medica | reverse complement strand
ATTTTTCCTTTTATGCTCCTCCTAAGGTTTTCGACCGTCCTGAGTTCAAAAGTGATGTCCGTTTTGCCGTCTGATCTCTCCTTTATTGTGAAATGACTACAATGCTCCTAAAATACATAAAATACTTAATTAAAATAAAACGCACGGAATTAAATCAAAAGAAGGTTAAATTCATAAAAGTAAAGGTGTTAGTAAAACTTGTAGTGTAAAATGACGATTTTCTCCTTCATAAATATACATTTTCTAACACTCAACAGATTTCACCTATTATTGTAATTTTTTTAACAACAATTTTTTTTTGCTTTTGTTTGGCACAACTTCACTGAAAAAAATAATTATTTACATTTTTCTCAAACATAAATAGGTGATGGAACTTATAAGATATCAGGTAATACTCTAAATCGGAGTGGGTTAAGATGATAGGTTTGACAAAGAAAATGTTTTTTTTTTAGGCTCAAAAGGGTTAACTATGGATATTTCATAAAAGAGATGGTTAGAAAGGCTCAAACGGATCAAATATGGCATTTTCATCGTCTTTTGGGGCCCTAAATAATCTTTCATATCTACTAGTTAGATGGGCCTCCAGATGTAGCAACACACATTTTTTTTTCTTTTTTTTTAATTTTACAACATTTTTTTAATGGTTAACTCAAAAAAAATCTAGAGATCATGTATAAATTAATAAAATGCTAAGATGTATAAAGATTTGGCAAAAAGGTTACTCTCCAAGAAAAATGATAGGCTCAAAAACTCACTTGGTACTTATTATGACATGTTCATTCCTTCAAGCAACTCATATTTGTCTCCAACATCAACATGTAGAGTAGGAAGCGTAGCGTAACATCATTTAAGACCAAAGATAATACAAATACTAAAATTTGAAATTAATCATGTTATCCAATGTTAAAACAAATCACATAACTTTTTTTTAAACAACATCCTACCCCACCCCCCAACCTATTCTAAACATGAAAGGAAAATATGCATGCAGAAATGTGAAAATGATGCAGAAAAACTAATTAGAAAAGTTACACTTAAAATGATAGAAAAAGAAAATGGTTTTTTTTAACTAAGAAGATGCGTTTCTAGAGGCACTACACTCTATATTCAGCCATCTTCGACTAAATAAATCTGAAAATGTATATTTATAAAGGAGAAATTAGAAAGAAGAAAAATGAAAAAAAAATTAATAAAGAAAAAAAAATCTGGAATTTTTTTTTTATTTTTTTAACAAAGAATGTGCGTTTCTAGAGTAACTACACTCCATATTCAGCCATCTTCAACATAAAAAGTTAACAACCGTTAGTTTCTACAACAAAAAATTAGTAAAAACTTAACCAATATTCCACAATTGTCGACTACTCCCTTCCCCCAACCAGAGCGAAATATTGTCCTCAATGTTGTAAAGGAAAAAAGTAGAGTTTAGAAGACATTACCTGGGTGGTGCAACACAGAAGAAAATATTTACAGACGGTGAGTTAAATCTAATTTGTACTTTTTACTGCAGCTACTATTACTGTCATCATTTGGATGCTCCAACACAAAGGTCCATGGGTTTGGCTCCGGTTTATAAGCTTGTAATATATCAAGTAGCTCATTAGCTGTGTGAGCACAAATAAAAAGCTTTTTCGCATTGGAAGGAACAAAATAGTTTTTTATTGCATGATTACGAAATGCGATAAAACCATCATAAAAATTATTGACATTTAACAAACCGATAAGTTTCTGGTGAATGTGCAGATGGGCCCAAGATGCTAGTGTGATAAGTGCCTCTAGTGTTGCAAGATCTCCTAGAAAGAAAATAAAAGCATTAGCATGATTAAGCATTTCAGTTATTCTTTCTTGCATACCTTAGACGACTAACTCTTCTCCAGTCGGTGGGTCAGACAAACTACCCAAAGGTTTTAGGGCTCTTGGGATGATGCCTAACACTTGGCTTCCTCTGACACAAGCAACTTCTGAGACCAATTTTGATAACCCTCGGTTACCTCCTCCATACACCAAGTGCAATTTTCTCTCTGCTATGCTGCGACCAAGATCTATGGCTGCCTCAACGAATTCTTTACATTTGCCATAGTTAAATCCAAAAAGCACACAAATGTTCTTGAATTGTCTATTGGAAGTAGCTGCCATTGGGATACTTAAAAAAAAAAAACAATTTGTGAGTGCCTAACAAAAAGTCATATTTAGGAATCTTGGTGACAATGGGTCATAACTGTGTATGAGCTGGCATGTCAGTGTCAAATAACGCGTAAAACACATGGCTCGTGAGTGAAAAAAGAAACAATAAAAAGAAAAAAAACAATGATAAAATAAAATTATTAAAGACAATAATGGAAAAGATAAAACAACAGTGAAATAAAATAATAGTGAAGTAAAAGGATATTTACAGATAGTTGCAACTGTGGCTCACATTTTCCTCTGATTTTACGTCCAAAAATGGCTTGAACGCCCTCTATGGGTTGAGGATAGGCTTCCCATCCAATTTTCTTATAAACTGGCGAACATGGTCGTTTATAGTCAGATTCTCGAGACTGTATCGTGCATACTCTTTCTGGAATAATAGTCATAACTGGAGAATCGCTCCTTGCACATATCCACTGGGATGCGTTTCAAGAGACAGAAGGATATCGTCCAATGACTTCTTATTCAAGCAATCCCTAATGAATTGAATCTTATCTTCCCTATTATCAGACATCATTCCTAAAGAACATGGGTTTTTATTGCATCTCATTCTGGCACATTTATGACAAGCAACAGAAATTTTTCGTGCTCTTCGTTTTCTTGCATAATTTCCTTTACCACAACCAGGCATGTATGCAATAAATTTTGGAGGTAACTCACCTGCCAATCGTACTTTAGCCTCGATTAACCAATGAATGTCAGCAGGTATGTTATTCCTCATGAGAAATCGCATGTATTCGGACCGAGCTTTATAGATTGTAAGGAGAGCATTCTGAGGAAGTGAATGGAATCGATTGTGAAGCTTTGCTAAAATCTCGTTTATGTCCATACCTTCACCTCAGAATATCAGTTATTATAGAAAACTGAAGTAACTGACTTGATTGTCACGGAGTACCGTTATCCGCCACTTCACCCGGGTAACAAACTAAAGCACACAAACAAAAAAATAAATTAAAAAACACAAAGAAAATTAAAATCGTCCTCTTATTGAATTTACCTTAAGCTCTGATTGGATGTTATAGAAACTTCTCTCAATGTCTCTGAATTGGCTTTCTAAATCCTCAATATAGGATACTAACTCTAGTGGTTGCAGAACCCAAATACGATGTGTTTTACAAAATCGAATCTGCCTTTTGAGATAAAATTTTACACGTTGAAGTGGTTTAAGAATGTTCAGGAGGAACTGTTTAGCTATGGTACTCATGTTTAACAATGATAAGAGAAAACTTAATGGTTAAACAAACACACTTATGCAAAAGTAATTTCAATTAGCAAAAAAAATAATAAAAAGAAATAAAGAAAAAAATCAAATCACCGAAAAGAAGGAGAGAAAAACTTAATTCAAATATGGTGGATTACTGAAATTTATTTCAATGTCCTCTCCATGTAGTTGGTACTCTAGATATGGCATTAATCTTTGACCATTAACTTTAAACGTGACACCGTTCTTTGGGTCTTTAATTTCAATTGCCCTATGTGGAAAAACAGTATGAACAGTAAAGGGGTCAGACCATCGAGAGCGTAACTTATCTGGAAATAATTTACACGTTGAAGTGGTTTAAGAATGTTCAGGAGGAACTGTTTAGCTATGGTACTCATGTTTAACAATGATAAGAGAAAACTTAATGGTTAAACAAACACACTTATGCAAAAGTAATTTCAATTAGCAAAAAAAATAATAAAAAGAAATAAAGAAAAAAATCAAATCACCGAAAAGAAGGAGAGAAAAACTTAATTCAAATATGGTGGATTACTGAAATTTATTTCAATGTCCTCTCCATGTAGTTGGTACTCTAGATATGGCATTAATCTTTGACCATTAACTTTAAACGTGACACCGTTCTTTGGGTCTTTAATTTCAATTGCCCTATGTGGAAAAACAGTATGAACAGTAAAGGGGTCAGACCATCGAGAGCGCAACTTATCTGGAAATAGGTGCAAGCGAGAATTGAATAAAAGTACTTTTTGACCTGGAGTGAACGATTTTCTCATAATTTGCTTGTCATGGAAGACTTTCATTCGTTGGTTGTAAATCTTGGCATTTTCGTATGCATCAATACGAATTTCTTCAAGTTCTGCCAGCTGTAATCTTCTTTATGAGCTAACTTGCTGCATGTTAAAGTTGAATTTCTTGATAGCCCAATATGCACGATGCTCGAGTTCCACAGGTAGGTGGCAAGCTTTTCCATACACTAGCCTGTAGGGTGACATCCCAATCGAGGTCTTGAAAGCCGTTCTATATGCCCTTAATGCATCATCAAGTCTTAATGACCAATCTTTTATGTCTGGCCTCACCGTCTTTTCTAATATGTGCTTTATTTCTCGCTTGGAGATCTCAATTTGGCCACTAGTTTACGGATGATATGGGGTCGCCACTTTGTGAGTGATTGAATTCTTTTTCAAAAGGACCTTGAATGCTTTATTACAAAAGTGGGCACCACCATCACTGATTATCGCTCGAGGGAATCCAAAACGTGAAACAATGTTGCTTTTAAAAAATCTTATCACCACTTTGTGATTTTGATCATTAGTTCTGCATGGAATTGCTTATACCTATTTCGATACGTAGTCAACAATAACCAATATGTATTGATGGTCAAAAGAAGGGGGAAAGGGTCCCATGAAGTCAATACCCCACACATCAAAAATCTCAACCACTAAAATTGGATTTAATGGCATCATATTCCTTCGTGTAATGCTCCCCATTCGTTGACACCTATCACATGAAGAACAGAAAGTGTAAGCGTCTCAAAATATAGTTGACCAATAGAAACCATATTGTAAAACTTTAGTCGCTGTTTTCTTAGTGCTGAAATGGCCTCCACAAGCTGGTTCATAGCAGAATGAAATGATATTTTGAATTTCGGTTTTTGGGACACATCGTCTAACAATTTGATCTGCACAATACTTAAACAAATACGGGTCATCACAAAAGAAAATCTTTATTTCTGAAAAGAATTTAGCCTTGTCTTGCTTGGTCCAATGCTCTGGAAGTTGACCTGTAACAAGAAAATTAACGATATCAGCATACCATGGTAATACTTCCATACTCATTAATTGTTCATCTGGTAATGATTCATTCAATGTTAATGATTCTGAAATTATGTCAAAATGAAGACGAGAGAGATGGTCTGCCACAATATTTTATGTGCCTTTCTTATCTTTAAATTCCAAGTCGAATTCTTGCAAAAGTAACACCCAACGAATTAGTTTAACTTTTGCATATTTCTTTGTGAGAAGATATTTAAGAGCAACATGATCCGTAAATACAATTATTTTACAACCAATGAGATAAGATCGAAATTTTTCTAATGCAAACACTACTGCTAGCATTTCTTTTTCAGTAGTTGAATAGTTCAACTGTGCATCATTTAATGTCATACTAGCATAGTAAATAACGTGGGGAATTCGATCAACTCTTTGTCCTAATACTGCTCCTACTGCATAATCAGATGCATCACACATGAGCTCAAATGGTAAGCTCCAGTTTGGGGCCTGAATGATGGGTGATGATGTCAACAACTGTTTTAATTTTTCAAACGCCATAAGACATGAATCACTAAAGATAAAAGGTACATCCTTAGCAAGTAAATTGCATAAGGGTCTAGAAACTTTGCTAAAATCTTTAATGAAACGTCTATAGAAACCAGCATGCCCAAGGAAAGATCTTACTTCTCTGACTGTTTTGGGTGGAGGAAGATTAGAAATGAGATCCACCTTGGCTTTGTCAACCTCAATACCTTTGCTCGAAATGATGTGACCGAGAACAATACCTTGTTGTACCATAAAATGGCACTTCTCCCAATTCAAGACTAAGTTCTTTTCGATACATCTCTGCAAAACTTGTGTTAGATGATGTAAACATTGATCAAACGAGTCACCAAAGACAGAAAAATCATCCATAAAGACTTCAAGGAATCGTTCAACTATATCAGAAAAAATGCTTAACATGCATCGTTGAAATGTAGCAGGTGCATTACATAATCCAAATGGCATCATCCTATATACAAAAGTGCCAAAAGAGCAAGTGAAAGTAGTTTTCTCTTGATCTTTTGGTGCTATGGGAATCTGATTATATCCTGAGTAGCCATCTAGAAAGCAATAAAATTCATGGCCTGCCAATCTATCAAGCATTTGATCGATAAATGGTAAAGGAAAATGGTCTTTACGTGTGACAGAATTCAACTTTCTATAATCAATGCATACACGCCATCCTATAGTTACTCTAGTTGTTATTAATTCATTATCATCATTAGTAACTACTGTAACTCCTTACTTTTTAGGGACAACTTGTACATGACTGACCCACAAACTATCAGAAATTGGATAAATGATACATGTATTTAATAGCTTAAGGACTTCAGTTCTAACAACTTCTTTCATATTAGGATTTAACCGATGTTGCATTTCACTAGTAGATTTAGCATTTTCATCAAGGTGAATGTAATGCATGCAGTCTATTGGGTTTATACTTTTGATGTCTGCTATGGTCCATCCTAATGCTCTTTTGTACTCTTTTAAAACATCCAACAACTTACCTTTTTGTTCGTCATTGAGGGATGATGAGATGATTACCGGCAGAGTACTTTCTTCTCCCAAAAATGCATATTCCAATGTGTTGGGCAATGGTTTGAGCTCGAGTTTCGGTGGTGATTATGATGATGGGATGAGTTTCTTTTCTGATGGTGCTAGTTGTTCAACTCTTGACTTCCATTTATTAGTGTCCATGGATGGTGCTGAGTCAAGTAGGGCGTTGATTTCATCGACCGACCTGTCAATATCAAAATCCAAACCAAAGTGAGTTAAACATGTTTATAAAGGATCATCACTAAGATTTGAAAGAAAAGTGTCATCAACTAATGCTTCAATTAAATCCACATCAACAATTCCATCATCTGCATTGTGAGGTTGTTTGGCAATGTTGAAGATGTTCAGCTCTATAGTCATGTTGCCGAAGGACAACTGCATATTTCCCGTCCTGCATTGAATGTGGGCATCCGCAGTTGCCAAGAAAGATCGGCCTAGAATAATGGGGATGTGCTTCTTTGAATCTTATATTGGTTGAGTGTCAATTACAATGAAATCAACAGGAAAATAAAACTTGTCTACTTGGATAAGCACGTCCTCCACAATACCACGAGGTATTTTCGTGGGCCGATCTGCAAGTTGTAACACTACTGGAGTTGGCTGTAATTCTCCAAGTCCAAGTTTCACAAACACTTAATAAAGTAACAAATTTACACTACCTCTTAAATCTAATAAAGCATTCTCAATTGTGTGGTTCCCTATGCTACATGAGATAGTGGGGGAGTCTGGGTCTTTGCATTTTAGAGGAATTTTATGTTGGAATATAGAACTAACGTTTTCTGTTAAAAATGCCTTCTTTTGAACATGAATATTTCTCTTTTTAGTACAAAGGTCTTTAAGAAACTTAGCATAAGATGAAACTTATTTTATAGCATCAAGTAAAGGGATGTTAACACTTACCTATTTGAGGATTTCAAGAATCTCACCTGTGGATTTTTCATTCTTTCCTTTAGCTATCTCAGGAATACTAAAAGAATTAAAGGAGTGAATGAGGTTCACATTGGCGAGTCAACTTCGGGAATCAAAGAAGTCAAGGAGATGGTTGAAGGTCTAACTCAACAAATAACATCGTTATCGACTTCTAAATTAACAGAACCATATGACTATGATTCATACTCAGATCAAGCCAATGCCATAGGTGTAATGAGAAAACCATCAAATTACAACCCATACACCAACACATATAACCCTGGATGGAGAGACCACCCTAATTTTTCATGGTCTCAAGGATTCCAACAGAATGGACCAGCAGCTCCAGCTCCACCAATGCAACCAATTCCTCAAGCCTTTCAGCCACCATTTAGACCATACAATCAGAACCAGAACTACTCTCAATCCAGATCATGAGAGGATGCACTCCAGAATTTCAAGAATCTTACTCACTCCACGATTGAGCAACAAAACCACACCATTGATGAACTACGAAATGAGTTGAGAGCAGGCTTTAACTCACAAGCCAAATCAGTTTCACACCTCAAGAAGATGGTAGGACAACTTGCTTCTTCAGTTCAGACCTTGGCAATGACTGTTGAGAAAAGCAAGTTTCCAAGTCAACCAGTACCTAATCCTAAAGGAGTACATAAAGCAAGTACCAGTTCACCACAACAGCATGGAGAGGTCAAAGCAGTCATGACTTTGCGAAAAGAAAAAGAAGTCGACAACAAAGTGGAGATGCCAGTGACAAAAGAAAATCAAATTGTACCTGTGAATGTTGAGGACTCACCATCGGAAAAGAAAGAAGAAACCAACCCACGAGAATATGTTCCCAAAGCTCCATTTCCTCAGAGTGACCGACTCCGTTGTTGGGAATTATCCGCTTGTCGCTGGAAGAATTCCCAAATCTCTGATGTACTTTTTAACATTAGCTCTCCTCCACTTGTTGTCATTAGTCATTCCTGCACATTCGGCAATAATCCCTCTAAAAGTCTTGGCATTGGTGTCATTTCTCGTACCCATGATGTGGACACTCAAGAGTAGCCCATTGAATCGCTCACATATTTTGACAAACTGCTCATCCTCTCTTTTGATAAATTATGAGATTTCCCTGCAAATAGCATTGGTTTTATGCACTAGGAAATATTTATTCAAAAATTTAGTTACCATTTGTTCCCATGATCTGATGTTATTGGCAGGTAATGTATTCAACCATGAACGAGCTCTATCTTTTAAAGAAAATGGGAATAGTCTAAGTTTAACATTATCATATGAAAAGTTCTCATATCTAAATGTTTGACAAACAGCATGAAAATCATTCAAATGATTATATGGGTCCTCATTTTCTAGGCCATAGAATGTTGGGAGATAATTTAGCACACTAAGTTTTAATTCAAAACTCCTAGCAGCTACATTTGGGTATCTTATGTATGATGTGATCAAATTAGCTAAAGGACTGAAGTAGTCCTTAAATGGCCTCTCCTGTGGTTGCAAATCCATTTTATTTTTAACTTGTTTGTGTGTGCGAAGTGTTTTCTCAAGTTCAAGGTCTATAGGTTCAAGATTAGGTAATAATGACCTACGATCATGCATGTAAAAAGCAAAAGATAAATGGGAACAAAACAAATAAAAATAAAGAAGAAGGAGAAATTACGGTACTAACCTTATCACGTTGTTACAACCTTTCTATAAAAACACACTTAAAAAAGTACGTGAAATAAATTAACTAAAAATAAATTAATAAGATAAACAAAAAAATTACAAAGAAAAATAAATTGAAATTAAATTACAGAATTTTAAAAAAGAGAAAAAAAAATTCTTACCTCTAAATATAGATTCACTTTTTTTTTAATGAAAAAAAAATTACAAGAAAACAATTAAAAGAAATTATTCACAAAAATTAATTGTACGAATTAAAATAACTTACATTCCCGGCAACAGCGCCAAAAACTTGTTGTGCAAATTTTATTGAACTTGCAAGTGCACGAATCTATTGTAGAATAGATTAATGGTGACGAGTGTCGATCCCACGAGGAGTTGGATTTTAATTATATATAGAATTAATTTTGTATGAGGGTGGTTGGATTTGTGGTGAAAGTAACTTAGATTATTCTAAAATTGGAATTGAAATGGATAGAATAAATTGAAGTGAAATCTATTGAAATGACATACTTGGGTATCTGGATCCGTATCAACATGCACTATAGGCTAAATATTCATTATTAATGCCAATTAAATCATGAAGGGGGAATCCACACCTCATGAACCACACTCTAATCAATATGGTGCTAAGGGCTTATCGTGCCAAATAATAATAACATTGTACTGGAAAGCCGGTGAAACCAAGGCGGTATCTAGACAATATTATTTATTATTTGTCGACAAGAAGTCAAAACATCCACAAAAATTAGAGGGGAAAAGAAAATAAATTTACCAAATAAAGCACATGACACATGTTGAGACTTCACGTTCAACCCATGTTTGAAAGAAAATTAACTACTCATAATTGAACTAGGGGTACAATAGAAATTTATTAAAATACGTAGAAAATACAAGATGGAGAGGGAATTACAGAAAATGGAGTCAAAAAATGGATTCAGAGCTATCAAATTAGGGGGGGAGGCTCCCTTTTTATAGATACATTGAGTAAATCGTGGCCATCAGATTAAAAACAGTTTGGACGCTCAGGATTGCGCCACGTCATCAGTCAACAGTACGCGGTTTGAACAAGCGGTTTGAACAGTAACATGGTTTGACCCGTCTTGAACAGTGACGCGGTTTGGTTGAAAATAATCCTGTGTAATGCATATACCGTACGCGAGATTTTGGGTCCACTGATATACTGCTACGTCATCGATCAACAGTGCATAAGAATTTTAGTCCAACAGGATCGTGAAACCTCATCAGTCAATGCCACATCATCGGTCAATGCCACGTCATCGATCCGTCTATGTAAACAGTGTCGTGAACAGGAACGTAGGTAGTACCGTACATGTGAATAGTACCGTACATGTGAACAATGCTATTTTTCTTTTAATACTCCTCCTAAGGTTTTCGACCGTCCTGAGTTCAAAAGTGATGTCCGTTTTACCGTTTGATCTCTCGTTCATTGTTAAATGACTATGATGCCCCTAAAATACATAAAATACTTAATTATAATTCAACACACATAATTAAATGACAAGAAGCTTAAATACATAAAAGTAAGGATGTTAGTAAAACTTGAAGTGTAAAATGATGATTTTCTCCTTTATAAATATACATTTTCTAACACTCAACAGAATACATGTATTTAAATTTGTAAATTTAGCTAAATTGTAAGAGAAGCTTACATTTAAGGGGAGCAATTTGTGAAATCATTCTTTAAATACATGAAAGATTTGTCATCATCAAAAAGGGGGGAATGTTAATTTGTCATCATCAAAAAGGGGGGAATGTTAACATATCTATTTTCATAATGTTGATTTTGATGATAACAAACAAGATTAAGAATGATTAATCTTTTAAACTCAAATTGTAAGGGGAGCTTGCATTTAGGGGGAGCAAGTTGTGGAATCATTCTTTAAATACATGCAAGGTTTGTCATCATAAAAAAGGGGGAGATTGTTAGCATATATGTATCCATAATGTTGATTTTGATGATAACAAACAAGATTAAGAATGATTAAGTTTTTAAAAGCTCAAATTATTTTAAATAAATCATTATTTTCATAATATAAATGTTTTATACTTAATGGAAAAATGATTTTATGAAATTAGTTATTTTCAATTAATAGTCTAAATTGAAAAAAGTTTTGAAACTCTGAAAATGGACTTATTTGTAAAGTTTTATCAAGATTTGGGCCATAGTATAATTTTATGAAGTTTTGGGACCAAACGGTAATTTTATAAAAATAGTTCACTGTAGTAGTCACTGTAGAAAACGGTGATCCAACATCTTGATAACGGCTCACCGACATCGAACATAATTGAAGATTAGCCTCTGGACACTAACGGCTAACCGACATTGCACAGAATTGAAAGATTAGTCTTTGGACACTAACGGTGATCCGACATCTAGATAACGATGATCCAACAATTTGAAAATCCAGCGCAACGGTCATATTGACCAGTCAAATGGTGATCCAACATCTAGTTAACGGTAATCTGACAGTGAGCAGAAAGTCAATAACGGCTAGTTTTCAGCTCCAATTATAAATAAGCTCAATCCAATTCAAACAAAGATAGATCCAGAAGTTATCATTGAGCTTTGCTATAGAGCATAAAACTATTATTGAGCTTTGAACTTGTTTTTGTTTCTTTGATTCACCCATTGAGCATTCATTTGTAATCAAACACATTGTGTAAGAGAAAATTCATTTGTAATCTTTATCCTTGAGAGGTTGTAAGTGTTGGGATACACTTGGGTTAAGAGATTAAGGATAATCTCTTGTTGTAAAGGTCCATTGACACCTTGGAAGTCAATTATAAGCATTTAAAGCCTTGGGAGACTTGCTTAGTGAAATCCTCAAGCCCGGTGAGCTTGGAGGCGTGGACGTAGGCGGGAGTTGGCGAACCACGTAAAAATCATTATGTTTGTTTTCTCTTCCCTTACTCTTTTATTATTGTGGTTTATTGAATTTATTATTTTCGATTCCATTAAGGCATTAGATTGAATTATTGTGTGGTTTACTTACCTTAATTTTTAAAATCCCAATTCACCCCCTCTTAGGTTGCTTAGTTAGTATTTCAGTTGGCTCTTGGGGTTTGGTTCAGGTTGAGAAGGAAACTTTCCTTTTTCATGCATGGTCAGAGCAGACATAAGTTTGGAGATATTTTCTATCAAATTGGTTAAGTTTTGCATCATTTAGTTATTGATCGACTCTTGTTTTTCAATAAAGGAATGCAATGTATCTGCCAGAGTTTTCTGCTATATAGTCAAGTTAATCTAATGCATCTTCAGGACTTTTATCCCTAAACTCACCATTACACATCATTTCAACAACTTCTCTACTTTGGGATGTTAATCTCTTGTAGAAGTAAGACATTAACCTCCATGTTTCAAAACCGTGGTTTCAGCAAAAATTAAGTAGTTTTCTATACCTATCCCAACTTTGGTAAATGGTTTCTCCTGGTTTTTGAGTGAAAGTGGTGATATGTCTTTTCAAAGAATTTGTTCTGTGGGGTGGGAAGAATTTTTTTAAAAATTGTGCTTGCATTTCTTCCCAAGTTCTGATAGATCCTGGCCTAAGATTTTGTAGCCAAGTTTTGGTTTTATCCTTTAGTGAGAAAGGGAAAAACTTAAGCCTGATTATGTTCATGCTACAATTTTGATCAGTACAAGTGCTACAAACTTCCTCAAATTCCCTTAAATGCAAATACGGATTTTCATACTCAAAACCATTAAAAGTAGGCAGAAGTTGAATTATATGAGGTTTGAAATTAAAACGTTATGCATCAGGAGGAAAAACTATGCATGATGGTGATTGTGTTCTAGTAGGATGCATGAAGTCTCTTGGTTATCTTCGTGCTCTGAAAAATTTTCAGCTCCTATGTTAGCCATATCTAAAGGTGGTGAAGGTGATCTCCTAATTAATCTACCACTATTTGTATGAGACCAACAAGGCATGCAATGATAATGATGTGTGCTAAACAAATTAATGATACATAAAACACTAAATGAAAATTGAAAAAATAAAAACAAACTAAAAATTAAATAAGCAAAAAAAATAAACAAAAATAAACAAACTAAAATTAAAAAAAATTAGGCGGTTAAATTAGCCATAAAAACAAGGTAATTAAAGGAAACAATTAACAAAATATTAGGCGGTATTTTAGAACCAGCCATAAAACAAACAAAATAAAATGAAATAATTTAGAAGGTATTTTAAATCAGCCATATAATAAAACATAAAATTAAATTAATTAATGTACAAGAATAAATAAACTAAAATTAAAATGTTAAGCGATAGAACCAACCATATAAACAAAAATAAATAAATTAACAAATTTTAAATAACAATCAGGCAGTTGAACCGACAATTTAAAATAAATGTAAAAAATAAATTGCAGAAATTAAAAGAAAGAGAAAAAAATTACAGTTTTTTTTTATTTTAAAATTTACCAGCCAATTAAATTTCAATTATTAGGCCTTAATGGTTATTTTAAAAGTCCAATTCCTTGCCCATTAAGACCAAAAGTCCAACAAATTCGATTTGAGGATTGATTTGTAAACTTTTCTGGGCTAAAATAAAGTTTCTCACAAATTTTATAGATAATGTAAGCATTTGAAGAGACGAGTTGTGCTAACTGAAGTTTTGCAAAAAAGAATAAAATAGAATAACGGAAAGAAAGTAACGACAAAAAAAAATAAAATAAAGACAAACTAACATCAAATTTATAAAACTCACTGGCAACGACGCTAAAAACTTGACACAACTCAAAAGTGTATTACTCTCAAGTATAAAAGTAAATAGTTATAATATAACCTGGTCAGTCCAGGGTCGAACCACAAAGAATTTAAAATGTAGTTGTCAATTTGTTAAATAAAAGAATTAATTGCGAGAAAAGAAATCACTAGAAATCAATTTAAAAATATGCTAAGCTTACATGATCTACTCTCAGTTATTCAAACTACAATTTTAATACTCTTCCATTTTTATATTTTGCCTCACTTTTACCAGTTAATTATTATATTATTTAATTCTTAACTAACTATATGTGTGGATAAATATGAAATAAAGTACCTAATATGCCACTACTGTATGAATGCGTCGACATTATGTTAAAATACCATACAAATCCAAGAGAATCTATAAATTAACATGACAGACAAATGACTAGAAAAGAATAAAATAAACTTAAAAACTCACTTGAGAAAGTAATAAATTTAATAGTTTGAAACCTTGAGCTTCACTCTTCACCTCAGCTTAGTAAAATTAGCCACTCATATTACAAGAAAACACAACATTCTTTTTATTTGATAAACTTTTGAAATATGTTATAAGAAAAATTGATACAGAAGGAAATAAGAAAAGAAAAGAAAAGAAAGAAAGAAAGAAATTCTTCAGCGCCACACTTAGTTCCCTCTTAGCTACAACTCTCTCTCTCGACTTGCTACTCTACTGGTTTTTCTCCCTCTTGGCTCTCCCAACTCTCTGCATCTCCTTGTCTTTTATAGGCAAGGAATTATGCATTCTTTATTTATTTTATTTTATATATATATGTAAATTGAAGAGTGTAATGGTAAGGTGGCAAAGATGGCCACTTGACCATCATGAGCATTGTTGCTCTTCATTTTTTTATTTTTTTTTATTTTTTAAATATTTATTTATTACATCTCCTCAATTATGTATTCCAAATTGCTTCAATAGTCCTTCTTTATTCCAGTTTTCAATTCTAATTCTATTTTATTCCTAAAAAATATTTACAAGATAAAAATTAACATATTACAAATTAATTTAACATAAAAATATATTTGGGGAGTATTAAGATAATTTAAAAATAATGAGTGCATTAATCGACACAATAAGTGAAAAACTAATAATTTCATCTTTATTAAATGTACAATTTTTAATGTCAATCAACTTCCAACTTAGGAGAGTCAAAGATTTAATGTTATGCAAAGCAATTTAGTTTTCTTTTCTTGAATTTGCTAAGCAATTTAGTTCCATATCACTCATTCACCTTTTTGCTAACTAATGCTAGTATTCCTTCTTTGCACAATTTTGCAATTGCTCTAATTCTTCCGTTTCTGAATTTTTCTTTGCATTGTTTTTTTATTCTAAAATTTATTAGGATTAATTTCTCATATTTTTGGATTAATCATATTGACAAATTGTCGTTAGGAGCTGCACCTCCAAATTCTTTGGCCCATCAATTAGGTCCATTCACGTAACAGAAACAACATAAGTCACGGCACAATGAAATGCTCACCACCAAGTAAGGCTATTTTAGTTTTTTTTTTTTTGTTTGCTAAAAATAATTTCAACATACAGTTTAATAGAATCGTTTTCTGTCACTTGGGTTAATGAAAAAAAATTGAAATTGGAACTTAATTTGGCGCGGTGTAGAGGTTTGGACGAAATTGAATGTGAATTTCGTTAACTGTTAATGTGCCCTTGATTTTTTAGTTTTCTGAATTGTAAAAAAACCAAAAACTTAGAAAAACGATATAAAACTTATAAACTGATATTAATTGTAAAATGAAATAAAAAAATTTGTAAACCACACACATAACTAGTAAAAAAAAGGGTAAATTATGTTGGAGTGGTAAATGAGTCTTTGGAATTGTGAAAAAAAAAACTTAGAAAAACAACATAAAACTTGTCAATTGACAGTAAGTATAAAACAAAATAAAAAAAATTTGTAAACCAAATATAAGACTAGTAAATTGAAGGAAAAAAAGGGTAAATTAATATTGTTGGAGTGATAAACTAGTTTTCAGAACTATAAAAAAAATAAAAACTTAGAAAAATAATGTAGAACTTGTAAATTGACATTAATTGTGAAATGAAATAAAAATTTGGTAAACTACACATTGAACTAATAAATTGAAGGAAAAATGGGTAAATTAATGTTATAGTAGTAAATTCGTCCTCAGAATTGTAAAAAAAATAAAATTTTAGAAAAACAACATAAAACTTATAAATTGACACTAACTGTAAAATGAAACAAAAAACTTTGTAAACCATATATTGGACTAGTAAATTGAAAGAAAAATAGGTAAATTAATGTTGTGATGGCAAATTAGTGTTTAGAATTATAAAAAAATTAGAAAAATTATGTAAAATTTATAAATTGACATTAAGCGTGAAACAAAATAAAAAGTTTGTAAAAGTCATATAGACTAGAAATTTGAAGTAAAAAGAGGTAAGTTAATGTTAGAGTGGTAAATCGGTCTCAAATATTGTTAAAAAAAACAAACACTTAGAAAATTTTTTTATAAATTGCCATTAAGTGTGAAATGAAAAAAAAAATTGTAAACTACACATTCAAATAGTAAATTGAAGGAAAAATAGGTAAATTAATGTTGTAAATTAGTCCTTAAAATTAAAAAAGAAAAAAATTTCAAAAATTGACTTAAATTTTAAAAATTGACGTTAATTGTGAATTGAAACAAAAAGTTTGTAAACTACATATAAGACTAGTAAACTGAAGTAAAAAAAGGGTAAATTAATATTAGAGTGGTAAACTAGTCTTCAAAGTTGTAAAAAAAAATTAGAAAAATGATTAAAACTTGTAAATTGACATTAAGTGTGAAATGAAACAAAAAAAATTTGTAAATCACACATAGGACTAATAAATTGAAGGAAAATGGGATAAATTAATATTAGAGTGATAAATTGATCTTTAGAATTGTAAAAAAGAAAAAGAAAAAAACAAATACTAAGAAAAATGACATAGAACTCGTAAATTAACATTAAGTATGAAATGAAACAAAAAATTTTTGAACCACACATAGGATTAGTAAATTGAAGGAAAAAGAGTAAATTAATATTGGAGTAGTAAGTTGGTCGTCAAAATTGTAAAAAATAATAAAAGAGAAAAAAACATAGAAAAACTACATAAAATTTGTAAATTGACATTAAGTGTGAAATGAAACAAAAATTTTATAAACCACACATACTACTAGTAAATTGAAAGAGCAAATAGTGAATTAATATTTGAGTGGTAAATTGGTCTTCGGAATCATAAAAAAACAAATACTTAGAAAAATGACATACAATTTTATAAATTGACATTAAGTGTGAAATGAAATAAGATTTTTTTAAACCCCATATAGGACTAGTAAATTGAAGGAAAAAAAAGGTAAATTGATATATGAGTGGTAAATTGGTCTTCAAAATTGTAAAATGAATCAAAAGCTTAGAAAAATGGCATAGAACTTGTAAATTGACATTAGGTGTAAAATAAAACAAAAAATTTATAAATCACACATAGAACTATTAAATTGAAGGAAAAAGGAGTAGATTAAGTTGGAATAATAAATTGATCTGCAGAATTGTGAAAAAGACAAACTAAAAAAAAATGATATTAAACTTATAAATTGACATTAAATTTGAATTAAAATAAAAATTTGTAAATCACACATAGTACTAGCAAGTTAGATATAAAAGGAGTAAATTGATGTTGGAGTGATAAATTAGTCTTCAAAATCCTAGAAAAATTAAAAACTTAGAAAATTGACATAAAATTTGTAAATTCACATTAAGTGTGAAATAAGAAAAAAAATTAATAAATCATGTATAGAACTAGTAAATTTAAGGTAAAATGAAGTTGCGTTAGAATATAGAATTTTGGATCAACTTGGGAAAGCCCTGGCAACAACAAAAAGGAAGGGGTCCATGTAGTTGCTGCATAGAAAATCAATGTTGCAGTTGTAAATTGGTCTTCAAATCTATAAACAAATAAAAAATTTGTAAATGTTACATACTACTTGTAAATCAACATTTAGTGTCAAGTAACACTTTAATTTTATAAATCACACGTAATACTAGTAATGTAACCTGTAACTTGAATTTAAAAAGATAATTACATGTTACTTAGGTTACTTGTTATCTATTTATTTAGAATTAATGGTCGAGATTTTTCATTCAAATCGAATTGTCCATGTCTATTATGGCATCGATGTCGTAATTTTAATCACAATATTATAAAATGATTTTAAAAATCTTTTGAGAGAGAACTTATTTTTCACTTCTATTTGCATATATATACGTAAATAACCGTTGGGAGAGTAAACTTAGATGACTCTTTCATGATGTTGTAGCAAACCTATCATTTATTTTGTAATCGCTTTACTATAAATTCCTTAGTATTCTATACATATCTTATGTCTAGCTGTAACTAGTGCTTATAATAGAAGCTCAAATAAGATTGGTACTTAAATTGAATTTAATCAATCAATAAAATACTTAAAAATGTTCTTTAACACTACATTGTCTAGGTAGCACTTTGTTGTAAAAAAAAAAAATTACAGAAGTGAAGTTTGAACTCGTTAAATTTGAATATGTCTATGTTCTAGAAAAAATAAAATAAGAAAAAGTGCATGTTTGTCTAAATCGTAAACTTAACATTTAGTCTTTTCTCAAAAACTCTCCATTGATGGGGCAAGTTTCAACCTTGATATTTCATAATGAGCTATTGTTAATTAATTGGGCCTGATTAGGCAAGCTAGCTTTTTTAACTCTCATGGTTTAACTTTTTTATCTTATCTAGTGAAATACAAGTTTTTGGGCTAGATTTCCCTTTCAAGAACTCACTCTCATTTCTTTCAATCTCTAATGATTGAAACCATAAAGTCTTGACATCGTTGATGGGACTTCTCTTTTCTACTTCCCATATGCAAAATCGCCAATGGCAACTTGTTTTGGTGATTAAAATCTCATTTCTTATCACCCTAAACTCTTGACATTGTTGGAGCCCCCAAACGATAGATTTCTTGTTGACGTGAAATTGAATTATTCATGTAAAATAAGGTATTAGTTTTGTATTAGTGAGAAAGTAGTGTAGTTGATTTGTATTTGTGAAAAAATAAACAATTGTGGTAAATATAGTTTAGAGTTAAGGTGTTTGAGAACATGTGTGAGAGAGTATTTTTTGAAATACAAGTTATGCAACCCAAGGGGGGGTGAATTGGGATTTTAAAACTTAAACTAAGTAAACCGTACAACAATTCAATCTAATACCTTAATGAAATCGAAAACAATAAATTCAATAAATTACAATAATAAAGGAGTAAGGGAAGAGAAAACAAATACAATGAATTTTACGTGGTTCGGCAATCCTTGCATACGTCCATGCCTCCAAGCACACCGTACTTGAGGATTTCACTATCCAAGCTTTCCAAGGCTTCAAATGCTTACAATTGACTTCCAAGGTGTCAATGAACTTTTACAATAAGAGTTTATCTCCAATCTCTTAACCCCAAGTGTTTCTCACACTTACACACTCACAATTTTAATGAGGAACTGAGGATTACAACAAAAACTCTCTTTAAGAGTTGATATACAAATTATAGCACAATAATAATTCAAGAAATGATGATTAACGAAAATGGAAGCTCAATATATGTTGTGTGCTTTTTGTTTTTGCTTGCTAGAATTCTTGAAAATGAATTGGATTTGAGTTTATAGAGTTGGAGCTCAAAAATCAGCCGTTATGAGTTTTTTGATAATAATCGGCTTGCCGCTTTCAGAATCCAGTTAGCCACTTTTATGTTGCCATCACAACAAATATTTGAATTTTAAAACATCCGGCATGCCGCTTTCGGAATCCGATTAGCCGCACTCATTCTAGTAAGCTACTGCCCAAAATTTGGTCTACTGCTTGTCAAATCTGGTTAGTCGCTTGCTACAGTGACTGCTACAGTGACCTATTTTCTACAATTATAGTTTTATCCTAAAACTTTATAGAACTGCGTTATGGACTAAAAATATTATGAATCTTTTCAAATATATCCAATTTCAGAGTTTCTAAATAATATTTGTTATTCCCAAAAATTTTTAAAATTATAATATGGCCTAAAATATGTGAAATTATAGTATGACCCAAAATATTTAAATATTTTTAAATAGGTCCAAATCTGAAATTCAAAACAATATTTTTTAAAAGAAAAGATGGCAAAACTCTTTCATTTTAGTCCACATCTTGAAAAACAACTAATTTCATAAAATCATTCTCTTGTTATAAAAGCACAATGTGTAAATATTTGTTTATCCAAAGCATATGATTTGTTATCATCAAAATCAGCTTTTATGGCCATATAGGCTAACACTTTTGGGTTATTTCAGGTTCAAAATGAATAGTGAATGTTTGTTGTCTTACTGTTGTGTTATATTTATGAGAATAGTGATGATGATGATTTGTGGTATTTGCTTAGGCACACCTGTTGCATATAAATGGTTGATATATTGCTTACATTTTACGTGCAATAAGTGCCCATCACACCAAACATTGATGTCATTTTTATGTGCAATAGGTACTTGATAAAGTGTAAACTGTGAAGTGTTAGAAAATGTATATTTATAAAGGAGAAAATCGTCATTTTACACTTCAAGTTCCATTAACATTCCTACTTTTATGTATTTAAGTCTCTTTTCATTTAATTATGTGTGTTGTATTATAATTAAGTATTTTATGTATTTTAGGGGCATCATAGTTATTTCACAATGAATGAGAGATCAGATGGCAAAACAGACATAACTTTTGAACTCAGGATAGCGAAAATCTTAGGAGGAGCATAAAAAGAAAAATGTCATTGTTCACATGTACGGTATTGTCCATGTTATTGTTCATGACATTATTCACATATATGGACCAATGACGTGGCATTGACCGATGATGTAGCATTGACTGATGAGATGTCACGATTCCATTAGAGAAAATTCTTATGCACTGTTGATCGGTGACGTGGCAGCATGTTAGTGGACCAAAACATTACGCGTACGGTACATGCATATATACAGGATTATTTTTAACCAAACCGCATCACTGTTCAAGCCGGTTGACTGTTCAAACCGTGTGGTCAAACCGTGTCATTGTTCAAACAGTGTGATCAAACCGTATACTGTTGACTGATGACGTGGCGCAATCTTGAGCGTCCAAACTGTTTTTAATCCGATGGTCATGATTTACTCAGTGTATCTATAAAAAGGGAGCCTCTCCCCCCTAATTTGGCATCTCTGAATCCATTTTTGGGCTCCATTTTCTGTAATTCTTTCTCCATCTTGTATTTTCTACATATTTTAATAAATTTCCATTTTGCCTCTAGTTCAACTATGAGTAGCTAATTTTCTTTCAAGCTTGGGTTGAAGGTGAAGTCTCAACATATGCCATGAGCTTTATTTGGTAAATTTAATTTCTCTTTCCCTTTAATTTTTGTGGATGTTTTGAATTTTCGTTGACAAATAGTAATAATCTTGTCTAGATACCGTCTTGGTTTCGCCGGCTCCATAGTACTAGGTTATTATTATTTGACACGATAAGCCCTTAGCACCATATTGGTTAGAGTGTGGTTCATGAGGTGTGCATTCCCCCCTCATGATTTAATTGGCACTAATAAAGAATATTTAGTCCATGGTGCATGTTGATGCGAATCTAGATACCCAAGCGCTTCAATTGTTATAGTTTCCACTTTAATTTAATTCTGCCATTTCAATTTAAATTTTAGGATATTCCAAATCAGCTTTACCATAAATCCAACCACTCTCATAGAAAATCAATTCTACATACAATTAAAATTCACCTCCGCATGGGATCGACACTCGTCACCATTGATCTATTCTACAATAGATTTGTGCACTTGCGAGTTCAATAAAATTTGCACAACAAGTTTTTGGTGTAAATAATTTCTTTTAATTGTTTTCTTGTAATTTTTTTCTTATTTAAAAAAAAGATAATAAAAGAAAAAAAAGTAAATCTACATTTTCAAAGACGAATTTCTTTTCTTTTTCTCTTCTTTAAAGTTCTATAATTTAATTTTCAAGTTATTTTTCTTTGTAATTTTTTTGTTTATCTTATTAATTTATTTTTAGTTAATTTATTTCACATATTTGTTTTAGTGTGCTTTTATAGAAATGTTGTAACAACGTGATAAGGTTAGTACCACAATTTCTCCATCGTCTTGATTTTTATTTATTTTGTTCCCATTTTTTGTGTTCTTTGCATGCATGGTCGAAAGTCATTATTATCTAATCTTGAACCTATAGACATTGAACTTGAAAAAATACTTCGCATACACAAACACGTTGTCATTAAAGATAAAAGTTAAATGAATTTGCAACAACAACAAGCACCACAGGAGAGGCCATTTAAGGACTACTTTAGTCCCTTAGCTAATTTGAGTACATCATGCATAAGATACCCAAATGTAGCTGTTAGGAGTTTTGAATTAAAACCTAGTGTGCTAAATTGTCTCCCAACATTCTATGGCCTAGAAAATGAGGACCCATATAATCATCTGAATGATTTTCATGCTGTTTGTCAAACTTTTAAATATAAGAATTTTTCAGACGATGATGTTAAACTTAGACTATTCCCATTTTCTTTAAAGGATAGAGCTCATTCATGGTTCAATACATTGTCTGTTAATAACATTACATCATGGGAACAAATGGTAACAAAATTTTTGAATAAATATTTCCCACTGCATAAAACCAATGCTATTCGTAGGGAAATTTCAGAGTTTACCCAAGAGAAGACAAGCAGCTTTTCGAAACATGGGAGCGATTCAATGGGCTACTCTTGAAGTGTCCACACCATGGGTACGAGAAATGACACCAATGCCAATACTTTTTAAAGGGATTATTGCCACATGTGCAAGAATGACTAATGGCAACAAGTGGAGGACAGCTAATGTCAAAAAGTGCATTAAAGATAAAAGTAAAATGAATTTGCAACAACAACAAGCACCACAGGAGAGGCCATTTAAGGACTACTTTAGTCCCTCAGCTAATTTGAGTACATCATGCATAAGATACCCAAATGTAGCTGTTAGGAGTTTTGAATTAAAACCTAGTGTGCTAAATTGTCTCCTAATATTCTATGACCTAGAAAATGAGGACCCATATAATCATCTGAATGATTTTCATGCTGTTTGTCAAACTTTTAAAAATAAGAATTTTTCAGACGATGATGTTAAACTTAGACTATTCCCATTTTCTTTAAAGGATAGAGCTCGTTCATGGTTCAATACATTGTCTGCTAATAGCATTACATTATGGGAACAAATAGTAACAAAATTTTTGAATAAATATTTCCCACTGCATAAAACCAATGCTATTCGTAGGGAAATTTCAGAGTTTACCCAAGAGAAGATGAGCAGTTTTTCGAAACATCAGAGCGATTCAATGGGCTACTCTTGAAATGTCCACACCATGGGTACGAGAAATGACATCAATGCCAATACTTTTTGGGGGGATTATTGTCATATGTGCAAGAATGACTAATGGCAACAAGTGGAGGAGAGCTAATATCAAAAAGTGCATCAAAGATAAAAGTTAAATGAATTTGCAACAACAACAAGCACCACTGGAGAGGCCATTTAAGGACTACTTTAGTCCCTTAGCTAATTTGAGTACATCATGCATAAGATACCCAAATGTAGCTGTTAGGAGTTTTGAATTAAAACCTAGTGTGCTAAATTGTCTCCCAACATTCTATGGCCTAGAAAATGAGGACCCATATAATCATCTGAATGATTTTCATGCTGTTTGTCAAACTTTTAAATATAAGAATTTTTCAGACGATGATGTTAAACTTAGACTATTCCTATTTTCTTTAAAGGATAGAGCTCGTTCATGGTTCAATACATTGTCTGCTAATAGCATTACGTCATGGGAGCAAATGGTAACAAAATTTTTGAATAAATATTTCACAGTGCATAAAACCAATGCTATTCGTAGGGAAATTTCAGAGTTTACCCAAGAGAAGACGAGCAGTTTTTTGAAACATGGGAGCGATTCAATGGGCTACTCTTGAAGTGTCCACACCATGAGTACGAGAAATGACACCAATGGCAATACTTTTTGGAGGGATTATTGCCACATGTACAAGAATGACTAATGGCAACAAGTGGAGGAGAGCTAATGTTAAAAAGTGCATCAAAGATTTGAGAATTCTTCCAGCGACAAGCAGATAATTCCCAACAACGGAGTCGATCACTTAGGAATACTAAAAGAATTAAAGGAGTGAATGAGGTTCACATTGGCGAGTCAAGTTCAGAAATTAAAGAAGTCAAAGCGATAATTGAAGGCCTCTCTTGACAAATAGCATCGTTATCGACTGCTAAATCAACAGAGCCACATGACCATGACTCATACTCAGATCAAGTCAATGTCATAGGTGTAATGAGAAAACTATCAAATTACAACCCATACTGCAACACATATAACCCTAAATGGAGAGACCAATCCAATTTTTCATGGTCTCAAGGATTCCAACAGAATGGACCAACAGCTCCAGCTCCACCAATGTAACCAATTCCACCAGTTCCTCAAGCCTCTTAGCCCTTATTTAGACCATACAATCAGAACCAGAGCTACTCTCAACCCAGACCATGGGAGGATTCATTCCAGAATCTCAAGAATCTTACTCACTCCACGATTGAGCAACAGAACCACACCATCGATGAACTACGAAATGAGATGAGAGCAGGTTTCAACTCACAAGCCCAATTACTTTCAAGCGTCGAGAAGATGGTGGGACAACTTACTTCTTCAGTTCAGATCTTGGCCATGACTGTTAAGAAAGATAAGTTTCTAAGTCAACTAGTGCCTAATCCTAAAGGAGTGCATGAAGTAAGTACCAGTTCACCACAGCAGCATAAAGAGATCAAAATTGTCATGACCTTGCGAAAAGGGAAAGAAGTCGACAATAAAGTGGAGAAGACGGTGACAAAAACAAATCAAATTGTACCTGTAAATGTTGAGGATTCATCACCAGAGGAAAAAGAAGAAACCAACTCACGAGAATATGTTCCTAAAGCTCTATTTCCTCAGAGGTTAGCTAAAGGAAAAAAGGGAAAATCCACAGGTGAGATTCTTGAAATCTTCAAACAGGTAAGTGTTAACATCCATTTACTTGATGCTATAAAACAAGTTCCATCTTATGCTAAGTTTCTTAAAGACTTTTGTACTAAAAAGAGAAACATTCATGTTCAAAAGAAGACATTTTTAACAGAAAAAGTTAGTTTTATACTCCAACACAAAATTCCTTTAAAATACAAAGACCCAGGCTCCCCCACTATCTCATGTAGTATAGGGAACCACACAATTGAGAATGCTTTGTTGGATTTAAGAGCTAGTATAAATCTGTTTCCTTACTCAGTTTTTATGAAACTTGGACTGTGAGAATTACACCCAACTTCAGGACTGTTACAACTTGTAAATCGGTCCACAAAAATACCTCGTGGTATTGTGGAGGATGTACTTATCCAGGTAGATAAGTTTTATTTTCCTGTTGATTTCATTGTAATTGACACTCAACCAATCCAAGATTCAGGGAAGCACATCTCCATTATCCTAGGCCGACCTTTCTTAGCAACATCGGATGCTCATATTCAATGCAGGACTGAAAATATGTAATTGTCCTTTGGCAACATAACTATGGAGCTAAACATTTTCAATATTGCCAAACAACCTCACAATGCAGATGATGGAATTGTTGATATGGATTTAATAGAAGAAATAGTTGATAATACTTTTCTTTCAAACTTTAGTGATGACCCTTTACAAACATTTTTAACTCACTTTGGTTTGGACTTTGATATTGACAGGTCAGTTGATGATGTCAACGCCCTACTTGACTCAACACCGTTCATGGACACTAATAAATGGAAGTCAAGAGTTAACCAACTAGCACCATCAAAGAAGAAACTCATCACATCATCAGAAGCACTACTGAAACTCGAGCTCAAATCATTACCCAATACTTTGGAATATGCATTTTTGGGAGAAGAAAGCACTTTGCCGGTACCCAAGTGCATGTTGATATGGATCCAGATACTCAAGTACATCAATTTAATAGATTTTCACTTCAATTTACTCTTGCCATCTTAATTCGAATTTTAGGATAATCCAAATCATTTTCTCACAAAATTCCTTTAAAATACAAAGACCCAGGCTCCCCCACTATCTCATGTAGTATAGGGAACCACACAATTGAGAATGCTTTGTTGGATTTAAGAGCTAGTATAAATCTGTTTCCTTACTCAGTTTTTATGAAACTTGGACTGTGAGAATTACACCCAACTTCAGGACTGTTACAACTTGTAAATCGGTCCACAAAAATACCTCGTGGTATTGTGGAGGATGTACTTATCCAGGTAGATAAGTTTTATTTTCCTGTTGATTTCATTGTAATTGACACTCAACCAATCCAAGATTCAGGGAAGCACATCTCCATTATCCTAGGCCGACCTTTCTTAGCAACATCGGATGCTCATATTCAATGCAGGACTGAAAATATGTAATTGTCCTTTGGCAACATAACTATGGAGCTAAACATTTTCAATATTGCCAAACAACCTCACAATGCAGATGATGGAATTGTTGATATGGATTTAATAGAAGAAATAGTTGATAATACTTTTCTTTCAAACTTTAGTGATGACCCTTTACAAACATTTTTAACTCACTTTGGTTTGGACTTTGATATTGACAGGTCAGTTGATGATGTCAACGCCCTACTTGACTCAACACCGTTCATGGACACTAATAAATGGAAGTCAAGAGTTAACCAACTAGCACCATCAAAGAAGAAACTCATCACATCATCAGAAGCACTACTGAAACTCGAGCTCAAATCATTACCCAATACTTTGGAATATGCATTTTTGGGAGAAGAAAGCACTTTGCCGGTACCCAAGTGCATGTTGATATGGATCCAGATACTCAAGTACATCAATTTAATAGATTTTCACTTCAATTTACTCTTGCCATCTTAATTCGAATTTTAGGATAATCCAAATCATTTTCACCACAAATCCAACTACCCATTTAGAAAATTAATTCTACACATAATTAAAATCCACCTCTTTGTGGGATCGACACTCATCACCATTGATCTACACTACAATAGATTCGTACACTTGCGAGTTCAATAAAATTTGCACAACAGTTCACATGTACGGTATTGTCCATGTTACTGTTCACAATACTATTCACATATACGAACCGATGATGTGGCATTGGCCGATGATGTGGCATCGACTGATGAGGTGTCACGATTCCATTAGAGAAAATTCTTATGCATTGTTGATCTGTGACATGGCAGCATGTTAGTGGACTAAAAAATTGTGCGTACGGTAGATGCATATGCACAAGATTATTTTCAACCAAACCGTGTCACTGTTCAAGCCGGTTGATTGTTCAAACCGCGTGGTCAAACCGTGTACTGTTGACTGATGACGTGGCGTAATATTGAGCGTCCAAACTATTTTTAATCTGATGGCCATGATTTACTCAATGTATCTATAAAAAGGGGGCCTCTCCCCTCTAATTTGGCATCTCTGAATCCATTTTTGGGATCCATTTTCTGTAATTCTTTCTCCATCTTGTATTTTTTTATGTATTTTAATAAATTTCCATTTTGCCCCTAGTTCAATTATGAGTAGCTAATTTTCTTTCAAGCTTGGGTTGAAGGTGAAGTCTCAACATGTGCCATGGACTTTATTTGGTAAATTTAATTTCTCTTCCCCTTTAATTTTTGTGGATATTTTGACTTTTCGTTGATAAATAGTAATAATCTTGTTTGGATACCGCTCTAGTTTCACCGGCTCCCTAGTACAAGGTTATTATTATTTGGCACGATAAGCCCTTAGTACCATATTGATTAAAGTGTGGTTCATGAGGTGTGGATTCCCCCCTCATGATTTAATTGGCACTAATAAGGAATATTTAGCCTATGGTGCATGTTGATACGGATCTAGATACCCAAGCTCGTCAAGTGTTATAGTTTCCACTTTAATTTAATTCTACCATTTCAATTTAAATTTTAGGATATTCTAAATCATCTTTACCATAAATCCAACCACTCTTATAGAAAATTAATTCTACACACAATTAAAATTCACCTCCTCGTGAGATCGACACTCGTCACCATTGATCTACTCTACAATAGATTCGTGCACTTGCGAGTTCAATAAAATTTGCACAACATAAACCATCGAAACCATTGTAATTATTTGAATATTAATATATGAATTTATTGGCATCTGTCACTTTAGTGTTGAATTTTTCCATATGGTTCAGGTACTGAAACTAGTTATAGCATTTAGAGGTTAGTAATTAATTTTAAGTCACATTTAACGTAATATTGAAAAAAGACAATTTTATTGTAGTTATTTTTTGTCAAAAAAATAATAATTGCAAGACGTGATTTTAGAAGCAATTATACAAATTCTATCATTGTGCGTGATAGGTACCTCTCGCACAAAGACCTTTAGGGACGAGTACCTATTGTACAAACTTAAAGGCACAAACTAAAGTAAAGACCTTAGTAAAAAATTTGCAACAACTGTCTGTCGTACGTTTTATAGGTTTCATCTTTAACATCATTTTAACTGAAATTTTGATTTTTTTTAAATATTTTTTACATACCAACTTAAGCTAAGAAATATTTAGGCCTATATCATTTTATAATTGGAAAAAAAATAATATTTTCAGCAACATCTACATGAATTTTGAACATAAAATCAACTTAATATATCAAAAACAATGGTGAAGGTAACACCATTTTTTGGGATACGCCACATTTTTCTCAAATTAATTTACTTCTAAAAAAAATTTCTTTTATACAAATGAAACTATTAAGTACACCACATAACAAAAAGCTAACAATAAAACTATGAAAATACAATGTAAGTAAGAAAAACACTATCAACGAAGTTGTGTCCTGCGATTCTTCAAAAAAGAAAACTCATCTATTATCACATCTGAGTCAATATTTTCTGGGATTTATCTTTCAATGTAAATAGCCATTCAATATGAAAAAAACTCATCCTCCATTTTTTTTATGTGCTATTTTAATCAGTTTCATGGTAGAAAATGCTATCTCTGTTATTGCTGTTAAATGTCTTTTGATTTCACTTGTAATGTTTGACAAAGTAAATTACTCACTTCCAAAGCTTTATTTAATAAATGCAAAATGAACACAAATTTTAAAGATGTCATTGATTCACAGGCACTTTTAGCCTCTCCATATATGTCATTGTTAGGTCTACATGCTACCAACTTCCCAAGAACTTTATAAACAACATTGAACAAATTAAGCAACCTGTTGAGAGAACAAAAATGGGAGCTTCAATTAGCAGCTCTAGGTTATTGTAAAGTATGAATTTGATTGGCTCATGTACCACTTTGAACTTCTCATGAAGCTATCAAATCTATGATTTCATCTTCCTAAATATATTTCAACTCAGAAAGATGTTTAACAGATGAAGTTTAATATATTTTAGCTCAAATCCATGATTTCATCTTCCAATACGGCTTTGAACTTCTCCTAAAGCTATCAAATCTATGATTTCATCTTCCTAAATAGATTTCCGTTTAGAAAGATGTTTAACAGATGAAGTCAGAACATTTACAATTGAACCCAATGCTTGAAAGAAAAGCTCTACATTTGGCACAACAATAGATACTGCAACTAAAGCAAGTTGTAGTTGATATGTAAAACAATGCATATAATATGCATAGGGATATCTTCAACCAAATATGATCACTTCAGGCAAGGATATTACATATTTCTTTTTTTTCAATGTTACTGTTATAGTTTCCATGACATTGACAACTTTAAAAAAAGGTTCTTAAATATACCCAACACAATCGACACACCTTAAAATGACAACCATTTGTTGTTTATCATATTTATCAAGTGTTTCATCTACTAGAATACAAAACTTACTCTCTTAGTTCCTTATGTATCTTGTTTTGCACTTTGTTTGCAAGAATATTTAAAAACTTCTTTTGAATATCGGACGATATATACTTAGCATATGATGGAGCATTTTCTAGAACTATACTCCACTGAATGCTTTATTAGCTGTATGAAATTTCCCTAATTTTTTTGAATTAACTGATTCATCATGACCTCTAAAAGTATAAGCTTGCTTTGCTAACCATCTAACATTTAGTAATTAAGGTCTTCAATCGGTAGCCTATTTTCTAAGACTTGCTGTGAAGATTGGGCATTCATTAGTCAATCAATGTGTTGAATTGGGTTCCTCAGGCAGCCCCAACTTTGTATATTCTTATTATGATGAGAAAATGAACCCCTTTTATACTGTAGAACGACATACAACATGCGATAGCTGAGGATACATAAGGATTCTACCCAATGCTATAGCAAATGTTGTAGCAACTGAACTTAGAATTAGAAGTAATAGTCAAAACTATTAAGAGAGTTTAATCACTCAATTACTTCATTCCTATTGATTTTATCCTTGTGTGTGTGACGTTAAAGTTTGCTCTTCTGCATATTTATTTATTGCATTTTGTTAAGTAGGTTATTAGTTTAATTGTTAATCTGTTTTCATTTAAGGCAATCTGTACTGTTAAGATTGTTGTAGCAATTTCAGTAACATCAATCCCTGTGGAGACGATCTTGAATGCTTATCATTATATTACTTTTGTGTACCCTGGCACATTGACACCAATAGCATTTGAATTTATACCAACAAGTTTTTAGCAGTGTTGGTGGGGATTGATTGTTTATTGTGATTTGTGATAATTAGACTTAACGGTGTTAACCTTGATTTTATTTTAATTTATTCTGCTGACAAAAGCTTCTTGTATGCGCAAGTACAAACATGTTGAGTTTCAATTTGATCTAGAAATTGAAAGAATCGCAAGGAGATTAAGAAGAGAGCACAAACATTCAAAAGCTGTTGTAGCAATGGATGACTTAGAAGATGTGGAAAACTTGAACCCTCTTGGAGAAATACAACCAATCAATGGTCGAGAAGTTTTCTTACCAAAGTGGTATGATAGAAGTTTTCTTTATGATCCAATTTTTATTAGAGCCTTCAGAAACAGAGATAATTCTTTCTTTATGGCATCAACCTCCTCCAACGAAGCTTCTCTTTCTTCTCTTATCACTCTCGTTTCCTTTTCTTCTACACTCTCTTTACCCAAATCTTACTCCAAACACACTACTAGTAAAATAAAAAATTTAGTTGAATATTCCTATATCCCTGAATCTGTTCAGATCAATGAATCTTCTTTTCCTCTTCTTAGTCCTTATAATCTCTATAAACGTCCACACTCCTTTACTCTCAGTATCTGCACTCTTATTTCCACCAAAAGACCCCATCCAAAAGAATATATTTAGTCATCTTGATTGGATCAATGTTCTCTTCAGGCTACCACAGCTGAATAATATATCACTCTGGAAATTCCCTCGGACTTAATTTCCAACTGGAAAAGAGAAGGTTATACTCATCTCCATATCGGAGGCGTCAGACTCATCCTAACCTTACATGGTAGGAAAGGATTACCAGTCACAGCCGGAAATGCTATGTTGGATACTCGATTCACACATTACCAAGATGTTGTTATTGGTACTGTCTTAACCTTTCTCTTCAAGACCCTAATCTCTCCACTGCTCTGCAAGTCCAGGTGCAAATTCAAGGTGCAAGACAAATCTCTTCTGCAAAAATTACAACTCTTCACCACTAATTAGTCTATAGGCTTCAGAACCATGCCTTAGATCTTCATACACCTGAGCACCATTCTAACGCTCTCATGGTGTTAGCAGACTCAAATCAAGTACCAACCATTATACAAATTCCAAGATAGATCCCTAGACATGAACTTATCAAACTCATGCCCTTGGAATGGATTTCAAATTATGAGAAGTTCCACACCAATTCTTCTCCTATATAGACAACGGAAAGCTTGTTTGAAAGAAGAACTGATAGAACTGTTCGAATGACATTTCGACCTTCATCAACAGCACCAGAAGAGCCTCCACGACTCTCATTCACTTATTCTGCAATGGTTTTCGCTGTTCAGACAGCTCAAGAAAAGCTGCCAATTACATGATTCAATTCAAAAGGATATCATGTCTATCTTGCCAAACTTAATGGCCACTTTTTTTGGGATTCCCCAGGATCAGGAAATTGTGACCCAGATTGTCCCTGTTGGGATGATTGGGATGAAGATGATGATGAACTGAAGCGGAGAAGAAAACCAAAAAAGAAATTACCTAAAACTCTGTGTTTACACCACCAACATAAACCACCTCATAATCCTCCACCACTACCAGCTCCATTACCTATCTACTAAAAAGAACTTAGTTGGATTGCAAAGAATTGAAAAACTGACATCCTATCCAATATTCAGCATTCCACACCACCCATACAACTTATGGCATGTATGATGTTCTCATCCACCTCACAGGATTATTCCTCCAATTTCCTTGCTCTAGAAACCCATCCTGATCCACAACGAAAAGTCATAACCAAACCCTTTATTCCTTCAGCTATAACTCCTACAGGCCACTTAGAAGACCTCAAACCTTTTGAAGCTATTCTCAATAGGCAAACACAAAATGCCAGAGCTCAAAATAAAACCTTGGTTTATATCCATAAGAAGGTTCATCATATCAGTAGATGAACTGATCATCTTGATTCTAAAATAGATTCGATCACTTCTTAGATGTAGCAAATCTACCAAAATCTTCAATCCAGAATCTCTCAACTGGATTCATAATTACGAACCATGTTGAGTTATAGATACTTTGGCCCAGAATTTGATCAGAAAGAAAAAGAGATCAGAAAGTTGAAAGCCGAACTTGAACAGATTGAGTCAGAAAGGCAAAGGCCAACATTATAAACCACCTCTCCACCATTACCTCCACTCAGTCCAGCATTCTATCCCTTTGCACCTATGCTTTCTCCCATGAAACCGCAAGACCCATCCAAGCTATTTGGCATGACACATACCTTGTTTAGAAATAATCATCGACCAAGACCAGAAAACAACTCTTTCAACCACCTTTGTCCATCTCAGAACAACACCAGCCTCTATATCCCTCAATTCCTCCTCAACCAACACTGACTTAGGCCAAAGATAAATCACCCATGCAATAATATAGTGCACAGATAATCCCAGACCCATCCGATACATACCAAACTTCTTATTCAAATCTAGCCGTTTCAGCCGATTCATCTGAATCTGACACCGAATCTTCTCTCGAATCTTCTATATCATTTAGTGATTCTGAAAAATCCTATGCTGACATCACTAGAATCCTTATGGCCCAACCTGACAAAACCGAACCCGCTCAATCCTCAAGAACTGACCCATTCTTTGACACACCCTCAGATATTGAGGAAGATTCACCAGAAGCAACCTCAGCCCCAACCTGACCTGCCCAAAATGATCATAAACCTTTAAATGGTCTATGGTTCACTTTTGATGATATCTCTGCTGCTAAATGGAGAGACAAATTATCTGAAATGGCTGCTTGGACAGATCTCCAAATGTTAAGAGTAAATGCTACTACCACATCCGTCCTTAGAGAACTTGTTACCTGTTTTACGGGATCTTTAAAAGATTGGTATAATACTTTAAGAGAGTGCAGACAATTACAGTGTATGCAACTACCTAATGTCTCATATGCTCTTTCTATCATTCATGAGCAATTCATTGGAGAATCAGGCACAGTCTTTGAAGCTGCAAGACGAGACTACCTCAATATGAAGTGCTGCTCCCTCAACTCTAAAGATCCGACTCTCAAACATGTATTTCTGGCATCATTACCTGAAGAATTGCAACCAGACATACAGAGACAGGTTACGAGTCTCAATCTCACCATAGACAACATTTCCTTGGGAAAGATCTTTCAGATCGCCAAAGGATGCTTGGAAAAACTATGTGAACAGAAACAGTTCTTCAAAGAATTGTTAAAAGATAAAGAGCCTTTCCAAAGTGCATACAAAAGCCTTATTTTCATATCAAATACAAGAAAAAGAAAGGTTATGATTGCAGCACCAAAAGGAAGAAGCATTTCTGAAAACTCAAAAATCCAAATTCCTTTCCTAAATCAAAATCCAGGCGAAAATCGTATAGGTTTTTCAGGAAAAGATCTAGTTTTTTCAGAGAACAAAAAAGACAAAAGTCAAGCCGATGCTTCATGTAAAAAGAAAGGCCATTATGCTAAAGAGTGCCCCAATAAAAAAGACAAAGCAATCAAACTTCTTGAGCATTTACAGGCCACTACTGATTATTCTCCCCACAAAGATGAAATTGAGTTTTACTTCTTAGAACAAGAGGAGCCTACTGATGAAACAGTGTTCGCACTGCAAAACTCATCCGATGATTCTGAAAATGATGAGTTTCAAACTGTTTTTCACCAACAACTATTGTCTCTTGACACTACCATCCATATCCCTTCCATAAAACTCCACATCTTACCCTCTAAATTCCAAAGACCAATTCTGGCCATTGGTCTTCTTGATACAGTGGCCCAACGAAGTCCTGACATACTTCTATCTCAGTTTTGGCAACATTCTGAAGAAAATTTCAAAGCAGTCAATGGAAAACTCTTCACCACCACCTTGATTACCAGAAAACCCATTGGTATTCAAATCTTTCCAAATTGTGTTATCTGGACAAAAGTCATTAGTTCCCATCTGCCTAATAAGGATATCTTGTTAGGATTTGATATCATTCACTAGATAAAACACCTTCAAATCATTCCTACTGGAATTAGAGTTAAGTCTATGTTTAAACCATTCACCAATATCCTAAAGCTTTATGGTTTGTCTGAAACCTCCCAGCCTTTCCAAGACATTTCCACAAGGTTTTTAAAGTTTTGTCCCGAGTCTCATGCTGACTTTTACCATTCCAATCCCCTGTGCCAAAATCCACAATTCTTTATTCAATTACCTTTCAAGTTGAATGAAGATGCCAATCCAACCAAAGCCACCAATCCAGGAATGAGTCTTTCTGACTTAGTCATAGCCCAAAAAGAATGTTCTCATTTGCTGGCCCAAAGACTTATTGAACACACTAGTTCTCAATGGGCTTGTCAAGCTTTTTATGTTGAAAAATATTCTGAGATTGTTAGAGGCAAAAAACGATTAGTCATAGACTATTAGCCTCTAAACATGATTTTACAAGATGACAAATCCATTTGCCAAATAGACAGAGCATGTTCACTTATCTAAAAAATGCTCAAATCTTTTTAAAATTTGATCTTAAATTCGGATTCTGGCAACTTGGCATTAAACAATCCGAACGTTACAAAACTGCCTTTTGCATTCCCAATGCCCACTATCAATGGATAGTTTTACCCTTTGGTCTTAAAACAGCCCCATCCATTTTTCAAAAAACCATGGTCCAAATTTTCCAACCCATTCTGCATAATGCATTGATTTACATTGACGATATTTTATTGTTTTCAGGTACACAAGATGACCATCGCCATTTGTTAAATTAATTCCTTGATATTATTCAGTCTCATGGAATCATGTTATCAGCTAAGAAAAGCACAATTGCCACCAATAACATTGAATTCCTTGGAATGACTATCAAAGATGGCCACTATCAGCCAGGAAAGCACATTGCCCAATAGCTCATCCACTTTCCAGATCAAAATCTTTCCAAAAAGCAAATTCAGCAGTTCCTTGGTATTATCAATTATATCAGGGATTTTATTCCTCATGTTGATCACCACACCCGCCAACTATCAGCTCTACTGAAAAAGAATCCACATTCGTGGCACAACAACCAGACACTTGCTGTCACAACTTTAAAGCAAATTGCACAAAATCCGCCACCATTAAAGCTCATCACCGATGGCAGACGAATATTGCAGATTGATGCAAGTGACGAATCATAGGGGGCCATCCTCCTTGAAGAAACAGATGGCAAAGAACACTTTATTGCCTATGCCAGTGGACACTTTTCTGATACACAAATCCATTACCACAGTGTGTTCAAAGAAATTTTAGCTGTGAAGCATGGTATTCAAAAGTTCGAGTATCATCTTATCGGCTACCACTTTCTTGTCAGAATGGAAAACTCAACTTTTCCCAAAATCATAAATTTCAAAGGGAAAAATGTTCCAGAAAAGATGTTACTTAGGCTAAAAGACTGGTTTTCAAAATATGATTTCTTTGTGAAGCATATAAAAGGAGACCACAACATTATTCCTGATATGCTCTCTAGACTTGCTAAGCCAAATAAATCCTTGTTTTTCATATCTTCAGATCACCATTTTTCTGTCATCTTCATGGCCACTTGACTCCCCTCACAAGCCCTTTACCCAAAAAACCTTTCCCCTTGGGAAAACTTTCACCACCGTCTTTGCCATACAAGAGTTTGCAAAGAAAGTTGTATTTAGGTTTTTCATGAAAGCCTATCTCTTATTAGACTCATTTCCATTTTTCACTTTCCATCTAGAAAACTTGTTTCTTACAGGATTAACCCTGGATCCCTCCATTAGAAAGTTGTATTTAGGTTTTTCATGAAAGCCTATCTCTTATTAGACTCAATTCCATTTTTCACTTTCCATCTAGAAAACTTGTTTCTTACAGGATTAACCCTGGATCCCTCCAGAGACATTTCAGAAGACGAATTATGGTACGTTTAGTGCCTAACTGTCCTCTATGCCACCAAACTGATTGTTCCAGTAACAGCCACCTTAGAACATTTGTTCAATCATGACAAATCAACCTCCCTCATCTGGACGCTCCTTGAATGGTTTTCTCCAATTCCATGGTGGAGAATAAAACTCCAACAATTGTCACAATTCCATAATTTAAAACGTATGCCCACATCAGAAGCCAAAATGTTCACATCTGTGTTAATTATTCATAGACCATACTTCCAACATCCTGACACACACTTCTTTTGGACTCAAGACCAAGTTTTTGAATGGTTCACCACACCACACCCATCCATTCTGGAACAAAACGATAAAGTTAAAAAGGAACTCTATAATTTCCTTTGTGAGCTGAACCACCAACCTGCTCCACACAAAGACATTTCTCACACCTCCTTCGGTCCAGAACATGATATCATCATGATCCCCACTCCTTCAGCAATTTCAAAGCCTAGATCCACGGGTATTATTATCAAGGAAGAAAAATCAGACTTCACTGATTTTCTATACCAAGATGCACAAGATTCGTGGGAAGCATTCTTGCCATTAAGCCAACACCTCCAAAACCTCCAACAAACTCCTCCATCGCAACTGACAGCTCATCCGATGAAGATTACATGAATCTCTCATCTCCGTAATTCACGCATCTTGGTATCTTTTACTTTTTTTCAAATTTGGCTTGTAATAATTAAAGCATGAGTCATGCTTGTCATGTTTATCTTTTGCTTTTTCCCGTTGGCTTGTCGTTTTTCATTATGTCGTTTGTAAAATGATAGGAGCCCTGTCATATCCTTGCCATGCTTGCAATTGTCAAAGTCTTAGTTGGTGTGCTTTACTTTCTTAAAAGGTGTGCTTTACTTTCCAAAAGCATGTGCCTATTTGTCGATTATAATCATTCAAGGGGTCATGTCCTTGATGATTTTATATATAAGGCACCTCAACTTCTCTTTGTAAAAAACGAAGCACAATATTAATAAAATTCCTCACCTTATCTCATCATGAGTTTCTAACTTCTCTTTTTTCTCTGTTAATGAAGCTCTAAAAGGTTTAAAAATAAGAAGAAAACTTACATCAGTTCATTTTGAAACTAAAGGAAGTATGCTCTGCACTTGCCTTTAGCAAGGATCA
Organism: Citrus medica; assembly: GCA_002013955.2. Classification (NCBI taxonomy): domain Eukaryota; kingdom Viridiplantae; phylum Streptophyta; class Magnoliopsida; order Sapindales; family Rutaceae; genus Citrus; species Citrus medica. Next base: position 908,004 of record MKYO02026728.1, on the reverse strand, counting down.
TGTGCATCAGAAAATTTTTGATAATTTCTTATCTGGTTTGGTACCCTGTTTTAGACTAAAGAAACGTCTGTTTTGGGTTATATAACCTGAAATGAAAATGTTTAAAAGTTTTATGTTTTCCATTTGAGTATATCGGTTGGAAACCCAAGCATACGGACTACTGGTCCAAAGGACGATCTTTTCATCATTGTTTTGGTATAACAATGTCAATGTAAGGTTCGGATGGTTTAATGCCAAGTTGCCAGAATCCGGATTTAAGATCAAACAACCAGGAAACAACAACATCATATACATGGCAAACAATAGAGATAGAGCCATAAGAGACTATACCATATTGACTCATCAAGTTATGCATCTTAGAATTGTCAGACCTAAAGTGCAAGCTGCTAATTTCGAACTCAAACCAGTGATGTTTCAAATTTGCAAATAATGGGTTGCCTTCGGAAGACCCTCATCTTCACCTCAAACAAATCTTGGAGGTAAGTGATGCCTTTAAAATTGCTGGAGAATCACAAGATGCGTTGAGACTCAAACTTTTTCCATATTCATTAAGAGATCGAGCGTGAGCATGGTTGAACTCCCTACCACCAGAATCCATCACCATATAGAATGATTTGACTAATAAATTTTTTATGAAATATTTTTCACCTACCGAGAATGCAAAGTTGAGGAATGAAATCACATCCTTCCATCAACTTGAAGATGAAAGTTTATATGATGCATGGAAAAGATTTAAAGAGTTACTCAGAAGATGTCCTCATCATGGTATTCCTTATTGCATACAGATGGAAACTTTCTACAATGGGTTGAACCCAAGTACTAGATTGATAGTTGATGTTTTAACAAATAGGGCTTTGTTGTCTAAATCTTACAATGAAACTTATGAAATTTTGGAGAGAATTGTGAACAACAATTATCAATGGCCATCAACTAGACAAGATGTAATAAGGTGAGCAGTATGAGTCCATAATGTGGATGCATTTACAGCATTATTAGCCAAAGTTACTTCACTAACAAACATGGTAAAAGCCATGACCAATGCTTCAACAACTGTGCAACAAGTTGTTGAGATTTCTTGTGTTTATTATGGAGAGGGACACTTATTTGATAATTGTCCTGGGAATCTAGCTTCAGTCAATTATATGGGCAATTATAATAGACAAAATCAGAGCAATCCATACTCAAACACCTATAATCTCGGATGGAAGTAGTACCCAAACTTCTCATAGAGCAACCAGAATTAACTTGTTGCAACATACAACGGACAGAACAAACCGCACAGCCACCAGGATTTCATCAGCAAAATTAAGGACAAAAAACCACCCACAACGATCAACTAAGTTCTCTTGAAGCTTTGCTTAAGGAATATATCGTGAAGAATGAAGCAGTTGTGTATCATTGTGTCTGTTACCAAAATCTTTAAATATGTGCTTCTTTTCGAGCAGTCACAAATTATTTTTTTTAGAATTGTCCAATGGCAGCAACTTCAAATAGACAAATTAAGAACATTTGTATGTTTTCTAGATTTTGTTATGGAAAGTATAAGGAGTTCGTTCAAGTAGGCATAGATCTTGATCATGCTATAGCAGAGAGAAAACTACCTCTTGTATATGGAGGACGTGACCGAGGGTTATCAAAGCTGATCTCAAAAGCTATTTTTGTTCGAGGAAGCCAAGTGCTATGCATTATTCCAAAAGCCTTAAAACCTTTAGGATGTCTTCTTAACTCACCAATTAGAGAAGAGTTAGTTGTCTCAAGTATGTAAGAAAGAATATCCAAAATGTTAAATCACACTGATGCTTTTATTTTCTTGCCAGGAGATCTTGTAACTTTAAAGGCACTAATCACATTTGCTTCTTGGGCCCATTTGAATATCCGTAAAAGAACTCATTGGTTTATTAAATGTTAATAACTTTTATGATGGCTTAATAACATTTCTTAATCATGCAATTAAAAATTATTTCATTCCACCCTCAGAAAAAAAAAATCTTTATTTGTGCTCCTACTACTAATGAGTTTCTTGATCTTTTGCAAGCTAACAAACCACAGCCAAATCCCATGACTTTGGGGTTGGATTGGGCAACTGATGATGATGCTAGTAACCCTTGAAAAAAGTATAAATTAGATTTAACTATTCGTTTGTAAATATTTTCTAGCAGTGGCCAGGTGATGTCTTCTAAACTCTACTCTTTTTTTCTAAGACATTGAGGACAATGTCTACTTCAGGTTGGGACGAGGGAATAGTTGATAATTGTGGAATGTTTCAGTCCTGGTGATGATTTTACCAATTTTTGTTGTAAAGACCAACTTTGGATAAAAATTTGAGTCGAAAATGGCAAAATATAGATGTAGTGTCTCTAGAAACGCATCTTCTTAATTTTAGAGATTTTTTTTCTAAAAAAAATTATTTTCTAACTTTCTTTTTCTTTTTTTCTTTTTCTCTTAATAATCTCTTTTAAGTTTCTGTAACCAATTCCAATTTTTTTTAGTGTTTTCTTTAACTTAAAAAAATTACAAAACTACAAAAAAAAGTTTTCCTTTTTTTTGTATGATCTTTTAACATTGGATAACATGATGATTTATAAATTTTGGTATTTGTATCATCTTTGGTCTTGAGTTATGTTACACAATATTTTTCCCTTTGCATGTTGAAATGTAAATTGAGAAATTTGATGAGCGAAACTGATTAAGCCATTTGGAGGAATGTACATTTTATAATAAGTCCAAGTGACTTTTTGAGCATATTATCATTGGAGAGTAACCTTGTTTTCCTATACAGCTTCACAATTTATTATACAAGATCTCTATATTTTCCTCAAAGTAAAAAAAAAAAAAAAGATTTGCAGCTGCATATGAAAGTCCATTGAACTAGTGGATATGAAAGATTATTTGGAGCCCTAAAGATGACATAAGGTCATCTTTGATCCGTTTAAGCCTTTCTGGCCAACCCTATTATAAAGTATTCATAGTTAACCCTTTTGATATATATATATATATATATATATATATATATATATATATATAACTTTTTCTTTGGTAACCTATCATCGTGTCCCACTCCAATGTGGAGTACCACCTTATGTTTTATGTTTTCCACCACCTACTTATGTTTGAAAATAGGGACAGTTATGTATTCCTAATAATGGTGCTATGAAAAAAAATATGTATATATATAAATAAAAAAATAAAAGAAAAAAATAGAAAAAGAAAAAGAAAAAATTTTCCAAGCAAAAAGCACCTTGTATTTCCAAAAAGTCTTATATTTTTCAAATATATATATTTTGTTTTTTTCCTATTACCCTTTCTTTGTTAGCCATGACCATGGCCTACGTTACGTCCTAATGAAAGTCCTTCTTGATTTTAGAGAATTATAGTCTGAAGTAAAAGTTAGTAATATGGACTAAAAGATATGGTGATGCATAAAAATTGAAATAAATTAGTTTAACTAATAATTCCCTTGAGTTGAGATCATTTTATTTCTAAGCTGTGGGTATTATTCTTTCATTTTGGTGAGAACGTGTGATATTGTTTTACTATTCTATCAATCTATCACTTCTTAAAATGATAGTTTTTCTGGGGTTTATTTTCTTTTAAGAAAGTCACTCTTAACCGTGAGGGTTTTGGGGTTTGATGTATCATTTTTAAAAGTGGCTTGATTAATGTAGCTTTGATAATTGATCATTTTACATGATTTTACTTAACTAATTTGTGTGGGTGTGATTTTATTTAAGTTGAAGATAATGCTTATACTTTTATTTGATTGCTGTCATTGATCCAATAAAAGAAGTAAACACAATTGTTTTAAAATAAGATTTCAATTTGGTTTTGAAATTTCACTAAATTTTTATCACTTAAATTACTAAGGTCTATTAATAAGCTGGTTGGGGGTGTGATTAACACTTAAAAGTGTACATGTAATAAGAATAAAATTATTAGTTTTTCACTTAAAGTGTTAATTAATACACTAAAATATTATATGCCCAAATAAAATTTTATGTTAAATTAATTCACAATATGTTAATTTTTATTTTGTAAATATTTTTCAAAAATAAAATAGAATTAGAATTTGGAATGCATCATTGAGTAGATGTAATTAATAAATATTTAAAATATAAAAATAAATAAATAAATACATAATTGAAAAGTGTGCGTGACCCACTTATCAAGATAAGCAAGTGGCTGCCACCATCCACTTGCTCATCCCTTTAATTATAAAAAATAATAATATAATAATAAATTAAATAAGAATAAAAGGAATGAAGGTGGAGGCTTTTGTTGCCTATAAAACCCAAAGAAAGGGAGTGGAGTAAGGGAGCTGAAGCGGAGAGATGGGGGAGAAAGCTAAAGAATGCCTTCTTTCATTTTTCTTATTTTCTCGTGTAATCAATCTTCATGTAATAGGTTTCAAAAATTTGTTAAATAAAAAGAATGTTTTGTTTTCCAATATGAGTGGCTAAATTTTCTATGCTGAGGTGAAATGTGAAGCTTAAAAATTCAAATTGTTGAGTTAATTGCTCTATGAAGTGAGTCTTAATGTTTATTTTATTTATTTATATTTTTCTTCCTTACTAGTTTCTTTTATGTCATTTTAATTTATAAATATAAATATCTTCAAATTTATATGGTATTTTGACATAATGTCGACACTTCAATATAGTTGTGGCACATTAGGTACTTAGTCTCATATTTATCACACTAATGGTTAGTTAAAATTAAATGGCATAATAATTAACTGGTAAAAGAAATGCAAAATATAAAATTTGAGAGAGTGTTATAACCATAATTTGAAATTTGAGAGTGGATCTTGTAACCTTAGTATATTTTTAGATTGATTCAGATTAATTTCTTTTCCCGTATTAAATTTTCTTAGTTTAATAAATTGACTACTAGATTTTAAATTTCTTGTGGTTCGACCCCGGCCTCACCGGTTATATTATAATTAGACACTCTTATACTTGGGAGTAATAACACTTTTAAATGTCAATATTCTATTAATTTGCTAATCTATTATTTTACAATTTCAAAAATATGAATCAGCAGCTTCTGGTCTTCCACTTTGTATGCCATCATTATCATTTATCATATTCTATTCTATACAATAAAATTTAAGGTACAAAATGACTCATACCAGGTGGTACATGAAGAAACAAAGATTGGGCATTCAAGACTTCAAGTGCAATGACAAACTGAGCATGTGAATGCGAGCTGTACGGTTGCAGTTGCGCATCACTCATGAGGCAGTTGTTTGATGACTCGAATAGTGGAGTTTTGGGGAACTTATATTTTGAATCTAGTTGGGTACATGGGTAAGTTTTGTGATTTAGGGAAATAGAAATTGATTGTAATTATTAGGTTTATTTTTTTTTCTATAAGTTTTAATAAAGGCAAATCTATAATTAACTAATTTTTTTAAAAAAAACTTACCTATGCTGCAACCCGAGTTAGCCCAATCTTAATTTCGCCCTAACTTCTTTATCATCCTTACTGTTAGCCTATATGGTTATAAAATGTTGATTTTGATAATAACAACCCACATGTTTTGAATAAACAAAGAATTACACATTATGTTTTTATAATAAGAAAATAATTTTATAAAATTAGTTGTTTTCAAGTTTATGGTTTAAATTGAAAAGATTTGAGAACTTTGAAATCAACAAGTATTGATTTAAAATTCTTAAAATGGATATATTTGCAAAGTTTTATAAATATTTAGGCCATAATAAAATTTTAGAAAGTATTGGGGCAAATTTGTATTTTTAGAAAATAGTTGTTCACTGTAGCAAGCGGCTAGCCAGATTCAGAAAGCGGCAAACTGGATGTGCAAAAATTCAAATATTTAAATATAACAATAATATAAAGCGGCAAGTCGGATTCATAAAGTAGCAAGCCGGTTATCACCAGAAAGTCAATGACGGATAGTTTTCTTCTTCAACTATAAAATGGCTCAAATCACATTCATTTTGATAGATATAACCATTGTTATCATTGAGCATTCCTTTGCAATCTGAGTATAAACTTTGTGTATTCATTCATTCACACACATTGGGCTTTCATTTGTAATCAAACACATTGTGTAAGAGAAATTTATTTGTAACCGTTTTTATAAAATCAAGTTGACAGGTTGTAAGTATTAAGATACACTTGGGTTAAGAGATTGAGGATAATCTCTTGTTGTAAAGGTCTATCGACACCTTGTAAGTCAATTGTAAAGAACTTAAAGCATTGGGAGACTTAGATAGTGAAATCCTCAAGCCAGGTGAACTTAGAGGCGTGGACGTAGGCAGAGATTGCTGAATCACATAAAAATTATTGTGTTTGCTCTCTCTTCCCTTACTATTTTATTATTGTGCTTTATTAAATTTATTGTTTTTTATTTTACTAAGGGAATAGATTGAATTGTTGTGTGTTTTGTTTAGTTTAAGTTTTAAAAACTCAATTCACCCCCCTGTTGCGTTGCCTAGTTAGTATTTCACTTACAAATAGCATTGCTTTCAAAAACAAAAAGGACAAAAGGGGATATTATCATTTGTCTACTAAAGTTTTTTTAACATATCAAGTCAGTATCAAAATTTGGTGAAAATTGTATCTTATCACCAAATTTTACAATGTTATCATTTTACCACCAAAACATTAATATAGGAGTTTCATGTTAAAGTCAAAACGTACCATTCAATTGTGTAAGACATATTATCATATGTCCACCAGAAGTTTTCTGACATTTCAATACAATGCTAAGATTTCTTGAAACCTACATTTTATTGCCTAATATTTAAGTAGTTATCACTTTACCACCAAAATATTAACACAATTAAAATTTTGTTCATTCCATAAGGGCATTTAAGGAATTTCACATTGAAGCCAAAATGTTAACATAATTATTGAATGATGAAATGTTAAATTTGGAGTATTTGGCTTGTTATTGTAGTGTTTAAAATGGCTTGGGGCTGCTAGTGTTGAATGATATTATCAAAACCGAAGTGTTTGGTTTGAATGCACAACAACATATTTATATAATAAAAAAATATAATCATTTTTTTGAATATAACATCAACTCTTCTAGGGTAATTTCTTTTTCACAATTTCTTTCTTTTCAAATGGCAAAAGTGTCTTTTACACTGTAGGTTAAATTCTTAGTTATATTTAGTGGTAAAATGTAGTTTTTAGAAAATCTTGGTACTGAATTGATATGTTAAAAAAAATCTGGTGGACAAATGATAAATTTCTCTTTAGGAATTTCTTTCTTTTTTAAAGAAAAACATCGTCTTTTATGCTCTAAGGAAAAAATTGACTTTTAACTCATATTTCGTTAAATATAGTGGTAAAATGATAACAACATCAACATTTAGTGTTTTCACCAAATTTGGGTATTGACTTAATATGTCAAAAAAACTTAGGTGAACAAATGATAATATCCCTAAAAAAAAAACAAGTATATTTAGCCACCAATGAACTCCGCTTCAACTCCACCAAAATTTTTGGAGAAAGTTTATTATTAATTTAAAATTTAGGACAACTTTATTATTGTGTTAAATTTTAGTAACTCTTACGTAAAGTTGAGGTAAGATAAAGTACTATTTCTATCAATATTTCTACGAAAAACAATAACTATTTAGAAGCAACTTGTATTCACAACGAAGAAAATAAGTCATAATAATACGCAAATAAACAGATCATTCTCATTTCTCATTGTCATTTGCGCTCCATCAATTAAGAGAAATCATTATTTTAAGAGTTGGCAATTAGGAAGACATTGCCATCAAGTTGGATCACCTCGACGACAATGGCATGGTCGAGTTTAATTCGAGTTGCATTAGTCAAGGCAGCTTGTCCCACAAGAAAGAGAGAGGAAGCCCGAGTATAAGGCCCAAATGTAAGCCCAATTGTACACTATATTATATAATTTTCTATATTTACTTAGGTCTTTGCTAATTGTTTTAGTGGGTTTGACCATAAGCTCTCGTGCTCGAATTCCCTTCTAAAGCAAATTAAATTCACACAGAAAATGAAGTGACTGTCCATTTCGGATCAAATTGTTTTAATTACTATTTTACCTATGAAAAAGTTACATTTAATAAATTTTTAAAGATAATAAATTAAGTAAATAGTTCAAATCATAGAAACCAAAACAGCCGCAAATTATCAATATTTGCTTTAAAATTGGATTCATAAACATGGTAAAGAGATTATAAAGATAAGTTACATTAATGATTAATTTGATGATAAATAACGTTCATTTACTAAATGATTGGGGTATAATTAAACCGGGGGGGTGGGGGGGGGGGGGGGGGGGGGGGGGGGGGGGGGGGGGGGAGAGGGAGAAGAAGGTAAGGAATACCACCACTCTCTCACCGGTATCTTATTATTATTATTATTTTCACAGTGAAGTGCTAAAGTTTTAGTATCGGTTGAAAACTCACTCTTTGTGCACATAATATAGTTTGAACTCGAATTTACTAAGGATATTCCTCAACTCACTCATATCAACTTTCACTACCAATTAACTAATAGAGTAATAGAATTTTCGCAGCGGCTTGATATGCTACCTATACATAGTTTCTCTATCGATCTGAAGCATAGAGACTTCAGATCTAGGACAAATATCGATATTATCACGCAAAATAAAAATAAAAACAAAAGCAACAAGAATATCATAACTCACCGCCTCTTTATTTAGATTTGAGTGGAGAAAAAAAATCTAAAACAAGGAACTTGAAGGGTGAAGTAGGATTGAAGTTGCAGTAGCTGCTGTCTGAAAGAGAGAAGAGTTTTCGAGATGAGTCCGAAGAAAAGTAAATTAAAAAAGTTGGAGTTTGTTGGAAATTGATGTATCATTAATTTCTAAATTGAGAAGAGAGAAACATTTGTGTACGTTAATGGGGAATAACAATGATATATGCCAGCTCAAGCTCAATGTCTCAATCTTATGGACACTTAGGGAAAGGAAAAATTATAATAAAGGGATATGCAGTTAGCTCGTATACTAATTAATTTCAACATGCAATTTGTAAATGAATAGTGATGGGTGCATATTTTGTTGTTGCTAGCTTAGTATAGGTATCAGATTCTCTCTTGATATGAGTTGTCTATTCACAATTAAATGTAATGTGTTAATTAATTGTTATCATATAAGAATATAATATCATTTATAACTACATATATATATAGAACATAATAATAATTAAAGCCTAATTCAAATGTATGCTCTTAATGAAGAGGTTTACTTGTAAGTAAAGAGAGATTTTACTTTCACGCTAAAGGATGATGATGATCAGTTGGTTGACTTTACCAACATTATCTCTTGATTTATCACACTAAAGAAAGAAAAAAAGAAAAATTGTAACCCCTTAGCCTAATGTGCGAAACTAAAGAAAATAAAGGCAACAGCTAGAGAAAGAAATTTAAAGCGGTTATTTTGCATTTACTATTCTTAATTATTTAGATGTGTATCTAGTTTGAGTCTAAACACAATATGTGCCCATATTTGACCCGATATAATCCCTTTCTATTAAATACATAATTATAGAATTTTTGGCAAATGTAAACTTGATTAATTATGAGGCAAATGGTGCGTGACCATTCAGAAAATTTGTTCATGATGTAGCATTGAGCATCATCTCAAAGGCATTTTCAATGCTTGACTTCAGCTTGTGGGAATCTATGAAGCCATCTTCTCCCACAACAGCAATCCTTAGCTTTCCCATGTAGCTCACAATGGTCACTGAAAGACTCTGTAAAATGATCAAAATTAAGCAAAAGTTCTCACATTCGAACTACGTTGTGCAGATAAATTAACAAATTTTACCTTTATGCATACCTGAGGTGCACCGGTCACCACGAAATATAAGCCTTTACAAGGATGATTATTCAAAGCCATTTTCTCGACCGGCCCTATCACGTTTGTAATCGTCATACTCGAATTCTTCAGCGTGCTACGGATATATCTTGCTGCTGCCTGAAATGCAAATGATTAATTATAAAGAATTCCTCTAATTGATATATTATTGTTATTATGGCATTAAATAATATGTCTCTCACGGGCCACAGGCTACAACAATTGGTATTTTTTTATATTACGTACCTCAGGTCCTCTAAATTTTCTCACAATCTCCAGAAGTCTGCCAGTTAGGTAAGCGCCTAAAGAGTTTTTCTTGGCATTCATGATTTGTCGTGCTTTCACGACGAAATCGAGTGGATTTGAAGACCAATCATCAGCTAACTTAGGTATTGATACATGTAGGAAAGCAAAGTAATTGCCCCATGGTGATTTAGCATCAGGTTTAACCATATCCTTCACTGATTCGTAGCTTCGAAAAGCCCTTGTGTTGAGCAACACCAATGTTGTAGAATTTGCTTTGCCTGAGCCCTGCCTCATTTCTTGCATGTATAACCGAGTCCCCAAGAAGATTATTCCGGCAATTACATCATTAACAGTCTGTAACCAAGAAAAATTAATTGAACTCGTTAATGATAATAAAATAGCTAGAAAATAAATTGATTTGTAAAATTCAAAAGTACGTGTGTTCATATCATATGGAGTGATAAATTCAAAGGACAGCCGACCCTATAAATTTTTTAGCAGATTCAGATGAATTAAATGGATGAAAATTAATTGATTTAGACGCATTCCCTCTTATGTCATAGACCACCCACTATGTCTTTTGAGTTATCTAAATTCAGGATTTGATGTTAACTTTGGTATATTTTCATAATGGACAAGTATTTTAGGTGACAGCTCAATTAATTATCAAGAAAAAGTGGCAAGAATGGGAACACGATCGAAATCAAAATCATTTAGCTGTTATGAGGATATTGTCTAGCAGCTGACTAGCGACGCATAAATAAGTCTAGATGCGTTAATAAACAAGCCCCACATGATTATGAAGTGAGAGGAAATATTGATTTAGTTCTATAATTAAAAAAAAAATAGCACATAATATGCTTTCGGTCACAGGTTTTTTTCCTAGGTAAAATTCACCGATTAAAGATGTGGCTACAAAAATAAAATTCAAATTTTAAGATTATTACTGTAATAATTTATCATTATATAGCCTGTAAAAAGATGTTTCTGAGAATTTTAAAACAACTTTATTTTGAGAAGGTACCGTCCCTCTATCTATAAAAAAGTACCATTAATAAATATCGTCCGTAAAGATTAGAAGTGATCAAAGTAAATAATTAACTATACCGCATCAACTTTGGTCTTAATTTGTTTGATTTGATCAAGAGAAAAGGCAGTTGTTGCTACGCTGACCGGCCGGAACTCGATTCCATCATCCCCGGAATATATTGGGGTTCGATCATCTTGAAGCCATGCACTCTTCACAAAGCTCCAACAGAAATCTGATACAGTTTCAGAAACCACAGAGAAAGTTTTATACATATTACTGAAAATGTTACTATTATTCCCATCTTTGTTATTCGAGGGGAAACGATTGACTGAAGGAAACGTCAATGGAACAGAAGGATCATCAGCTCTTTGCAAACATGAAAGAAGAGCTCCCATTAGAGAAAATCCATCACCGAGCGAATGATGAAGCTTGAATATCAAGAAACCAGCTGCATGGCTTTTAGGGTATTTGATTATATGAACTTCCCATAAAGGCTGGCTTTGCGGAAACAGTTCCATTCCAATTTCTGAAATATAGTCATCGAAGTACTTATCATACGCTTCTGGTGACAATCCTGAGGGGAAAATGGGAACTTTCACGTGATTTCTGAGCTTCACCTCAACTCTCTTCCATTGCTTTTCTCCATTTTCGTCCACAACCTGTTGTAATATAATTTCTGTTTCATATGTGATAATTCAACAATAGTAATTAAAATCTAATTAAAGTTTAATATTACCATGATCGAGGAGAATCGTGGGTTGATGGGGAGAAAAATATCTTTTAGTAATGAAAAACATTGAGAATCGTCAATTGGAATTTCGGATTCCAGGACGCCAAGAACAGAAAGCGAAAGTGCTGAGCTGTTCAAGTACTGACCACTAGGGCTCACAGGCTCCGTTTCCTCTGCTTCCTTGAGCTCCATTTCGGTTGTGTTTCCTGGAATTTCCAATAATCGTGCAACTAATACATTATCATATATTTATATAAATAAACCGCCTGCTAAATGTTATTGACATAATAAAATTAATTATGACGAGAGAAAATAGTGGTTGTCTGTGTATTGAATAACTTTTACTGCCATTGTAATAAAACAATGAACAAATTATATAAAGGGAAATTATCATTCATATACCCTATATTTGCTCTATTATAAAAAATACTACAATACTTTAAGGGTGTATCAATCATCCACCCTTAGTTGACAAAATGTATCAGCCGACCACCAAACCGTTAGTTGCTGTTTGAAAGTTAATAGAGTTATAGTGAATTGACGACTTTACCCTTGAAAATTATCACTTGTACTCCCTTAAATTCTCTTTTTATCACTTGTATACTCTTAAATTATCACTTATATCATATGAAAAGATCAAATTACCCTTCTGACGTCATCATACTTAAACGATAATTAACGGTTTAGTGGTCAGCTGATGCATTTTGTCAACTTAGGGTGGACAATTGATACACCCTCAAATTATTGTAGTATTTTTTATAATGGAGTAAATTAAGGGTATACAAATAATAATTTCTCTTATATAAATTAACATAGCCAATATAGTATAATTTGTCTTTTAATTTTGGTAGTTTTTCTTTTCGTCTTTTAATTTCACATGAAAATGAGATCTATATATATTCCAATATAAAAATGGACTCGCATACTAATATAATTTTCACCTTAATAGTTGTTTCAGTTTTGCAAGAAATTATATAATTCATTAGGGGCACCGTGTCAATTATACAAGTAAATGATGTTATGATATGTTTGCATTTAATTCGAAAAACTACCATGAAAGTAGTGGTTATGTTAAATTCAATTAAACATATTATACATGCATTAGTTGGTCGTAGTATCTCTGATGTATTTTAAAATTTCTCAAATTTTACAAACGTTTAAAGCTAAATTAAACCAAGTGAAAATCAATAATTAATTAAGCGACAACTTGGACGAAATGTATATTTATGATTTTATGTATGGGGAGACAGAAAAAAAAATTGAACCAAAAAAAAATTATCCACTAAGTAGTTGCGGATTCGTGATGGGCTAGAAGAACCATGCCTAGCTAATAATTATATATTTGAAAATCATCTATATGTGGCAATTTTTTCTGTGAATCGCATTAATGACCTTGATTAATGTTGATTTTGTTTATGTTCATGTTCTTACAGATCTCTTATTAAAATAAACAAATAAATAAAATGTAAAAGTTTGGTTGCACAATCAAACTTTGGCAATCGAAGGAGAGGAAGCTAAGCTAGAAGCTCCCCTTTTTCGCAAATTTTCATTCTTCCTTTCATATTTTTTTCTTTTTTCTAAAATGGCTTCATCTTTCAATTTAGTTTTATCATTTTCTTTCTTTTTGTAGAAAGGCAGATATCTGCATAACTCATATCTGAACCTACTATGTCGGTAGATCATATGGTATTAATTTGTTGGGCGCAAGACTAAACATGCAATAAATAAAAGTAAGCCCATGAATCAATTATTTTGAGCCGAAGTAGGACAATTTTTTAAAAAAAAATTACTGAAAACAACAATTCCGGCCCGTTGAAAAATCTCTATTTTTTGTTGGTTCACATAAACCTGAATTTTTTGCGGACACAGTTGAGTCCACGTCCACATTCATTTAGGCGCACGATTATTATTTGGCTCTGATATAACTTAGGATAAATTTCATGTTAGATTTAACGCCTATAATGGGATGGATTAATTTAACGTAAGTAATAAGACAAACTTAGAGTTTGCCTACGATTCTTATAAGATAAAATTAGTATTTTATTTTAATCCTAATCACATAAGAGGTAGCTTATCAAATAACTCTAGGAAGTTGATTTGAATTAAACTACATTTATTGTACTATATAAACACTACATGGGTGAGTGATAGCACGTACAATAATAATCATAAAAATCATAGTAACATCAAAAGAGAGTGAGAGAAAAGGAAAAAAGGTTGTGGATTCTTGCTTCCTAAATTGAGGGGATTTTCCAAATACATGATTGTCCTCCGATCATCAGTGACATAAACTCGTGACGATCCATTCGTGAAGGAGATTTGCTCGTGAAGGTTTTAGTTCATAGCAATCAATTTCTGTTCGTTGCGATCTGCTCATGCTAGTTCCCGACTTTTGGAGATTGGAGGGAGCTTATTCTTTATTCTTACAAATTCGTGACGATTCGTTTCCGCATCAACCAATAAGGTATGGATTTGGTTGAACAAAATAAATTGCATGATTTATTTAAAAAATCATCATTAGTAGCAGAGCCTATGTAGTTTATGTCCTGATCTTGGGTGCAATATGTATGCTAATATGCCATGTTTTTCCATGAAAATTTGATAAAATCACACATTAATGGTATATGATAATATACATAATGTTAAAGCAAGAAATTCGGAACATAGTCACGTGAACATACAAGGAGTATATCTAGAACTTTATTTGATGTAATATGCTCTTGAAGACTGAAAAAATTGAAACCCTGACACGACTCAAAAGTGTTATTACTTCCAAGTATAAGACTGTCTAGTTATAATATAACCCGGTGAGTCTGGGATCGAACCACAAGGAATTTAAAAATCTAGTTGTCAATTTGTTAAACAAAGAAAATTAATTGCGGGAAAAAAAATTACTAGAAAACAATTTAAAAATATGCTAAGGTTACGGGATCCATTCTTTGAACTATAATTTCAATTCTCTCTCATTTTTATATTTTGCCTCACTTTTACTAGTTAATTATTATATCATTTAATTATTGACCAACTATGTGTGTGAATAAGTGTGAATAAGTGTGAATAATACCCAAAACAGTAAAATTAAGAAGATGAGTTTCTAGAAACACTACATTCTATATTTTACCATCTTCGACTTAAATTTTTATCCAAAGTTAGTCTTTATTACAAAAATTAGTAAAAACATCACCAGGATTGAGACATTCCACAATTGTCAACTATTCCTTCCTCCCAACCTGAAGGAGACATTTTCCTCAATACTTAAAGAAATGAGTAGAGTTTAGAAGACATCACCTGGCTACTGTTGGAAAATATTTACAAACGGAGAGTTAAATCTAATTTACACTCTTTACGAGAGTTACTACCATCATCATCATTTCCCCAATCTAATGCCAAAATCATGGGATCTGACTCTGGTTTGTAAGCTTGCAAAAGATCAAGTAACTCGTTAGCAGTAGGAGCACAAATAAAGAGTTTTTTCGCTGAGGGTGGAATGAAATAATTTTTAATTACATGATTAAGAAATGTTATTAAGTCATCAAAAAAATTATTAACATTTAACAAACCAATGAGTTTTTTATGAATATTCAAATGGGCCCAAAAAGCAAATGTAATTAGCGCCTCTAAAGTTGTAAGATCTCCTGGCAAGAAAATGAAAGTGTCAGCATGATTTAACATTTCGGATATTCTTTCTTGCATACCTGAAACAACTAACTCTTCTCTAGTTGGTGGGTCTGGTAGACATCTTAAAGGTTTTAAGGCTTTTGGGATAATGCCTAGCACTTGGCTTCCTTGAACAAAAGCAGCTTTAGAGACAAGCTTTGATAACCCTTGGTCACCTCCTCCATATACAAGATGGAGTTTTCACTCTGCTATAGCATGACCAAGATCTATGGCTGCCTGAACAAAATCCTTATACTTTTTATAGCGAAATCCAAAAAGCACACAAATATTTTTGAGTTGTCTGCTTGAAGTTGCTGCCATTAGAATAATTCTAAAAAGAAACAATTTTTGAGTGCTTGAAAATGAGCTTCTATTTAAGGATTTTGGTAACATACACAATGATACACATCTATAAATGAGGTGGTGTGTTTGTCAAATGACACGTGAAGTTTTTGACTCAATAATTTAAAGGCAAACTGTGAAAAAGAAAAAGCAAACAGTGATTAGATATAAAATAACACAAAAGACAAAAATAGTAATAATAATGCAAAAGATAAAATAAAAACATATTTACTGGTATTTGTGATTGTGGCTCACATCTTCCTTTGCTTTTACGTCCAGTAACTGCTTGAACGCCCTCTATGGGTCGAGGATAGGCTTCCTATCCAGTTTTCTTATAAACTGGGAAACATGATCTTTTAGAGTCAGATTCCCAACACTAAACTATGCACTTTCCTTTTGGAACAACTTCCATAAATTATGAAATTCACGTTGAACATATCCACTCGGATGCGTCTCAAGAGATCGTAAGATATCATCCAACGATTCTTTACTCATGTTATCCTTAACGAATTTAATTTTATCTTCACAATTTACAGAAACCATTCCTAAAGTTTTATAACGTGGTTTGTTGCAAGCAAGTCTTATACAGTTAGGATATTTAGAGCCAGATTGCTTAGCTCTTCTTTTTCTTAGCAAATGTACTTTTACAAGATTGTTTGGAGAGAATTGTGTTAAAACACTTTCGAGTTCTCCAAAATTATTGTATGGGTATATGATCTAGGCTTAAAAAACCTTTTACTTAGTCTCTTTTCTCGTTATGGAGAAAGCGAAACAACAGTATATTTAACAAGATAGATAAATAAATAAATAAAGGGGAATAAGTAGTTTCCATTCCTCACATAATCAACATCGAACATTATAAAATTTACAAAAAATAAAAGAATAAATGCATAAATGTAAAGGTTAGATTTGTAAAAATAATTGTTAGTTCAATAATATTTAAAAAAATTTAGATTAATCCACGTTGGCATAATACCTTTCTGTATATTCCCCATCAGGAGGTGAATATTTGGGTTTCTGATTGCCTCACTTGTGGCTAAGTCAAGTAAAGTCAGAAATGACATAATAAAAATTAAAAACAAAATGTGTTAACATGTTAGATGTAGAATTATAGTTGTTACATTAGAACATAGAGTTATTTAATCCATATCGGCTTAACAACCTTTATATATTCCCTCTTATATTTCCTTAGCCTCACTCATGGAAAAATAAAGAAATACTAGGAAATAAATAAAATGGCAGAAATGTAAATAGGTCAGAATAGTTGTCAAGGTATTAGCATAATTAAAAAGAAAATAAAGATAAAATAAAATATAAATAAATTAGTTTCAGTTTTAGTTTTAAAAACTATTTTGACCATCTTGTTTGCCTACTATTTGGTCAAAGTCTAATGTTGACCAAATGAGTTTTTCATTTTCTTTACTCTTTATTTCCAACAACTCATATGAAGGGAAGACCTCCATTTTTGAGCTTGGACTTTTAGCTTTATTGCCTCTGTAATCATGTTTGAGGTTTGGATCTCACAAACTAGACACAGCCAAATCTAATCTAAAAAATGTGATGGTAGAGTGTTGGTTGCATGAGTTTTAATGAGAGAAAAAAATTTCAGCAAGTTCCCTACAAACGATGCCTATGAAGGTTCTAGATTTTTGCCTTCACACATATTTCTAGTTTGTAAAGAACTTGTAATCAATCAGGTGTCCTCGAATCCAACAGGTTGCATACTTAAAAAAGGCATTATAATGCTTAAGTTAGTGTTTAATTTTGATTGAAGAAAGAAGAAAGCAGAAAAAAGTAGGTTTTCTCTCTCTAGAATGAACAATGCTCTTCTAAGGCCAAGAGACCCCTTTTTCATAGAGGTGGTTATTATTTATAGATAATGAGTTATATGGATTTATGGTTTTGCCTTCATCTCTCTTCTTAACGACCCGTGTCTCTGGCCGTTATTGTACACATAGATGTGAATTTGATTGTAGAGAAACAAATATACTTATTCTGCATCAACATGTTTCCCTACTCTTATGATTTTGGGTGTGATTTCCTAAGGCCATGGAATTTGGAGTTAGAATGAGTTTTCCCCCTCTTGTCATTTTCACGTTCTTGAGAAATTTTAATTTACATATTATTCCCTCAAAATAGATTAGATATTATTTTTCCCCAAATAATTTTTTTTCTTTAAAAGGATGGAGACATGACATAGTTTGGTGCCTTTAAAATATGGCACCTAGACCTTGCAAATTCGAAATTCAAAATTCAAATTCGTATTTATCATGTATAGTGGCCAACGCCTTGTTAGGTTGTATCATAGAGTTATGAAGTGCCGATAACATCCACCCGTGGGTAGAGCTCTTTGACATTAGGACATCACGTTTGGTGTGCCTCTCCAAAGCACATGCCAGAATATTCCAACTTGATATATATCCTTGCCTTTTTTTTCCTTATATATTAGGATTAAAATTGTATTTATATTTACAGTTAGATCCATAGCAAATGTTCTAATATTTTAACTTTTACTTGACACATATACACGCAATAGATATGAAGATTTCAATATTTAAGTCTTAATTTTAGTCATACATCTATTGAATGATTGATATAAAATTATTTATTACTCTATTCTATCATTCAATTGATAAATACTACATTAATTAAAACTCAAATTAATAATCAAATATTGAGATCTCTAATATTAATCTCGCGCCCGCACACACACACACACGCACACGCACATATAATTGCCCCTTTTTTTATGGGCTAGTTTAGAAATAATTAAAATTCGACTTATATTTAAAATAAAAAAATCTACTTGGACTAGCTTTGACAAGCCTATTATCACATAACTCGAACTTTTGCCCTCTTTTAATACCGAGAAAATATCTACTCTACGGAAAGCAAAAGTAATGTTAGACATTATAAAATTTTATCTTAAATGTCATTTCAAATAATGACATATGATTTACTATTTATTAAATAGCTGATGACATTTTTTTTAAAATTTTAAGTGAATTAGTTACATTATTTCATCAAACAATCAATGATTGTCATATCACTTACGATATAATTTTATAATAAAATTCTAAAATGTGTAGAATTACTCCCGAGATTAATACTGAAGAAACTTATTACTAAATTAAATTGGAGGAAAAATAGTCCCAACAATCTCTCGACTCGAAGACTTTGAGACAATGGATTGTGCCAATTGGCATATATGTACTAGCCCCTTACTCTTGAATATTCTTTATTGCTTTTATCAATTGCATCAATCTAGTTGAAATTTATTCCGAGTATTTAAAAATATCTTTCCCACATATATCGTTTGATTACATCTCAGTGCACTAAAATTTAACATTGTTCGTCATTTTTTTTAAAGAGAAAAAGGAAAAGAATGATTTATCACTCGTGATTTGTTAGACGCGATCGGGACCTTGTTATGTTACAGATTCTGTTTGTAACATAGCAAATAGAAAACTTACACGCGTTTTGGATGAGAGAGAAAAATCTGTTGATGCAAGGTCCTGCAAGCTTACCTTGCCAAAGTTGTTACGTGCAGAAGCCGCAATTTAGCCTCGTCCACACGATGGAAAAGGATAAGAAAAAGATAGCAGGTCAATTGTCATAAGTTGCGTACGTCAATGGTAATTAATAACGACATTGATAAGAAGCTATAAGTCAAATAACTTGCAGTAGGACCAACATTGTTGGTATTATTGTGGAGTCAACATATCATGCAGCGCTGTATCTCATGCAGCGCTGTATCTCATGCAGTACGTGGATGCAATCGGTACAATCAGTTTTTAATTAGATAATATAATGAAAATTATATTTTTATTTATTTTTAATTTAAGAAAATTATGAAAAAATTTGGAAAAAAAGACTAAAATTTTAATTAAATGAGAAAAAAGATTGTAATAATTTAAAATTTAAAAATAGTACAAAAAATATAAATATATCATAAAATAGTTACATTCTTATTTATTTTATCACATTCTAATATTTATAATGCATATTTTAAGTTTACTTTTCGAATTCTTATTTCTAGTAATGATTTATCTAAATTTTTGTAAGTTGTTTCAACTCATTTTCCCACTAGCTTTTGGTTCTATATTTCCACTCTTTTCATCAACTTCCAGCTTTTTAGATAGATATTTCAAGTTTATTTTTATATCTCTATAATTTGTTAAACTTTATCTAGTTTTTAGTAAATTATTTCGATTTATTTTTCCACTACTTTTTTGTTCTATATTCCTACTCGTTTTATTGAATTCCAACATTTTGTTTAGAAATTTCAAGTTCAATTTTTAGATCTCTATTTTCTGTTAAAATTTATCAAATTTTTGTTAAGTTATTTCAACTTTTGGATTAACTTTTTCTACTCTTGTTTCCACTACTTTTTGGTTCTTTATTCCAATTCTTTTAATTGATTTCTAATATTTTGGTTAAATATTTCAAGTTCATTTTATAGATCTCAACTTATTGTTAAACTTTATCATATTCTTGTTAAGTTCTTTGAACTTTTAGGTTATGCTCCTCAACTTTTGTTTCCACCATTTTTTTTTTTTTATATTTGTACTCTTTTCATTGAATTTAAGTATTTTTCGTGAATGTTTCAAGTTTATTTTTGGATCCCTAATTATTGTTGGATTTATCATATTCTTTGGTAACTCTTTCCGAATTTTAGGTTAACCTCTTCAACTCTTTTTTCCACCACTTTTTGGTTCTATAACACTACAAGAATTATATTCTTTCGCGACCATATTTTCTGTGACGATATAATTTTTGTCACAGAATGTCACTTTTTACGACTATAGGCAATCTCGTCGCTAAATGTCTTGTTTTTATGTAACCAAAATTAAGTTCATCACAAAAACTCACTTTTTGCGACCAAACACAATTTTCGTCGCAAAAGCATTTGCCAATTATATTTACTTTTAATTTATTTGCGACCAAAAAAATTGTCGTCACAAATTCTATACTTTCAGCGACCACTT